>CANIUD010000586.1:0-87962 GCA_947470075.1 Closterium sp. Yama58-4
ATGCGCCATGGGAGGGGCCAGGAAGGGTCCGAGCAAAAGCAGGACAAAGGCAAGGCAAGGAGAAAGTTGGGTAAAGAGTAAGGGGGATGTGGGAAGGAGAAAGGAGAGAGGTCTAGGGATGAAGCCACCAGAGAGGAGGCAATAATCAAGAAGAACCACCGCTGAGAAAAGGGTGGAGACAAGAAGGGAAGTTTTCCGAATTCGGGAAGGTTGATTCGGATGCTTCACGACCTCAGAACCTTCACGTAACACCTGGCTACTAGGCCTTGGTCAAGACTGTATATAGCCTCGTGTTGTACCCAGGTGAGGCATTCAATTCAAACTCTCTTTCCCGAGCTGGATCATCGATCCCCACAACGAGATGATGTGTGTGGGTGTGCTTGCAAATATTGCTGGTGTGTGCATAAGTATGTTTCGTTTTTTTGTGCACACACCGAGTCTAGGCGGAGCTGGAAGACTGTAACGCCAACTGGAGGCAGGGAGAGCAACGAATGGATGGCTAGCTAGGTAGGTGTAACAACTACCAATTGTTAGCGCTGCCTAGCTAGGGTATGTTGTGGGAAGCATATGGATGGGTCCTAGGCCATGGGACTGCTACTGCATTTTGTTTTTGCAAATTACTATGACTTCTTTCTGAGATAAGCAGTTTGGAGCGAAGCCATATACGCAGTTAGAATAAGCTAGAAGGGGTAGGATCTTGAAGGGTTCGAGCAGAAGCAGGACAAAGACAATGGCAAGGAGAAAGTGGGGTAAAGAGGATAAGGGGGTGTGGGAAGGAGAAAGGAGGGAGATCTAGGGATGAAGCCACCAGAGAGGGAGCAATAAGCAAGCAGAATCACCGCATGAGAAGAAGGGCGTGGAGACAAGAAGGGGTTTTCCAACGTCTGGACAAAGCAGTGTATCATACTTGGGATTTGAGGTGGCAGAAGGAGAGCTGAGTATCCAAAAGGCCAAGGTAGAGGTTTTCGACAGGGTGAGCCGGCCCAAGGACAGGAGTGGGCTGAGGGCGCTCTTGCGATTCTTGAACTACTACACGAAATTCATCGCGGATTTCAGCAAGAGAGCGGCGCCCCTGAACCGCCTATTGAAGGAGGACGAGAAGTGGTAGTGGGGAGAGCCTCATGAGCAGACGCTGAAGGGGCTGATGGAAGCAGTGAAGACGGGAGCAGTGCTGAAACTGCCTGACGGGAAGTCGCCCTTTCTGTTGTATACGGACTGGAGCAGCGCGGGCATGGGAGCAGTACTGAGTCAAGTGGAAGAGGTTTTCGAAAAGGTGGTCGCGGTCGCGAGCACAACATGCAGCCCGGCTGGGGCAAACTATTCATCATATGAGAGAGAGGGGCTGGCAGCAGTGTGGGCAGTAGGGCACTTTCAGGTGTACTTGCAAGGGAGGCACATCATCCTGATAACCGATCATCAGCCACTGCTGTGGCTGATGCATAACTAGACACTGACAGGTTGGAATGCGAGATGGGCAATGAAGCTACAGGAGTATGATTTCACGGTAAAGCACAGGCCTGGCAAGACGATGCAGCATGTAGACGGGTTGTCGAGGAACCCCCTAGAAGGGAGGAAGAGCCAAGAGCGGGGAGCGAGCCGCTGCTGGTAGCTCTGACTGTGGTGGTGAAGGAAAAAATGGTAGCAGGAGCAAAGACGCGAGGGGCAGGAGACATCTGGCAGGACCCAAAAACCTTGGCATGGATAAAGGGAGAGATAGCAGAAGACGGGGGGGCAGGAGCATGAGCGAGAGCTAGAGGGCAGCACTATCGCTGGTTTTTGGGCCAGGTGCAGCTGCAGACTAAAGATGGCTGGAAGAGAGTGCCCGAACCTGCGGAACGAGAAGGTATCATGAAGGAAGTGCACGGAAAGCTGGGTCACTTTGGGCCACTCCAAACTCAGCAGCTGCTACAGACAGGGTGGTGGTCGGTAGGCATGAGGCAGGAGGTGAAAGAGTGGGTGGATAAGTGTGAACTGTGCTGCAGGAACAAGCCGCACTGAAAGACGTGTCGTTGTACTATTTGCTCTTCAGGAAGCAGCCAATACACAGCCAGTAGATGCGCCTCGCCAATTGGGGGACAGCGTGCTGCCAGCAGCAATGGAAAGCGTGAATGTGGCGCAGTTGCAAGATATTCACGCTACAAGCAGCGGCAGTTGGGGAAGATGCAAGGCAAGGAGCCGAATGTCGAAGAAGGGCAGGAGGTGTATGCGCGACAAGCAAAACGGGAAGGGTTGGATGCGGGGGTTTCTCAGCAGAGGTGGACCGTGAAGAAGGTCAGAGACTCCGGGGTGCTGGTCCTGGAGGATGCGAAAGGAAAGCGGGTGATGGATTACGTAACTAATATGGCGAAGACGACGTGAGCCATTTTGCTCGAAATACCTTGTTAGAAATGACAAGATTGTGTTAGGGAATGAGCCAAGAGGCTCCATAATACAAGCGTGGTGCAAAGAGAAGAATAGAAGAGGTGCTAACCTTATTGGTCACTAAGTTGGCCTATGGGTGAATTGCCTTGTAGCCCAAGCAATCACAATTGTGAGTTGGTTGGGATTGGTTGGGCAAGGACTAAAGGTTGGCAAGTGCCATCCAAGGACCAAGGACCAAATCCAACACTGGTAAATTGGGGATGCCATCAATGATACTCTCCATATTATGGACTGGGCCTTGTTCTCCACTGAACCGCTCCTAGTTCTCACTATGGACCTTTGCAAAGCTTACGACTCTGTGGATCGAATATTCCTTTTCTATTGTGCGCACTTGGGTATTCCTGAAGACTTTTTTCATTGGGTTCGCCTGATGCACTTTGGCACGTCAACATGCATCTCGGTAACCAACAATGAGGGCCCTGTTTTCATAGTGAACACTGGCGTTCGGCAAGGATGTCCCCTGGCACCGCTATTCTTCGTCTGTATGATCGAAATCTTCCACCGTTACACTTTCCACTACCTCCCTAGCTTTGCCCTCAGCCACGCAACGCCGTGACATGGCATGCTATGGTGATGACATCACGGAGGTAGTGCTAGTAGAATAGGCGGATTCTTTGAATGCATCCTTTATTGCTTGTATGTTTCCTTGAAACACGAGTAAATTGCTATGATTCGAAGCAAGTAGTTATAGTCTAGGAGATATGACAAGCTTTGACTGAGGAAGGAGAGTAGGAGGGAGGTGTTGGGTGCAAATGCACATTGCACGACATCCTGCCGTCTGTTTGTACGAGTATGCGTGTGCGAATGCATTTGCGTGTGAATGGTGTGTTCGTGTGTTTGTTTGCTTTCGCATTTTTTCGCTTGATGCATTTGCAGGTACTCGCGCAATGTGCGCTTCGGCACAACATTGTATGCGCTATGAACAGTGCAAGCAGAAAGGACGAGCTCGCAAAGGAACCCAAGATGGAAGCTTTGCAGTTCGGTTGAGTTGATTGCGCAGATTCAGTTCTATCCAACTCGGAATTGTACTGTTTTGTTTGGTTAACTATAGTGTAGCAGGGGAGGCACTATAGGGGTACAATTTAGGTGAAGGTTGGATGTTGTTTGTCTGTATCTGCATGCTACAAGGCCAGGGGAAACCAGCGGAACCAGCATTTGGCTGGTTGGGCAAAGACAAAACAGGTTCTGTTTTTAGAACCTGAACCTGGTTGTTGTTTTCCCAGGTTGGAAAACAGAACCAGAGGTTGTTTACCAACCTACCACCTGCTATTTTGTCCAGCCAGGTTGGTTCTGTTGCTTGGAATTATTTGGGATCATCCCTGGTTGTTCCCAGGTTGATTCCCAAGGTCCTTGCTAGCTAGAACTATTTAATCCTTCTCTGTTTGTACCTGAATATAGTCAAATTGATTCATGTGAATTCCTTCCTCGCTGGAATTTCGTTTCTACGCGGTTCGTTGGCGGAATGCTACCCGAGTCAACGCTAGTACGCTAGCACTCTAATGCTAGGCAAACACCGTCTGAGCCATAACTTCGTAATGGCAGAACTTTTCGCGAGGCAACTTGGCTCATTTTAAAGCTCTTGGAGCGAGCTTCGATATAGCGAATTCTCAGCTTAATCCGATCGACGGTCTGCACGGCACGCTACGCGACGTTCAAGGTACTCTTGCTGTTTTGACTAAGTCCTTCTTGATCCCTCTCTCTACAAACTCGGACCCGAGGATAGGGGCTGGTCTTGTACCAGGCACCCAGGGACCCTTGGAGGTGACCCCGAGGAGAGGTTTTAAGTTTGATTAAGTCCTAATAGCTTGAGTTTATTAGGCCCTTACACCAACAAGCTGGTATCAGAGCCGCGTTATAGTGATCCTCGTTATAGGTAGCTATGGCGGGCAACACCTCGGCGGGAGCTGGTGAATCTTCAGCCCAAGATCGTAGCGGCAGCCAAGATTCTGGTCTTTCAGCGCCAAGGGGAGCGCGAACAAACCAGGGCTCGCTTGTCAAGGAGGTGCTGAAGAATTTCACCGTCGAGAAGTTCAATGGTGAGGGCTATGATGATTGGGCCTGGAAAATGCAATTATATTTCCGTCAGATCGGTTTGCTGAAACTAATGATTGGGGAGGAGCCTAGACCGAGTGACCCCACGCTGCAGGAAGATTGGGACGAGCGCTCCTCGGCTGGCTACTATTTGATGTCGCAGAGTTTGGAGCTGAACCAGCGTCACCACGTCATGCACCTGCTGCCGGAGGTTGAATGCGGTCCGAAGGCGTGGACCGTGTTGAAGGAGCTGCACGCCCCGACCTCCGTTGTCGCAACGTTGATGCTGGAGAGGGAGCTGTCCGCGTTGCGCCTGAGCGAGGGAGAGCCGGTGCAACCAGTCCTGGACAAGATGCGCGACCTCTACGCGAAGTTGGCGACCGCGGGAATCACCTACCCGGAGCAGACCAAGTGCTTGAAGATGCTCTCGCTGCTGCCAGAATCGTGGCTTCAATTTACGAGCGGATTGAGCCTGCCGCAGAACCAGAGCTTGTGGACGCTCGAGTGGGTGCGGACGAAGATTCTGGAGGAGGACTTCCGTCGCCGCCAACTGAGGGGTGGAGACGACGGCAGCAGCGGCTACGGGATGCAAGGGAGCCGACGTGGCAGAGGACGTGGCTTCGGTGGTGCTGGACGCGGTGCAAAGAAAGACGACGACTCCAACGACCAACAAGGAGGTACCGGTTGGGGTCGCGGTGCGAAATCTGGACGTGGGGGCAAGTCGGGTGCTGGTGGCAAAATGAAAGGGAGTTGCTGGTATTGTGAGAAGGAAGGGCACCCCTGGTTTTTGTGCTATAAGAAACCCGATGGATGGACCCCCCAGAATCGTCACCAGGATGGCGGCGCGCGGAGGAACCAGAAAAACGGCGCCAACATGGTCGCTGATTCGTCCGACAACAACCCGAAGGGCAACGGCGGTGCGGAGAAGAAGAAGGAGCGCACCGCGGGCCAATTCTTCCATGTGGGAGACAAGGGGGAGCAAGGAGACGCCTCTGCCAAAGTTGGAGCAGAGCTGCACCCCCTAGACTATTGGGTGTTGGACACAGGCGCTGCTTGGACGATGACGCCGCGCAAGGACCTGCTGGACGAAGTACGAGCTGCACCGATCAATGAAGTGTGCTCCGCCTCTGGACACATGTTGAAGGTGGCTGGTGCGGGACGAGCTGCGTTTAAGGGAGCGGATGGCAAGCCGGTGGTGCTGCACGACGTTCTCTTCGTCCCCGACCTGAAGGCCAACCTTATCTCCCTCCGTAAGCTTGGCAAGGCTGGGGTGAACACCAACACGGATGGGGCACGCACTTATAAGGGGAAGCTGGGCAATCGGGTGCTTTGGGATCTGCACGAGAGCAAGGACGTGTACAGATCTATGTGGCAGCTGCCGGCCCTGGCGTGGCATGGTGGGGGGCAGGCTGGAGAGGGGTCTGCATCCCAGGGGGAGTGCAATGCCGTTGGAGGGGTTGGTGTGAAAGTGTCGGCCAGATCTGGGGAGACAGATTGGGCAACGGCACACCGGCGCTTAGGGCATGTGGCAATGCCTTTGCTGAAGCAGCTGGAGAAGGATGGAGCCGTTAAGGGTCTGAAGCTGAACGGACAGCCACCCGATGACAACTGTGAAATCTGTTTGCTTTCAAAGTTCACCCGTTTCCCTTTCCATAGTGTGGCTGGCAGGAGCAAGAAGCCTTTGGAGCTGGTCCACATGGACTTGGTGGGGCCGCTGCCGGTGCAAGGGCACAAGGGGGAGCGGTATTTTCTTACAATTGTGGATGACTGGAGCAGGCTGATGTGGGCGTATCCGCTGAAGCAGAAGGACCACGCCGCCTCCACGATACGGGACGATTGGCTGCCATTCGTGGAGAAGCAGGCGGAGTGTGTAGTGAAGCGGATTAGGACAGACCGGGGTGGTGAGTTCCTTGGAGCTGAAATGACGGCCTGGCTCAAGAAGCAGGGCATCCAGAGAGAGCTGACCACGGCTTATACCCCACAGTCCAATGGTGTAGCAGAACGGGCAAACCGGACCATTCTGGAGACAGCTAGGGCGCTGCTCATAGAATCTGGGCTGAGCAATTCTATGTGGCCTCATGCTGTCCGGCACGCCACTGTCGCTAGGAACAGGGTGCTCACCAAGGTTGGGGATGACTCGTGGGTGCCGTTGGAGAGGTGGCTTGGGAGGAAGCCGCCGGTGGACATGCTGAGGGTGTTCGGTTGCATGGCAGTCGCCCACGTCCCCAAGACCTACCGCAGTAAGTTGGGGGCGAGTGCAATCTGGTGTGTGCATTTGGGGCTGGCTGCTGAGAGCAAGGGATGGCTGCTGTGGGAACCATCCAAGGGTGTGTTGTTTGACAGCAGGGATGTGAAATTCATTGAGGGCATGATGTATGGGAGCTGGGAGAAACAGCCGGAGGCAAGGGTGTCCCAGCAGATGGAGCAGATCACCATGCAGCTGGACCTGACTCCTAGTGTGTGGGAGGAGGGAGAGGAGGCAGCTGCTGGAAATGGTGATGGAGAGAAGGTACAGGAGGCATCTGCTGGTGGAGAAAATGGTGTGGAAACTGGCGGCAGCACTAGTGGAGCTGCTGGACCCGAGGGAGGAGAGAAGCAGCAGGGAAAAACTAAGAAGCCGAAGGGTGTCGTTATGAAGGGATGGGAGACACCCGTCTCCAGGCCAGGACGTACCCGTATGGCTACTAAGAAGCTGACTGCAGGAACTGATGCAGCAGAGCAGCAGCTAGGGACCGAAGAGGCATTGCTGATTCTACCTCATGGCTATGACCCGGATGAGGAGGATGAGCCTGCGTACTGTTTTCTTGCCCCTGCACCAGAGGAACCAGCTAGCATGGAGGAGGCATTAGCTGGACCAGATAGGGACAAGTGGCTGGCTTCTAGGGATGCAGAGTACCAGAGTCTGCTGGAGAATAGGACATGGGATCTGGTGGTGCTGCCTGATGGGAAGAAAGCGATACAATGCAAGTGGGTGCTGAGGATCAAGACCGATGACAAGGGGCAGGTCACCATCTACAAGAGTAGGCTAGTGGCGAAGGGGTTTATGCAGAAGGAGAAGCAGGACTTCAACGAGATCTTTGCTCCCACTGCCAAACCCCCTACCCTCCGTGTCTTGTTGGCAGATGCAGCTGTTAGTGGGAAATTTATCATTCAGATGGATATTTCAACGGCATTCCTGAATGGGATTTTAGAGGAGGATGTGTACATGACGCAGCCGCCTGGGTATGAGGATGGTACGGGCAGGGTGTGCAAGCTCAACAAGTCCATCTATGGCTTGAAGCAGGCGCCACGCTGCTGGTACCAGAAGTTGGCAGCTGTTTTAGAGGAGATGGGATTCAGGACCAGCAGCTGTGATGAGAGCCTCTTTCTCAAGGGCGAGGGGGAGAAGCTGGTGCTGTTTCTGGTCTATGTGGACGACATTCTTCTCTTCAGCAGCAGCATGAAGGAGATCCAGAAAGTGCAGCAGCAACTGATGGAAAACTTCAAGTGCAAGAACCTTGGGGAGGTAAAGTACTACCTCGGGATGCACGTGGAGAGGGATCCTGATCACAGGTGGTTGAAGCTGCACCAGGAGAAGTTCATCAAGGAGCTGGGGGAGAAGTATGGGATTGAGAATGAGCGCAAGGTTGCAACTCCCCTGCCAGCAGAATTCAAGCTTGTGAAGGCTGCAGAGGATGAAGGGGTTGAAGCTGAAGAGCAGCAGCAATTTCAGTCCTTGGTGGGCAGCCTCTTGTACGCAGCAGTTCACACGAGGCCCGACATCTCTTTCTCGGTTGGGCAGCTGGCTAGGGTGGTGCAGAATCCATCAGAGGAGCAGGTGGATGCAGCTGAGCGTGTGGTGAAGTACCTGAACTCTCACCCAAGCATTGGAGTTCAATACTCCGCATCTGCACAGGTGAAGCAGAAAGGGGTGGAGGTGCTGAAAGAGAAGGGGGAGAGGCTTGGAGAAGGCAAGCTATTTCTCACTTGCTTTACCGATGCTACGTGGGCTTCTGAGAAGGAGGATTCCTCATCTGTGGGAGGATATATCTGCTTAGTTGGGGGAGGACCTGTTAGTTGGAGGTCCAAGAAGCAGACGGAGACGGCACTCTCTTCCGTAGAATCAGAGTACATGGCGATGTTCCATGGGGTGAAGGAGGTGATTTGGCTGAGGAGGCTGTTAGAGGAGATTGGCCAGGAGCAGAAAGTTGCTACGCCGCTGTTTTGTGATAGCAAGGGGGCTCTTGGGATGGCCAGAAACGCTGTGCTTCATGGGCTGAACAAGCACATGCGTATCAAGTGGCACTGGCTGCGTAAGGAGGTGAAGAGGGGGACGGTGCATCCGATCTACATCAAGACTCACCAGCAGCCAGCAGACTTTCTCACCAAGAGGCTTGCGGATGAGCCTCATTGGCGTTGTGTGCGCATGAGTGGAATGAGCATGAACTAGCATGGAATGACGGGGATGCAGCCGGCAGGCTGAGGGGGAGTGTGTTGGGTGCAAATGCACATTGCACGACATCCTGCCGTCTGTTTGTACGAGTATGCGTGTGCGAATGCATTTGCGTGTGAATGGTGTGTTCGTGTGTTTGTTTGCTTTCGCATTTTTTCGCTTGATGCATTTGCAGGTACTCGCGCAATGTGCGCTTCGGCACAACATTGTATGCGCTATGAACAGTGCAAGCAGAAAGGACGAGCTCGCAAAGGAACCCAAGATGGAAGCTTTGCAGTTCGGTTGAGTTGATTGCGCAGATTCAGTTCTATCCAACTCGGAATTGTACTGTTTTGTTTGGTTAACTATAGTGTAGCAGGGGAGGCACTATAGGGGTACAATTTAGGTGAAGGTTGGATGTTGTTTGTCTGTATCTGCATGCTACAAGGCCAGGGGAAACCAGCGGAACCAGCATTTGGCTGGTTGGGCAAAGACAAAACAGGTTCTGTTTTTAGAACCTGAACCTGGTTGTTGTTTTCCCAGGTTGGAAAAACAGAACCAGAGGTTGTTTACCAACCTACCACCTGCTATTTTGTCCAGCCAGGTTGGTTTTGTTGCTTGGAATTATTTGGGATCATCCCTGGTTGTTCCCAGGTTGATTCCCAAGGTCCTTGCTAGCTAGAACTATTTATTCCTTCTCTGTTTGTACCTGAATATAGTCAAATTGATTCATGTGAATTCCTTCCTCGCTGGAATTTCGTTTCTACGCGGTTCGTTGGCGGAATGCTACCCGAGTCAACGCTAGTACGCTAGCACTCTAATGCTAGGCAAACACCGTCTGAGCCATAACTTCGTAATGGCAGAACTTTTCGCGAGGCAACTTGGCTCATTTTAAAGCTCTTGGAGCGAGCTTCGATATAGCGAATTCTCAGCTTAATCCGATCGACGGTCTGCACGGCACGCTACGCGACGTTCAAGGTACTCTTGCTGTTTTGACTAAGTCCTTCTTGATCCCTCTCTCTACAAACTCGGACCCGAGGATAGGGGCTGGTCTTGTACCAGGCACCCAGGGACCCTTGGAGGTGACCCCGAGGAGAGGTTTTAAGTTTGATTAAGTCCTAATAGCTTGAGTTTATTAGGCCCTTACACCAACAGGAGGATATATGTGACGGAGCTGAGAGCTCATCAAGTACTAGCTGAGCAACAGAGGGCAAGGGACAAGACAGAGAAAGGGGCAAGCAGGACGAGGACCTCACGAAGAGAGCATAGAGAGTGCTAAGCAAATGAGGAATGGGTGAGAAGCAGAAGAAACAAAGGAGCAGAGCACCAGAGCATAAAGGAGGTGGGTGTGTTTTCGACAGCTCAGCACCTGGACCACAACCCTTGCGCGGGTCCTGCGCATCGCTAAATTTCACGCCACGTTTCACGTCACTGCCACATGTAGGAAAAATCTATGCGCAACCTACCTTAACTCTGTCATCTCCTTCCCTGCTCGCTTTCAACCTGTTCCTGCGGAAATTTGCAAAAGTCTTGATAGAATTATGGGCATCTTCCTCAGTTTGCCTAAGTTCAAGGAACATGGATATACTATTCGACTTATTCCCAAGAGAATCATGCACAACCATAATCAAGATGGTGGCTTAGTTGCAACTGCCCCGTCTACTCAGATTCGTGCTCTCTCTCTCTCTCTCGATTCAGCCTGCCCTACGTCCTTTTGGCGCTTCTTCTGCCGAGTCGGTAGCTCGCATCTGCATCCCTATACCCTATGGATCCCACACTTCCTTTGCACACGCCGACATTCTTCGTCCGAGTATTCTGCCCCCCTCCACTCCCCCGCAAATTCGTCATGAACTCTCTGCCTTCCTTTCCCTTAACCCTACCGTCCACCCTCTCCGACTTGACCCTCGTATTCTTAATCAGCCTTTTGCCTTCAATCGATTTATTCGCACGCCCAACAAGACCTCTTTTGGCACCTTTAAAGCTGTTTCTTTCTCTCCTCCTAGTCTTCTCACTTCTTGAATTTTTCACGTATCCATGGATCTTCTTATTAACAAGAGGTGCTTGGTATTTCCTCATTTGATATTGCGCATGTTATGTTTGCTCATATACAGGGTCGTTGCCTGCTTGGGCCTCTTCATGAGAGCGCAGGGCTCGTCGCACAATTGGAGCTTCTTTCCGAGGGAACCCTCTCACTTGCAACCATCCGTCGCCTTCTTTATCAACGGCAGCCTCTAGATCACGATACTCGGTGGACAGCATTCCTATCTGGTCCTCCTCCTCCATTTCCCCTAGATTTTTCTCCTCTTCCTTCGAGACCAGCCGAGTCTACAATGAGATGTACATTTTCGTTTTTGTATTCTCTCCCCCCCTTCCGGGTCCCGCTTCACCTTTGCCGCTGATCGAGGTATCTACCCCACCTGTTAAACTGGATGGCTGGAGTTGCTTTTGCATCTCTTCTTTGAGTGTGGGGTAGCTGTTCCCGTGACTCTTGCCTTGCGCTTGGTCGCCCATCGTCACCTCGGCATTCATCTCTCCACAGAGCAAGTCTACTTCCCCCTCTCGTCAAGAGTTGGCCAAACCGTCCCTTGGAGAGTGTAGTTATTGCAACCAATCGACATGTCTCTGAATGGTTTGCCTTGTATTCATCCCGACCTACGTGTTTCTTGGTTACTCAACGACCCATTCCAACCTCCTTAGTTTTATTTCCGCCACATGTTGAAAGCAAACCTCTCTCTTGGAGGCTGCCCTACGAGTTGAATAGCGTGTAAAACGCTCCTTCTGTTAGCAGGTTGGCTTATTTGCCATTTTCAATTTTCTTTGTTCACTCTTGTATGTGATTACGTTATTATGTTAGGAGTTTGGCTTGTTTGCCATTTTCAATTTGCTTTGTTCACTCTTGTATTCAATTACGATCAATTTACAACCTTCAATGAAGGACCAAATCCAATCTTGACCAACCACAAGTTGTGGATGGAGGGCACACCCATCAACCCCCCAATAGAAGAAATGACTACACCTTGTAATATGGCCTATGAATGTTGTATAAAACATAAGTTCACAACAAATTCAATGCCATCACTATAAGAGTACGATGGCTACGCTTACCCATGTTTGCTTTTTCTTCCTTTTTTTTTTTATTTTCTTTAGCTTGTTTATGCTTGTTTTCTCAAAATCATTGCCTTACTGAAAATTATTATAGTTATAACACCAATTTAGGTTGTGTGCACCAAATTCTAAAGTCTTTTGGTTATTTCCGTGTGACTTCGCATGAGCTTGATTTTGGCCAAATTTCTTCTACCGAATTCGCAAAGGTTCATATCCCGACGGTTCCCGATGCACGGAACATTCATGTAACAACTGGGTTACATGTCTTGTATGGTGCCTATACATAACCACATAGTTGTACCCGGGATTCATCATGATTATTCTTGGTCGCGATCCTCGATCCTCACTCTTGGCATACAGAGCACGTTTACATTCAAAAATTTTCAACTACTAAAACCCAGCCTTTAATAGCCACGGGGATGACAACAATCGTTCCGGTTTGGTATGCAAAACCATTTCCGCGCTGATTTTTTAATCCCCCTCAAAACCGGTTATCGAACAGACATGTCGGGCATGGAGGGGCAAGGCGACAATTTCGTACAGGAACTCGCTGCACTTCATGCCAAATAGGAACACACACACGCGATGTAACGACTTGAAGCGATGCTCGCGAGCCAGCCAGGAGCCGCCACACCAGAAGCAAATGGAGCAGTAATGGGAGCAGAAGCGTCAAATATACCAACATTTCAACCTGTGACAGTGGCTTCAGATACAGCAAACCTTGAAGCAGCGCGACCGTGGCCACAGCGGGGCTGAAAAAAAAAGTTCGCTGGCAGGTCATCGCAGCAAATTGCATCAGCTACAGGTACATGGTGTGTGCCACTAAACGGTTTGACGCGTTGACCAAGGATCAACACGAAACACAACGCAACATGCCGAACATGAATTTCGACGCGGAGCGATCGGCACCCCTCACGTCTGCCGACCCGATGGATATCTACAAAGTCAACGCGTAGCAGCGGCCGGCAAAATGAGGCACCGAATTTTGTCTTGCTAAAAAATGATAAATGCACAGGAAGAGTAGCACGGAAGGAACAGTGCAGCACCTTTGAAGGCAAAAACGAGAATCGCTAGTAGCCGCGAATCGAGTTGGCGATCAGGAAAAGCTCCGTTGTGACCGTCGCCACCCACAGGGTTAGTGCTTTGCTCAACTCACTGACACTCTTCGTGCGGCCTACGGCGTCGACGACCCTGCCCTTGACTGGCTTTCTTTTGTTTGCTAACATGGTCCCGTTGTGTGGGGCATGTCTGCGTCTCAGTTACTTGATCTCGTAGATAAATCCTCATGCTCTGTATGCTGTTGTTGACTCTAGTGCTTCTGACTCTGTTTACTCCGAAGCTTCGCATTTTTCTTCCGCGACCAAGCGACTCTTACTCCACTTCCTGCGCCGGTCTCTGTATTAGTGGCTGATACCACTTCGGGACCAGTCACTGCTCGCTCCTCTACTACGCTTCCATGCATGGCTTCTCCCTCGCGTTTTCTTACGGGCTTCCACGTCCCCTTGTTCTCTAGGAACTTGGTGGGTATGAGGCCGCTCGTGGGTAGGCACGTGGGTGTTTGGTTTGAGCCTTCTGGGGACTCTGCGACCTGTGTGGACGGTGACACGTACGCCCCCCTGGCCACTTTCCACGTCGAGCCGGGCTCTGGTCTCTACACACTTCACACTGGCTTCCGAGAGAGGCAGCAGCAATTGCGGGCGCAGCAGCGGCGGTGCGCGGGCGGCGGCGGGCTCAGCAGCGGCGGTGCGCGGGCGGCTGCGGGCTCAGCAGCGGCGGGCCGGGAGCAGGCAGCGCGCGGGCCGTGCGGGCCGTATGTGAGCTGTGCGGGCAGCGTGCGGGCCGGCGGCGGTCAGCGCACGAGCCGCGCAGGCTCAGCGCGGGCTGCGCGGGCTGCTCGCGGGCTGCGTAAGCGGGTCGCGGGCGGCTCGCGGGGGTTCGCGGGCAGGTCGCGGGCTGCTCGCGGGCAGTTCGCGGGCTGTGCGCGGGCTGCGCGGGCTGGTCGCGGGCTGCGCAGGCGGTTCGCGGGCTGTGCGTGGGCGGTTCGCGGGCTGTGAGCGCGGCGCGCTGTGCGGTTCGCGGGCGGCGTGACGGGGCCGATCGGGGCGCTAAGGGGCGACGCGACGGGGGCCGTGAGAGGCCGCTAGGAAAAAAAAAGTTCGACGGGGCCGCAGGGCCGCTAGATCTTGCTAGATCGACGGGGCCAGCGGGGCCGGAAACAAGCGAAGGTAAGCAGGTAGGTAAGTCGGTGGGCCCTAAGAACAGTCCTAGCGAAGGACCTGCTCTGAAACCATGTCAGAAATAACTGAGCAGGAATGGTGTGACTAACAGGAACAACAGTACAAATATGAAACCCTAACCTGGTATACCCCCTAAGGTATCACCCACTACAGCCTAGAACAATATAAACATATAATGTTTGACACGCACCTCTGGTTTTCGCGCTGACGATGCGCTTTGGCACCAGTGCCTCGGACATCCTTCACGCGCGACGCTGAAAAACTGCATCGACGCGGGAGTCTTCGCCCCAGGAGCGCTCCTGCGTCCAGACGGCACCAAAGTAAGAGGCGCGACACATCCGCGCAACTGCAACCGTCTACCCCAAGCTGCACAAAGTGTACAGCAACATCCTGAAAGTGGGGCACTGCGGAGTCGACGACGAAATGTACACGCTTACCTTCATCGACGCCGGAACGCGCTACGTGTGGGTCGCAAACGTGGAGACCCGCGACAGAGCCTACGAGGTATTCCGACTCTGGCTGGCGCACGCGCAATGACAGTCTGAAAACAGGCTGAAAATTTGGCAATCTGACGGCGCAGCAGAATTCAGGAGCAACCAGATGCAGAGCTACCTGGCGCAAAAGGGGATCGAGCATCACATCTCTCTCCCCTACGCGCACCAGCAGCAGGGCGTAGCTGAGCGGACGAACCGCACGCTCATGACAAAGGTGCGGGCGCTGATGAAGCAGTCGAAGCTACCGCCGATCTACTGGACCTACGCGATGCACCACGCCGTACGGGTGCACAACCTGCTGTCAACCACCGCCATCACCGGCAACTTGTCCCCGCATGTAAAGTGGACCGGGACTAAAGGGGACACATCCATGCTCCGCGTGTGGGGGTGCATGGTTCAATACCGCCCGCCGACGTCAACCATCGGAAAATTCTCCAGCCGCGCGCGATGGGGCATTCACCTCGGCATCAGCCACGAGCACAAAGCGTGGATCATCTTAGACTTGCTCAGTCAGAAAACCGCCCACGCTCGCGACGTGATATTCTACGAACGCCTCTTCCTCGAACAGTTCTACCACGACGAGCAGACAAATGCGACCCGCGTCTACGCGAACGACGGGCACATTACGCAACGCCTGAGGACGAAGCCGCCGCAGCAATTTTGGAGCAAGACACCAGTGGTGAGTTCCCATGGGGAGATCGCCACAGCAGCGACGACGACGACTCCTCTGAAGGAGGAATGGGCGGAACGGGCGGAAGCGGTAGAGGTGCAGGACCAGCACCACCCGAACCAGAGAGCGATGACGACGATGTGCAGGAAGTCATCCCACAACGTCGCCACGACAACACTGTCTCAGGACTGCAGCTGTTCGGGCTCCACACCGCAACCTCGAAAGCGCCACGTGTCATCGAGCCACAAAACCCGCGCCAAGCTCTCACTGGACCACACAGCAAGGAATGGCGCGAGGCGATGGACGCGGAGATTAAAGCACTCGAATCCCGAGATACCTGGGTGCTGGTCGACCGCGCAGCAATCAAAGGCGCGAGAGTTCTCTCGGGAAAATGGGTCTTCCGCGTGAAGACCGCAGCAGACGGAACGATCGAGCGCTTCAAGGCAAGATGGGTGGTGCGCGGCTATGACTAGAGGCACGGGATTGATTTCGATCAGACATTTGCTCCGGTCAGCCGCCACACCTCCGTCCGAATCCTGCTCGCCATCGCAGCCGCTCGACACCTGCCTCTACGCCAGATCGACGTGAAGAACGCGTTCCTGTACGCGTTAGTAGATGCCGTGATCTACGTGGAACAGGCCCATACATACGGCGAAGGGGATTCGTGCGTATGCCAGCTGCGCAAGTCTCTTTACGGGATAAAACAGGCACCGAGGCTTTGGCAGCAGTATCTACACAACATCCTGCTTGAAATCGGGTTCAAGCAGATGCCGCACGATCCTGGGATGTACCGCCGTGATTTCAGGGGCGAATACATTCTGCTCACGGTCTACGTCGACGACTTACTTTACACAGGTTCAAACAACGAACTACTGGAGCAATTCGAGAAAAGCCTGGCGGGGCGCGTCGACATCACATGCAACTACGAGGTGAAGCAGTTCTTAGGCCTCAACATCTCCTACGCGCCTGAGGCCATTCACCTCTCAGCGGCTAAGTACGCAGAGGAGTTAGGGAAGCGGTTCAACATTTCACCTGCACCGCTCTCCACTCCCTACCGAACTCCCGGACCGAACCACAAACCTGACAACAAAGCCCTATCCCCTGCTGGGATTCAGACTTACCAGCAGCAGCTGGGATGCCTGCTCTTTGCCTCTGTCACATGCAGGCCTGACCTCTCCTACATCGCAAGTCAGCTGGCCCAATACTCACGTAAACCAACGGCTGAGAATCTTCTGGATCTGCAGCGCGCCCTACAGTTCTTCGTTTCAACGCCCAAGATTGGGTTGTGCTACTCAACTGCACCAACCCCATCCTTCAACCTCATCGGCTACGTGGATGCCGATCACGCAGCAGACCCCGATAATCGACGGTCCAGGACTGGCTTCCTGTTCCGACTCGAACCAACGGGACCAATCTCCTGGAATTCACAGAAGCAGGAGTTGGTTGCCCTGTCATCAGCCGAAGCGGAATTCATCGCAGCAACTGCAGCAGTTCGCGAAGGGCTCTACTTGCAGGAACTTCTGCAGGAGGCGAAGATTCCAGTCTCGCCCACCTTTCGCCTCCACTGCGACAACCAGAGCGCGATTCGCATCGCGAACAAACCTGGCTTCGTCAACCGCACCAAGCACATTGCGCTGCGGTATTTCTTCGTCAAAGACGAAGTGGACAAGGGCAAGGTTGACTTGACCTATTGCCCGACCGGTGACATGGCAGCAGACTTCCTCACGAAGCGACTGCCACGCCAGCACTATTTGTTCCGAACTCAGCGGAGTGGTCAAGCAGGTCAAGTCGAGCTACTGCTAGGAGTGAAGGGGGTGTTACGAATAGTGACATAAGAACACTACTGTGCACTCCTCACCGCAGGCAAGGAAACACGCAGTAACGAGAATGAATGTGAAGAGTCAAATCTGACTCGAAGCGTCGCAGACGGTTGAACAGCATCTTGACCGTCGAAGCAGACGGCATCGGCAGCTGCAGGCAAGATGAATCGACGGGAACAGTTTTCGTAACTGTACGCGCCGCACGGTTGGGAATGAATTTGAATAAGGGAATGTACCCCTTAGAGTATATGGCTAGCTAGGTCGATTCGAATTCCCCTGTACTCATATTTATATCGTTGTATTTGCCTGTTTTCATCAATCTCAAGTATTTTACATTCACTCTGCTATTGAGATCAAGGGCCCACCAACACTATCTATCTGTGTGCGAACCTTCCCGAGTAGATCCTGGGAGCGATTCCCTTCAGATCGTAGCACCCGTTTCAGTCATAGCTGACCTTCCAAGTATGGTGACTCTGAATTTAATCTCCCTCTCACTTTCCCCCCCCAAATAATAAGAAAACAAACTAACTAACTAACAACTATGAGCTGCCAGGGTTGGCAAGTTGAAACCAGGGTGCCATGTGAGGCGTCAGTTACGAGAGTAGCGAGGACGAGAGACTCTCAGAACATGAATGATGATTGTCTATTGAGGGTTGGGGTACATAAACCTAACACTAACTGCTGTACCCCATATGACACGCATCACTAAAGGCTACAACATTTGACACACCCCCATAGCCTAAGTGAGGGGTGTCAAGCAAAACCAAAACCGTACGGTCACAAGACCAGTCACAAAGAAACAAAGCTCAGGGTGGATCACAATGTCACCACACAGTCCCAGCACAAGCAAGAGAGCCACAAAGCCAGTCAAAGGGTTCACAAAAGTACATGCAAAGTGTACAAACTGTTGGTGTAAGGGCCTAATAAACTCAAGCTATTAGGACTTAATCAAACTTAAAACCTCTCCTCGGGGTCACCTCCAAGGGTCCCTAGGTGCCTGGTACAAGACCAGCCCCTATCCTCGGGTCCGAGTTTGTAGAGAGAGGGATCAAGAAGGACTTAGTCAAAACAGCAAGAGTACCTTGAATGTCGCGCAGCGTGCCGTGCAGACCGTCGATCCGATTAAGCTGAGAATTTGCTATATCGAAGCTTGCTTCAAGAGCTTAAAAATAAGCCAAGTTGCCTCGCGAAAAGTTATGCCATTACTAAGTTCTGGCTCGGACAGCGTTTGCCTAGCGTTGGAGTGCTAGCATACTAGCGTTGACTCGGGTAGCATTCCGCTGTCGAATAGCGCAGAAACCAAACTCCAGCGAGGAAGGAATTCGCTTGAATCAATTGACTATGTTCAGGTACAAACAGAGAAGGATTAAATAGTTCTAGCTAGCAAAGACCTTGGGAATCAACCTGGGAACAACCAGGGATGATCCCAAATAATTCCAAGCAACAGAACCAACCTGGCTGGACAAAATAGCAGGTGGTAGGTTGGTAAACAACCTCTGGTTCTGTTTTTCCAACCTGGGAAAACAACAACCAGGTTCAGGTTCTAATAACAGAACCTGTTTTGTCTTTGTCCAACCAGCCAAATGCTGGTTCCGCTGGCTTCCCCTGGCCTTGTAGCATGCAGATACAGATAAACAACATCCAACCTTCACCTAAATTGTACCCCTATAGTGCCTTCCCTGCTACACTATAGTTAACCAAACAAAGCAGTACAATTTCGAGTTGGATAGAACTGAATCTGCGCAATCAACTCAACCGAACTGCAAAGCTTCCATCCTGGGTTCCTTTGCGAGCTCATCCTTTCTGCTTGCACTGTTCATAGCGCGTACAATGTTGTGCCGAAGCGCACATTGCGCGAGTACCTGCAAATGCATCAAGCAAAAATTGCGAAAACAAACAAACACACGAACATTCCATTCACACCCAAATGCATTCGCACACGCATACTCGTACAAACGGACGGCAGGATGTCGTGCAATGTAAAATTTGCACCCAACACAAACAAAGAAACCGGGAAATACATGTTTACACAAGACGAGAACATGTGTCAACGAGACCTAACTGCACACAACACCTGTGGTGGTCACAAGGTGGTAGGGCCTTGGTGAAGATGCCTGCTGTATTGGGCTCGGACTCCACAAAGTCAAAACGAGCCTGTCCACGCCTCTGCAACTCTCGCAGAAGAAAGTACCTGACGTTGATGTGCTTCACTCTGCTCTCCAGTCAAGGCACTCAAGAGACGAGAATCGTCGCCTTGTTGTGAGTAAACAAGGTCAGTGCAGAGCTCGGTCACTGACAAAGTTTCGTGAGCAAAAAGGTCAACGAACGCAGCTCCTGTGTAGCCATGGCTCCAGCGTAGATCTCAGCCTCAGCGGTAGAGGTCGAGTCAGAGTAGGAACGCGTGGACCTCCACGAAACAGCTCCAGAGCCCAGGCTGAAACAGTACCCCTGAGTAGACCTGTGAGTGTCCACGTCGTCAGCGTAAGAAGAGTCACAGTGACCAGTAAGTACGACAAGCTGTCTCCCTCCAAGTACCAGCCCCACGCCTGATGTCGTCGCTAGGTACTTCGCCACCCTCACAGCAGCTGTCCAATGAACATGACGGTGTCTCCTTGGCGCAACAAAGCGAGCAAGGATGCTGAGAGGGAAGGCGAGGTCCGGGCGAGTACAAGTCATCAGGTACATGAGGCAGCCCACAAGCTTTGGGTAAGGACCACTAGGCTCAAACGGCTCGTCAGAAAACTGATCAGTGAGTCTGTGGTCAACAGCAAGAGGTGTGCGCTGTACGGTGGAGTGCTGAAGCCCGAACCGCTGAAGGACCTGCTGCACCATGTGTGACTGTGAGAGTGTAATGGTGCGAGCGGCTCTGTCCCTGGTGATCTGCAGGCCAAGGTAGTGGCGCAACTCACCAAGGTCAGTGCACGTGTGTCTTTTCTGCAGTTCGGACTTCACGTCAGCCAAAGCAACCCTGTCAGCAGTGGCGAAGACCAGGTCGTCGACGTAGACCAGTACAAAGAACGGTGTGGAGCCACGACGAACAAACAGCGACGGGTCGGTCGGTAGAAGAAGGCTGGAAACCAAGGTCATACATGGTAGAGCGAAAGGTGTCGTGACAGTTACAAGGCGTTTGACGGAGACCGTAGACCGGTCGCCTGAGCCTCCACTGGGTCCCAGGAGGGAAAGTGCCAGTGAAGGCAGAGGGACGACGTAACCAGACCTCCAGGGAACACAAGTCTACACAAGAGAGAACATGTGTCAACGAGACCTAACTGCACACAACACCTGTGGTGGTCATAAGGTGGTAGGGCCTTGGTGAAGATGCTTGCTGTATTGGGCTTGAACTCCACAAAGTCCAAACGAGCCTGTCCACGCCTCTGCAACTCTCGCAGAAGAAAGTACCTGACGTTGATGTGCTTGTTGGGTGCAAATGCACATTGCACGACATCCTGCCGTCTGTTTGTACGAGTATGCGTGTGCGAATGCATTTGCGTGTGAATGGTGTGTTCGTGTGTTTGTTTGCTTTCGCATTTTTTGCTTGATGCATTTGCAGGTACTCGCGCAATGTGCGCTTCGGCACAGCATTGTATGCGCTATGAACAGTGCAAGCAGAAAGGACGAGCTCGCAAAGGAACCCAAGATGGAAGCTTTGCAGTTCGGTTGAGTTGATTGCGCAGATTCAGTTCTATCCAACTCGGAATTGTACTGTTTTGTTTGGTTAACTATAGTGTAGCTGGGAAGGCACTATAGGGGTACAATTTAGGTGAAGGTTGGATGTTGTTTGTCTGTATCTGCATGCTACAAGGCCAGGGGAAACCAGCGGAACCAGCATTTGGCTGGTTGGGCAAAGACAAAACAGGTTCTGTTTTTAGAACCTGAACCTGGTTGTTGTTTTCCCAGGTTGGAAAAACAGAACTAGAGGTTGTTTACCAACCTACCACCTGCTATTTTGTCCAGCCAGGTTGGTTCTGTTGCTTGGAATTATTTGGGATCATCCCTGGTTGTTCCCAGGTTGATTCCCAAGGTCCTTGCTAGCTAGAACTATTTAATCCTTCTCTGTTTGTACCTGAATATAGTCAAATTGATTCAAGCGAATTCCTTCCTCGCTGGAATTTCGTTTCTGCGCTATTCGACGGCGGAATGCTACCCGAGTCAACGCTAGTATGCTAGCACTCCAACGCTAGGCAAACGCTGTCCGAGCCATAACTTAGTAATGGCAGAACTTTTCGCAAGGCAACTTGGCTCATTTTAAAGCTCTTGGAGCGAGCTTCGATATAGCGAATTCTCAGCTTAATCCGACCGACGGTCTGCACGGCACGCTGCGCGACGTTCAAGGTACTCTTGCTGTTTTGACTAAGTCCTTCTTGATCCCTCTCTCTACAAACTCGGACCCGAGGATAGGGGCTGGTCTTGTACCAGGCACCCAGGGACCCTTGGAGGTGACCCCGAGGAGAGGTTTTAAGTTTGATTAAGTCCTAATAGCTTGAGTTTATTAGGCCCTTACACCAACAGTGCTTTCCTCAGCTTTCCATTTAAGGCTCTCAACAGAGGAGAATCCTCACCTTGTTGTGAGTAAACAAGGTTAGTGCAGAACTCGGCCACTCACAAAGGTTAGTGAGCAAAAATGTCAACAAACGCAGTTCCTGTGCAGCCATGGCTCCAGCGTAGATCTCAGCCTCAGCGGTAGAGGTCGAGACAGAGTTGGAACGTGTGGACCTCCACGAAACAGCTCCAGAGCCCAGGCTGAAACAGTGCCCCTGGGTAGACCTGTCAGTGTCGACGTCGTCAGCGTAAGAAGAGTCACAGTGACCAGTAAGTACGACAAGCTGTCTCCCTCCAAGTACCAGCCCTACGTCTAATGTCATCGCTAGGTACTTCGCCACCCTCACATCACCTGTCCTGTGAACAGGACGGTGTCTCCTTGGCGCAACAAAGCGAGCAAGGATGCTGAGAGGGAAGGCGAGGTCCGGGCGAGTACAAATCCTCAGGTACATGAGGCAGCCCACAAGCTTTGCGTAAAGACGACTAGGCTCAAACGACTCGTCCGGAAACGGATAAGTGAATCTGTGGTCAACGGCAAGAGGTGTGCACTGTACAGTGGAATGCTGAAGCCCGAACCGCTGAAGGACCTGCTGCACCATGTGTGACTGTGAGAGTGTAATGGTGCAAGCGGCTCTGTCCCTGGTGATCTGCAGGCCAAGGTAGTGGCGCATCTCACTAAGGTTAGTGGACGTATGTCTTTTCTGTAGTTCGGATTACACGTCAGCCAAAACAACCCTGTCAGCAGTGGCGAAGGCCAGGTCGTCGACGTAGACCAGTACAAAGAACGGTGTGGAGCCACGACGAACGAACAGCGACGGGTCTGTTGGGTGCAAATGCACATTGCACGACATCCTGCCGTCTGTTTGTACGAGTATGCGTGTGCGAATGCATTTGTGTGTGAATGGTGTGTTCGTGTGTTTGTTTGCTTTCGCATTTTTTCGCTTGATGCATTTGCAGGTACTCGCGCAATGTGCGCTTCGGCACAACATTGTATGCGCTATGAACAGTGCAAGCAGAAAGGACGAGCTCGCAAAGGAACCCAAGATGGAAGCTTTGCAGTTCGGTTGAGTTGATTGCGCAGATTCAGTTCTATCCAACTCGAAATTGTACTGTTTTGTTTGGTTAACTATAGTGTAGCAGGGAAGGCACTATAGGGGTACAATTTAGGTGAAGGTTGGATGTTGTTTGTCTGTATCTGCATGCTACAAGGCCAGGGGAAACCAGCGGAACCAGCATTTGGCTGGTTGGGCAAAGACAAAACAGGTTCTGTTTTTAGAACCTGAACCTGGTTGTTGTTTTCCCAGGTTGGAAAAACAGAACCAAAGGTTGTTTACCAACCTACCACCTGCTATTTTGTCCAGCCAGGTTGGTTCTGTTGCTTGGAATTATTTGGGATCATCCCTGGTTGTTCCCAGGTTGATTCCCAAGGTCCTTGCTAGCTATAACTATTTAATCCTTCTCTGTTTGTACCTGAATATAGTAAAATTGATTCAAGCGAATTCCTTCCTCGCTGGAATTTCGTTTCTGCGCTATTCGACGGCGGAATGCTACCCGAGTCAACGCTAGTATGCTAGCACTCCAACGCTAGGCAAACGCTGTCCGAGCCATAACTTAGTAATGGCAGAACTTTTCGCGAGGCAACTTGGCTCATTTTAAAGCTCTTGGAGCGAGCTTCGATATAGCGAATTCTCAGCTTAATCCGACCGACGGTCTGCACGGCACGCTGCGCGACGTTCAAGGTACTCTTGCTGTTTTGACTAAGTCCTTCTTGATCCCTCTCTCTACAAACTCGGACCCGAGGATAGGGGCTGGTCTTGTACCAGGCACCCAGGGACCCTTGGAGGTGACCCCGAGGAGAGGTTTTAAGTTTGATTAAGTCCTAATAGCTTGAGTTTATTAGGCCCTTACACCAACAAGCTGGTATCAGAGCTGCGTTATAGTGATCCTCGTTATAGGTAGCTATGGCGGGCAACACCTCGGCGGGAGCTGGTGAATCTTCAGCCCAAGATCGTAGCGGCAGCCAAGATTCTGGTCTTTCAGCGCCAAGGGGAGCGCGAACAAACCAGGGCTCGCTTGTCAAGGAGGTGCTGAAGAATTTCACCGTCGAGAAGTTCAATGGTGAGGGCTATGATGATTGGGCCTGGAAAATGCAATTATATTTCCGTCAGATCGGTTTGCTGAAACTAATGATTGGGGAGGAGCCTAGACCGAGTGACCCCACGCTGCAGGAAGATTGGGACGAGCGCTCCTCGGCTGGCTACTATTTGATGTCGCAGAGTTTGGAGCTGAACCAGCGTCACCACGTCATGCACCTGCTGCCGGAGGTTGAATGCGGTCCGAAGGCGTGGACCGTGTTGAAGGAGCTGCACGCCCCGACCTCCGTTGTCGCAACGTTGATGCTGGAGAGGGAGCTGTCCGCGTTGCGCCTGAGCGAGGGAGAGCCGGTGCAACCAGTCCTGGACAAGATGCGCGACCTCTACGCGAAGTTGGCGACCGCGGGAATCACCTACCCGGAGCAGACCAAGTGCTTGAAGATGCTCTCGCTGCTGCCAGAATCGTGGCTTCAATTTACGAGCGGATTGAGCCTGCCGCAGAACCAGAGCTTGTGGACGCTCGAGTGGGTGCGGACGAAGATTCTGGAGGAGGACTTCCGTCGCCGCCAACTGAGGGGTGGAGACGACGGCAGCAGCGGCTACGGGATGCAAGGGAGCCGACGTGGCAGAGGACGTGGCTTCGGTGGTGCTGGACGCGGTGCAAAGAAAGACGACGACTCCAACGACCAACAAGGAGGTACCGGTTGGGGTCGCGGTGCGAAATCTGGACGTGGGGGCAAGTCGGGTGCTGGTGGCAAAATGAAAGGGAGTTGCTGGTATTGTGAGAAGGAAGGGCACCCCTGGTTTTTGTGCTATAAGAAACCCGATGGATGGACCCCCCAGAATCGTCACCAGGATGGCGGCGCGTGGAGGAACCAGAAAAACGGCGCCAACATGGTCGCTGATTCGTCCGACAACAACCCGAAGGGCAACGGCGGTGCGGAGAAGAAGGAGCGCACCGCGGGCCAATTCTTCCATGTAGGAGACAAGGGGGAGCAAGGAGACGCCTCTGCCAAAGTTGGAGCAGAGCTGCACCCCCTAGACTATTGGGTGTTGGACACAGGCGCTGCTTGGACGATGACGCCGCGCAAGGACCTGCTGGACGAAGTACGAGCTGCACCGATCAATGAAGTGTGCTCCGCCTCTGGACACATGTTGAAGGTGGCTGGTGCGGGACGAGCTGCGTTTAAGGGAGCGGATGGCAAGCCGGTGGTGCTGCACGACGTTCTCTTCGTCCCCGACCTGAAGGCCAACCTTATCTCCCTCCGTAAGCTTGGCAAGGCTGGGGTGAACACCAACACGGATGGGGCACGCACTTATAAGGGGAAGCTGGGCAATCGGGTGCTTTGGGATCTGCACGAGAGCAAGGACGTGTACAGATCTATGTGGCAGCTGCCGGCCCTGGCGTGGCATGGTGGGGGGCAGGCTGGAGAGGGGTCTGCATCCCAGGGGGAGTGCAATGCCGTTGGAGGGGTTGGTGTGAAAGTGTCGGCCAGATCTGGGGAGACAGATTGGGCAACGGCACACCGGCGCTTAGGGCATGTGGCAATGCCTTTGCTGAAGCAGCTGGAGAAGGATGGAGCCGTTAAGGGTCTGAAGCTGAACGGACAGCCACCCGATGACAACTGTGAAATCTGTTTGCTTTCAAAGTTCACCCGTTTCCCTTTCCATAGTGTGGCTGGCAGGAGCAAGAAGCCTTTGGAGCTGGTCCACATGGACTTGGTGGGGCCGCTGCCGGTGCAAGGGCACAAGGGGGAGCGGTATTTTCTTACAATTGTGGATGACTGGAGCAGGCTGATGTGGGCGTATCCGCTGAAGCAGAAGGACCACGCCGCCTCCACGATACGGGACGATTGGCTGCCATTCGTGGAGAAGCAGGCGGAGTGTGTAGTGAAGCGGATTAGGACAGACCGGGGTGGTGAGTTCCTTGGAGCTGAAATGACGGCCTGGCTCAAGAAGCAGGGCATCCAGAGAGAGCTGACCACGGCTTATACCCCACAGTCCAATGGTGTAGCAGAACGGGCAAACCGGACCATTCTGGAGACAGCTAGGGCGCTGCTCATAGAATCTGGGCTGAGCAATTCTATGTGGCCTCATGCTGTCCGGCACGCCACTGTCGCTAGGAACAGGGTGCTCACCAAGGTTGGGGATGACTCGTGGGTGCCGTTGGAGAGGTGGCTTGGGAGGAAGCCGCCGGTGGACATGCTGAGGGTGTTCGGTTGCATGGCAGTCGCCCACGTCCCCAAGACCTACCGCAGTAAGTTGGGGGCGAGTGCAATCTGGTGTGTGCATTTGGGGCTGGCTGCTGAGAGCAAGGGATGGCTGCTGTGGGAACCATCCAAGGGTGTGTTGTTTGACAGCAGGGATGTGAAATTCATTGAGGGCATGATGTATGGGAGCTGGGAGAAACAGCCGGAGGCAAGGGTGTCCCAGCAGATGGAGCAGATCACCATGCAGCTGGACCTGACTCCTAGTGTGTGGGAGGAGGGAGAGGAGGCAGCTGCTGGAAATGGTGATGGAGAGAAGGTACAGGAGGCATCTGCTGGTGGAGAAAATGGTGTGGAAACTGGCGGCAGCACTAGTGGAGCTGCTGGACCCGAGGGAGGAGAGAAGCAGCAGGGAAAAACTAAGAAGCCGAAGGGTGTCGTTATGAAGGGATGGGAGACACCCGTCTCCAGGCCAGGACGTACCCGTATGGCTACTAAGAAGCTGACTGCAGGAACTGATGCAGCAGAGCAGCAGCTAGGGACCGAAGAGGCATTGCTGATTCTACCTCATGGCTATGACCCGGATGAGGAGGATGAGCCTGCGTACTGTTTTCTTGCCCCTGCACCAGAGGAACCAGCTAGCATGGAGGAGGCATTAGCTGGACCAGATAGGGACAAGTGGCTGGCTTCTAGGGATGCTGAGTACCAGAGTCTGCTGGAGAATAGGACATGGGATCTGGTGGTGCTGCCTGATGGGAAGAAAGCGATACAATGCAAGTGGGTGCTGAGGATCAAGACCGATGACAAGGGGCAGGTCACCATCTACAAGAGTAGGCTGGTGGCGAAGGGGTTTATGCAGAAGGAGAAGCAGGACTTCAACGAGATCTTTGCTCCCACTGCCAAACCCCTACCCTCCGTGTCTTGTTGGCAGATGCAGCTGTTAGTGGGAAATTCATCATTCAGATGGATATTTCAACGGCATTCCTGAATGGGATTTTAGAGGAGGATGTGTACATGACGCAGCCGCCTGGGTATGAGGATGGTACGGGCAGGGTGTGCAAGCTCAACAAGTCCATCTACGGCTTGAAGCAGGCGCCACGCTGCTGGTACCAGAAGTTGGCAGCTGTTTTAGAGGAGATGGGATTCAGGACCAGCAGCTGTGATGAGAGCCTCTTTCTCAAGGGCGAGGGGGAGAAGCTGGTGCTGTTTCTGGTCTATGTGGACGACATTCTTCTCTTCAGCAGCAGCATGAAGGAGATCCAGAAAGTGCAGCAGCAACTGATGGAAAACTTCAAGTGCAAGAACCTTGGGGAGGTAAAGTACTACCTCGGGATGCACGTGGAGAGGGATCCAGATCACAGGTGGTTGAAGCTGCACCAGGAGAAGTTCATCAAGGAGCTGGGGGAGAAGTATGGGATTGAGAATGAGCGCAAGGTTGCAACTCCCCTGCCAGCAGAATTCAAGCTTGTGAAGGCTGCAGAGGATGAAGGGGTTGAAGCTGAAGAGCAGCAGCAATTTCAGTCCTTGGTGGGCAGCCTCTTGTACGCAGCAGTTCACACGAGGCCCGACATCTCTTTCTCGGTTGGGCAGCTGGCTAGGGTGGTGCAGAATCCATCAAAGGAGCAGGTGGATGCAGCTGAGCGTGTGGTGAAGTACCTGAACTCTCACCCAAGCATTGGAGTTCAATACTCCGCATCTGCACAGGTGAAGCAGAAAGGGGTGGAGGTGCTGAAAGAGAAGGGGGAGAGGCTTGGAGAAGGCAAGCTATTTCTCACTTGCTTTACCGATGCTACGTGGGCTTCTGAGAAGGAGGATTCCTCATCTGTGGGAGGATACATCTGCGTAGTTGGGGGAGGACCTGTTAGTTGGAGGTCCAAGAAGCAGACGGAGACGGCACTCTCTTCCGTAGAATCAGAGTACATGGCGATGTTCCATGGGGTGAAGGAGGTGATTTGGCTGAGGAGGCTGTTAGAGGAGATTGGCCAGGAGCAGAAAGTTGCTACGCCGCTGTTTTGTGATAGCAAGGGGGCTCTTGGGATGGCCAGAAACGCTGTGCTTCATGGCCTGAACAAGCACATGCGTATCAAGTGGCACTGGCTGCGTAAGGAGGTGAAGAGGGGGACGGTGAATCCAATCTACATCAAGACTCACCAGCAGCCAGCAGACTTTCTCACCAAGAGGCTTGCGGATGAGCCTCATTGGCGTTGTGTGCGCATGAGTGGAATGAGCATGAACTAGCATGGAATGATGGGGATGCAGCCGGCAGGCTGAGGGGGAGTGTGTTGGGTGCAAATTTACATTGCACGACATCCTGCCGTCTGTTTGTACGAGTATGCGTGTGCGAATGCATTTGGGTGTGAATGGTGTGCTCGTGTGTTTGTTTGCTTTCGCATTTTCGCTTGATGCATTTGCAGGTACTCGCGCAATGTGCGCTTCGGCACAACATTGTACGCGCTATGAACAGTGCAAGCAGAAAGGACGAGCTCGCAAAGGAACCCAAGATGGAAGCTTTGCAGTTCGGTTGAGTTGATTGCGCAGATTCAGTTCTATCCAACTCGAAATTGTACTGTTTTGTTTGGTTAACTATAGTGTAGCAGGGAAGGCACTATAGGGGTACAATTTAGGTGAAGGTTGGATGTTGTTTGTCTGTATCTGCATGCTACAAGGCCAGGGGAAACCAGCGGAACCAGCATTTGGCTGGTTGGGCAAAGACAAAACAGGTTCTGTTTTTAGAACCTGAACCTGGTTGTTGTTTTCCCAGGTTGGAAAAACAGAACCAGAGGTTGTTTACCAACCTACCACCTGCTATTTTGTCCAGCCAGGTTGGTTCTGTTGCTTGGAATTATTTGGGATCATCCCTGGTTGTTCCCAGGTTGATTCCCAAGGTCCTTGCTAGCTAGAACTATTTAATCCTTCTCTGTTTGTACCTGAATATAGTCAAATTGATTCATGCGAATTCCTTCCTCGCTGGAATTTCGTTTCTGCGCTATTCGACGGCGGAATGCTACCCGAGTCAACGCTAGTATGCTAGCACTCCAACGCTAGGCAAACGCTGTCCGAGCCATAACTTAGTAATGGCAGAACTTTTCGCGAGGCAACTTGGCTCATTTTAAAGCTCTTGGAGCGAGCTTCGATATAGCGAATTCTCAGCTTAATCCGACCGACGGTCTGCACGGCACGCTGCGCGACGTTCAAGGTACTCTTGCTGTTTTGACTAAGTCCTTCTTGATCCCTCTCTCTACAAACTCGGACCCGAAGATAGGGGCTGGTCTTGTACCAGGCACCCAGGGACCCTTGGAGGTGACCCCGAGGAGAGGTTTTAAGTTTGATTAAGTCTTAATAGCTTGAGTTTGGAGCTGAACCAACGTCACCACGTCATGCACCTGCTGCCGGAGGTTGAATGCGGTCCGAAGGCGTGGACCGTGTTGAAGGAGCTGCACGCCCCGACCTCCGTTGTCGCAACGTTGATGCTGGAGAGGGAGCTGTCCGCGTTGCGCCTGAGCGAGGGAGAGCCGGTGCAACCAGTCCTGGACAAGATGCGCGACCTCTACGCGAAGTTGGCGACCGCGGGAATCACCTACCCGGAGCAGACCAAGTGCTTGAAGATGCTCTCGCTGCTGCCGGAATCGTGGCTTCAATTTACGAGCGGATTGAGCCTGCCGCAGAACCAGAGCTTGTGGACGCTCGAGTGGGTGCGGACGAAGATTCTGGAGGAGGACTTCCGTCGCCGCCAACTGAGGGGTGGAGACGACGGCAGCAGCGGCTACGGGATGCAAGGGAGCCGACGTGGCAGAGGACGTGGCTTCGGTGGTGCTGGACGCGGTGCAAAGAAAGACGACGACTCCAACGACCAACAAGGAGGTACCGGTTGGGGTCGCGGTGCGAAATCTGGACGTGGGGGCAAGTCGGGTGCTGGTGGCAAAATGAAAGGGAGTTGCTGGTATTGTGAGAAGGAAGGGCACCCCTGGTTTTTGTGCTATAAGAAACCCGATGGATGGACCCCCCAGAATCGTCACCAGGATGGCGGCGCGCGGAGGAACCAGAAAAACGGCGCCAACATGGTCGCTGATTCGTCCGACAACAACCCGAAGGGCAACGGCGGTGCGGAGAAGAAGAAGGAGCGCACCGCGGGCCAATTCTTCCATGTGGGAGACAAGGGGGAGCAAGGAGACGCCTCTGCCAAAGTTGGAGCAGAGCTGCACCCCCTAGACTATTGGGTGTTGGACACAGGCGCTGCTTGGACGATGACGCCGCGCAAGGACCTGCTGGACGAAGTACGAGCTGCACCGATCAATGAAGTGTGCTCCGCCTCTGGACACATGTTGAAGGTGGCTGGTGCGGGACGAGCTGCGTTTAAGGGAGCGGATGGCAAGCCGGTGGTGCTGCACGACGTTCTCTTCGTCCCCGACCTGAAGGCCAACCTTATCTCCCTCCGTAAGCTTGGCAAGGCTGGGGTGAACACCAACACGGATGGGGCACGCACTTATAAGGGGAAGCTGGGCAATCGGGTGCTTTGGGATCTGCACGAGAGCAAGGACGTGTACAGATCTATGTGGCAGCTGCCGGCCCTGGCGTGGCATGGTGGGGGGCAGGCTGGAGAGGGGTCTGCATCCCAGGGGGAGTGCAATGCCGTTGGAGGGGTTGGTGTGAAAGTGTCGGCCAGATCTGGGGAGACAGATTGGGCAACGGCACACCGGCGCTTAGGGCATGTGGCAATGCCTTTGCTGAAGCAGCTGGAGAAGGATGGAGCCGTTAAGGGTCTGAAGCTGAACGGACAGCCACCCGATGACAACTGTGAAATCTGTTTGCTTTCAAAGTTCACCCGTTTCCCTTTCCATAGTGTGGCTGGCAGGAGCAAGAAGCCTTTGGAGCTGGTCCACATGGACTTGGTGGGGCCGCTGCCGGTGCAAGGGCACAAGGGGGAGCGGTATTTTCTTACAATTGTGGATGACTGGAGCAGGCTGATGTGGGCGTATCCGCTGAAGCAGAAGGACCACGCCGCCTCCACGATACGGGACGATTGGCTGCCATTCGTGGAGAAGCAGGCGGAGTGTGTAGTGAAGCGGATTAGGACAGACCGGGGTGGTGAGTTCCTTGGAGCTGAAATGACGGCCTGGCTCAAGAAGCAGGGCATCCAGAGAGAGCTGACCACGGCTTATACCCCACAGTCCAATGGTGTAGCAGAACGGGCAAACCGGACCATTCTGGAGACAGCTAGGGCGCTGCTCATAGAATCTGGGCTGAGCAATTCTATGTGGCCTCATGCTGTCCGGCACGCCACTGTCGCTAGGAACAGGGTGCTCACCAAGGTTGGGGATGACTCGTGGGTGCCTTTGGAGAGGTGGCTTGGGAGGAAGCCGCCGGTGGACATGCTGAGGGTGTTCGGTTGCATGGCAGTCGCCCACGTCCCCAAGACCTACCGCAGTAAGTTGGGGGCGAGTGCAATCTGGTGTGTGCATTTGGGGCTGGCTGCTGAGAGCAAGGGATGGCTGCTGTGGGAACCATCCAAGGGTGTGTTGTTTGACAGCAGGGATGTGAAATTCATTGAGGGCATGATGTATGGGAGCTGGGAGAAACAGCCGGAGGCAAGGGTGTCCCAGCAGATGGAGCAGATCACCATGCAGCTGGACCTGACTCCTAGTGTGTGGGAGGAGGGAGAGGAGGCAGCTGCTGGAAATGGTGATGGAGAGAAGGTACAGGAGGCATCTGCTGGTGGAGAAAATGGTGTGGAAACTGGCGGCAGCACTAGTGGAGCTGCTGGACCCGAGGGAGGAGAGAAGCAGCAGGGAAAAACTAAGAAGCCGAAGGGTGTCGTTATGAAGGGATGGGAGACACCCGTCTCCAGGCCAGGACGTACCCGTATGGCTACTAAGAAGCTGACTGCAGGAACTGATGCAGCAGAGCAGCAGCTAGGGACCGAAGAGGCATTGCTGATTCTACCTCATGGCTATGACCCGGATGAGGAGGATGAGCCTGCGTACTGTTTTCTTGCCCCTGCACCAGAGGAACCAGCTAGCATGGAGGAGGCATTAGCTGGACCAGATAGGGACAAGTGGCTGGCTTCTAGAGATGCTGAGTACCAGAGTCTGTTGGAGAATAGGACATGGGATCTGGTGGTGCTGCCTGATGGGAAGAAAGCGATACAATGCAAGTGGGTGCTGAGGATCAAGACCGATGACAAGGGGCAGGTCACCATCTACAAGAGTAGGCTGGTGGCGAAGGGGTTTATGCAGAAGGAGAAGCAGGACTTCAACGAGATCTTTGCTCCCACTGCCAAACCCCCTACCCTCCGTGTCTTGTTGGCAGATGCAGCTGTTAGTGGGAAATTCATAATTCAGATGGATATTTCAACGGCATTCCTGAATGGGATTTTAGAGGAGGATGTGTACATGATGCAGCCGCCTGGGTATGAGGATGGTACGGGCAGGGTGTGCAAGCTCAACAAGTCCATCTACGGCTTGAAGCAGGCGCCACGCTGCTGGTACCAGAAGTTGGCAGCTGTTTTAGAGGAGATGGGATTCAGGACCAGCAGCTGTGATGAGAGCCTCTTTCTCAAGGGCGAGGGGGAGAAGCTGGTGCTGTTTCTGGTCTATGTGGACGACATTCTTCTCTTCAGCAGCAGCATGAAGGAGATCCAGAAAGTGCAGCAGCAACTGATGGAAAACTTCAAGTGCAAGAACCTTGGGGAGGTAAAGTACTACCTCGGGATGCACGTGGAGAGGGATCCAGATCACAGGTGGTTGAAGCTGCACCAAGAGAAGTTCATCAAGGAGCTGGGGGAGAAGTATGGGATTGAGAATGAGCGCAAGGTTGCAACTCCCCTGCCAGCAGAATTCAAGCTTGTGAAGGCTGCAGAGGATGAAGGGGTTGAAGCCGAGGAGCAGCAGCAATTTCAGTCCTTGGTGGGCAGCCTCTTGTACGCAGCAGTTTACACGAGGCCCGACATCTCTTTCTCGGTTGGGCAGCTGGCTAGGGTGGTGCAGAATCCATCAGAGGAGCAGGTGGATGCAGCTGAGCGTGTGGTGAAGTACCTGAACTCTCACCCAAGCATTGGAGTTCAATACTCCGCATCTGCACAGGTGAAGCAGAAAGGGGTGGAGGTGCTGAAAGAGAAGGGGGAGAGGCTTGGAGAAGGCAAGCTATTTCTCACTTGCTTTACCGATGCTACGTGGGCTTCTGAGAAGGAGGATTCCTCATCTGTGGGAGGATACATCTGCGTAGTTGGGGGAGGACCTGTTAGTTGGAGGTCCAAGAAGCAGACGGAGACGGCACTCTCTTCCGTAGAATCAGAGTACATGGCGATGTTCCATGGGGTGAAGGAGGTGATTTGGCTGAGGAGGCTGTTAGAGGAGATTGGCCAGGAGCAGAAAGTTGCTACGCCGCTGTTTTGTGATAGCAAGGGGGCTCTTGGGATGGCCAGAAACGCTGTGCTTCATGGGCTGAACAAGCACATGCGTATCAAGTGGCACTGGCTGCGTAAGGAGGTGAAGAGGGGGACGGTGCATCCGATCTACATCAAGACTCACCAGCAGCCAGCAGACTTTCTCACCAAGAGGCTTGCGGATGAGCCTCATTGGCGTTGTGTGCGCATGAGTGGAATGAGCATGAACTAGCATGGAATGACGGGGATGCAGCCGGCAGGCTGAGGGGGAGTGTGTTGGGTGCAAATGCACATTGCACGACATCCTGCCGTCTGTTTGTACGAGTATGCGTGTGCGAATGCATTTGCGTGTGAATGGTGTGTTCGTGTGTTTGTTTGCTTTCGCATTTTTCGCTTGATGCATTTGCAGGTACTCGCGCAATGTGCGCTTCGGCACAACATTGTACGCGCTATGAACAGTGCAAGCAGAAAGGACGAGCTCGCAAAGGAACCCAAGATGGAAGCTTTGCAGTTCGGTTGAGTTGATTGCGCAGATTCAGTTCTATCCAACTCGAAATTGTACTGTTTTGTTTGGTTAACTATAGTGTAGCAGGGAAGGCACTATAGGGGTACAATTTAGGTGAAGGTTGGATGTTGTTTGTCTGTATCTGCATGCTACAAGGCCAGGGGAAACCAGCGGAACCAGCATTTGGCTGGTTGGGCAAAGACAAAACAGGTTCTGTTTTTAGAACCTGAACCTGGTTGTTGTTTTCCCAGGTTGGAAAAACAGAACCAGAGGTTGTTTACCAACCTACCACCTGCTATTTTGTCCAGCCAGGTTGGTTCTGTTGCTTGGAATTATTTGGGATCATCCCTGGTTGTTCCCAGGTTGATTCCCAAGGTCCTTGCTAGCTAGAACTATTTAATCCTTCTCTGTTTGTACCTGAATATAGTCAAATTGATTCAAGCGAATTCCTTCCTCGCTGGAATTTCGTTTCTGCGCTATTCGACGGCGGAATGCTACCCGAGTCAACGCTAGTACGCTAGCACTCTAATGCTAGGCAAACACCGTCTGAGCCATAACTTTGTAATGGCAGAACTTTTCGCGAGGCAACTTGGCTCATTTTAAAGCTCTTGGAGCGAGCTTCGATATAGTGAATTCTCAGCTTAATCCGACCGACGGTCTGCACGGCACGCTGCGCGACGTTCAAGGTACTCTTGCTGTTTTGACTAAGTCCTTCTTGATCCCTCTCTCTACAAACTCGGACCCGAGGATAGGGGCTGGTCTTGTACCAGGCACCCAGGGACCCTTGGAGGTGACCCCGAGGAGAGGTTTTAAGTTTGATTAAGTCCTAATAGCTTGAGTTTATTAGGCCCTTACACCAACAGAGTGGGTGCGGACAAAGATTCTGGAGGAGGACTTTCGTCGCCGCCAACTGAGGGGTGGGGACGACGGCAGCAGCGGCTACGGAATGCAAGGGAACCGACGTGGCAGAGGACGTGGCTTCGGTGGTGCTGGGCACGGTGCAAAGAAGGACGACGACTCCAACGACCAACAAGGAGGTACCGGTTGGGGTCGCGGTGCGAAATCTGGACGTGGGGGCAAATCGGGTGCTGGTGGCAAAATGAAAGGGAGTTGCTGGTATTGTGAGAAGGAAGGGCACCCCTGGTTTTTGTGCTATAAGAAACCCGATGGATGGACCCCCCAGAATCGTCACCAGGATGGCGGCGCGCGGAGGAACCAGAAAAACGGCGCCAACATGGTCGCTGATTCGTCCGACAACAACCCGAAGGGCAACGGTGGTGCGGAGAAGAAGGAGCGCACCGCGGGCCAATTTTTCCATGTGGGAGACAAGGGGGAGCAAGGAGACGCATCTGCCAAGGTTGGAGCAGAGCTGCACCCCCTGGACTATTGGGTGTTGGACACGGGCGCTGCATGGACGATGACGCCGCGCAAGGACCTGCTGGACGACGTACGCGCTGCACCGATCAATGAGGTGTGCTCCGCCTCTGGACACGCGCTGAAGGTGGCTGGTGCGGGACGAGCTGCGTTCAAGGGAGCGGATGGCAAGCCGGTGGTGCTGCACGACATCCTGCCGTTGAAGTCCCGCTTCTCCTTCTGCATAAATCCTGTTGGGTGCAAATGCACATTGCACGACATCCTGCCGTCTGTTTGTACGAGTATGCGTGTGCGAATGCATTTGCGTGTGAATGGTGTGTTCGTGTGTTTGTTTGCTTTCGCATTTTTCGCTTGATGCATTTGCAGGTACTCGCGCAATGTGCGCTTCGGCACAACATTGTATGCGCTATGAACAGTGCAAGCAGAAAGGACGAGCTCGCAAAGGAACCCAAGATGGAAGCTTTGCAGTTCGGTTGAGTTAATTGCGCAGATTCAGTTCTATCCAACTCGGAATTGTACTGTTTTGTTTGGTTAACTATAGTGTAGCAGGGAAGGCACTATAGGGGTACAATTTAGGTAAAGGTTGGATGTTGTTTGTCTGTATCTGCATGCTACAAGGCCAGGGGAAACCAGCGGAACCAGCATTTGGCTGGTTGGGCAAGGACAAAACAGGTTCTGTTTTTAGAACCTGAACCTGGTTGTTGTTTTCCCAGGTTGGAAAAACAGAACCAGAGGTTGTTTTCCAACCTACCACCTGCTATTTTGTCCAGCCAGGTTGGTTCTGTTGCTTGGAATTATTTGGGATCATCCCTGGTTGTTCCCAGGTTGATTCCCAAGGTCCTTGCTAGCTAGAACTATTTAATCCTTCTCTGTTTGTACCTGAATATAGTCAAATTGATTCAAGCGAATTCCTTCCTCGCTGGAATTTCGTTTCTGCGCTATTCGACGGCGGAATGCTACCCGAGTCAACGCTAGTATGCTAGCACTCCAACGCTAGGCAAACGCTTTCCGAGCCATAACTTAGTGATGGCAGAACTTTTCGCGAGGCAACTTGGCTCATTTTAAAGCTCTTGGAGCGAGCTTCGATATAGCGAATTCTCAGCTTAATCCGACCGACGGTCTGCACGGCACGCTGCGCGACGTTCAAGGTACTCTTGCTGTTTTGACTAAGTCCTTCTTGATCCCTCTCTCTACAAACTCGGACCCGAGGATAGGGGCTGGTCTTGTACCAGGCACCCAGGGACCCTTGGAGGTGACCCCGAGGAGAGGTTTTAAGTTTGATTAAGTCCTAATAGCTTGAGTTTATTAGGCCCTTTCACCAACAGTTAGAGGAGATTTGCCAGGAGCAGAAGGTTGCTACGCCGCTGTTTTGTGATAGCAAGGGGGCTCTTGGGATGGCCAGGAACGCTGTGCTTCATGGGCTGAACAAGCACATGCGTATCAAGTCGCACTGGCTGCGTAAGGAGGTGAAGAGGGGGACTGTGAATCCGATCTACATCAAGACTCACCAGCAGCCAGCAGACTTTCTCACCAAGAGGCTTGCGGATGAGCCTCATTGGCGTTGTGTGCGCATGAGTGGAATGAGCATGAACTAGCATGGAATGATGGGGATGCAGCCGGCAGGCTGAGGGGGAGTGTGTTGGGTGCAAATTTACATTGCACGACATCCTGCCGTCTGTTTGTACGAGTATGCGTGTGCGAATACATTTGGGTGTAAATGGAATGTTCGTGTGTTTGTTTGCTTTCGCAATTTTCGCTTGATGCATTTGCAGGTACTCGCGCAATGTGCGCTTCGGCACAACATTGTACGCGCTATGAACAATGCAAGCAGAAAGGACGAGCTCGCAAAGGAACCCAAGATGGAAGCTTTGCAGTTCGGTTGAGTTGATTGCGCAGATTCAGTTCTATCCAACTCGAAATTGTACTGTTTTGTTTGGTTAACTATAGTGTAGCAGGGAAGGCACTATAGGGGTACAATTTAGGTGAAGGTTGGATGTTGTTTGTCTGTATCTGCATGCTACAAGGCCAGGGGAAACCAGCGGAACCAGCATTTGGCTGGTTGGGCAAAGACAAAACAGGTTCTGTTTTTAGAACCTGAACCTGGTTGTTGTTTTCCCAGGTTGGAAAAACAGAACCAGAGGTTGTTTACCAACCTACCACCTGCTATTTTGTCCAGCCAGGTTGGTTCTGTTGCTTGGAATTATTTGGGATCATCCCTGGTTGTTCCCAGGTTGATTCCCAAGGTCCTTGCTAGCTAGAACTATTTAATCCTTCTCTGTTTGTACCTGAATATAGTCAAATTGATTCAAGCGAATTCCTTCCTCGCTGGAATTTCGTTTCTACGCTATTCGACGGCGGAATGCTACCCGAGTCAACGCTAGTATGCTAGCACTCCAACGCTAGGCAAACGCTGTCCGAGCCATAACTTAGTAATGGCAGAACTTTTCGCGAGGCAACTTGGCTCATTTTAAAGCTCTTGGAGCGAGCTTCGATATAGCAAGTTCTCAGCTTAATCCGATCGACGGTCTGCACGGCACGCTGCGTGACGTTCAAGGTACTCTTGCTGTTTTGACTAAGTCCTTCTTGATCCCTCTCTCTACAAACTCGGACCCGAGGATAGGGGCTGGTCTTGTACCAGGCACCCAGGGACCCTTGGAGGTGACCCCGAGGAGAGGTTTTAAGTTTGATTAAGTCCTAATAGCTTGAGTTTATTAGGCCCTTACACCAACAAATCCCTTAGCCACCAACCTACTCTTGTAGATGGTGACCTGCCCCTTGTCGTCAGTCTTGATCCTTAGCACCCACTTGCATTGTACCGCTTTCTTTCCCTCAGGCAGCACCACTAGTTCCCAAGTCCCATTCTCCAGCAGGCTCTGGTACTCAGCATCCCTAGAAGCCAGCCACTTGTCCCTATCTGGTCCAGCTAATGCCTCCTCCATGCTAGCTGGTTCCTCTGGTGCAGGGGCGATAAAACAGTAGGCAGGTTCATCCTCCTCATCCGGGTCATAGCCATGAGGTAGAATCAGCATTGCCTCCTCGGTCCCAAGCTGCTGCTCCGCTACACCTGATCCTGCAGTCAGCTTCTTAGTAGCCATACGAGTACGTCCTGGCCTGGAGACGGGTGTCTCCCATCCCTTCATAACGACACCCTTCGGCTTCTTAGCTTTCCCCTGCTGCTGCTTTCCTCCCTCGGATCCAGCAGCTTCACTAGTGCTATCGCCAGCCTCTCCTCCACCAGCAGGTGCCTCCTGTACATTTTCTCCATCACCATTCCCCGCAGCTGCCTCCTCTCCCTCCTCCCACACACTAGGAGTCAGGTCCAGCTGCATGGTGATCTGCTCCATCTGCTGGGACACCCTTGCCTCTGGTTGTTTCTCCCAGCTCCCATACATCATGCCCTCAATGAATTTCACATCCCTGCTGTCAAACAACACACCCTTGGATGGTTCCCACAGCAGCCATCCCTTGCTCTCAGCAGCCAGGCCCAAATGCACACACCAGATTGCACTCGCCCCAAACTTACTCCGGTAGGTCTTGGGGACGTGGGCGACTGCCATGCAACCAAACACCCTCAGCATGTCCACCGGCGGCTTCCTCCCAAGCCACCTCTCCAACGGCACCCACGAGTCATCCCCAACCTTGGTGAGCACCCTGTTCCTAGCGACAGTGGCGTGCCGGACAGCATGAGGCCACATAGAATTGCTCAGCCCAGATTCTATGAGCAGCGCCCTAGCTGTCTCCAGAATGGTCCGGTTTGCCCGTTCTGCTACACCATTGGACTGTGGGGTATAAGCCGTGGTCAGCTCTCTCTGGATGCCCTGCTTCTTGAGCCAGGCCGTCATTTCAGCTCCAAGGAACTCACCACCCCGGTCTGTCCTAATCCGCTTCACTACACACTCCGCCTGCTTCTCCACGAATGGCAGCCAATCGTCCCGTATCGTGGAGGCGGCGTGGTCCTTCTGCTTCAGCGGATACGCCCACATCAGCCTGCTCCAGTCATCCACAATTGTAAGAAAATACCGCTCCCCCTTGTGCCCTTGCACCGGCAGCGGCCCCACCAAGTCCATGTGGACCAGCTCCAAAGGCTTCTTGCTCCTGCCAGCCACACTATGGAAGGGGAAACGGGTGAACTTTGAAAGCAAACAGATTTCACAGTTGTAATCGGGTGGCTGTCCGTTCAGCTTCAGACCCTTAACGGCTCCATCCTTCTCCAGCTGCTTCAGCAAAGGCATTGCCACATGCCCTAAGCGCCGGTGTGCCGTTGCCCAATCTGTCTCCCCAGATCTGGCCGACACTTTCACACCAACCCCTCCAACGGCATTGCACTCCCCCTGGGATGCAGACCCCTCTCCAGCCTGCCCCCCACCATGCCACGCCAGGGCCGGCAGCTGCCACATAGATCTGTACACGTCCTTGCTCTCGTGCAGATCCCAAAGCACCCGATTGCCCAGCTTCCCCTTATAAGTGCGTGCCCCATCCGTGTTGGTGTTCACCCCAGCCTTGCCAAGCTTACGGAGGGAGATAAGGTTGGCCTTCAGGTCGGGGACGAAGAGAACGTCGTGCAGCACCACCGGCTTGCCATCCGCTCCCTTAAACGCAGCTCGTCCCGCACCAGCCACCTTCAACATGTGTCCAGAGGCGGAGCACACTTCATTGATCGGTGCAGCTCGTACTTCGTCCAGCAGGTCCTTGCGCGGCGTCATCGTCCAAGCAGCGCCTGTGTCCAACACCCAATAGTCTAGGGGGTGCAGCTCTGCTCCAACTTTGGCAGAGGCGTCTCCTTGCTCCCCCTTGTCTCCCACATGGAAGAACTGGCCTGCGGTGCGCTCCTTCTTCTTCTCCGCACCACCGTTGCTCTTCGGGGTGTTGTCGGACGAATCAGCGACCATGTTGGCGCCGTTTTTCTGGTTCCTTCGCGCGCCACCATCCTGTTGACGATTCTGGGGGGTCCATCCATCGGGTTTCTTATAGCACAAAAACCAGGGGTGCCCTTCCTTCTCACAATACCAGCAACTCCCTTTCATTTTGCCACCAGCACCCGACTTGCCCCCACGTCCAGATTTCGCACCGCAACCCCAACCGGTACCTCCTTGTTGGTCGTTGGAGTCGTCGTCTTTCTTTGCACCGCGTCCAGCACCACCGAAGCCACGTCCTCTGCCACGTCGGCTCCCTTGCATCCCGTAGCCGCTGCTGCCGTCGTCTCCACCCCTCAGTTGGCGGCGACGGAAGTCCTCCTCCAGAATCTTCGTCCGCACCCACTCGAGCGTCCACAAGCTCTGGTTCTGCGGCAGGCTCAATCCGCTCGTGAATTGAAGCCACGATTCAGGCAGCAGCGAGAGCATCTTCAAGCACTTGGTCTGCTCCGGGTAGGTGATTCCCGCGGTCGCCAACTTCGCGTAGAGGTCGCGCATCTTGTCCAGGACTGGTTGCACCGGCTCTCCCTCGCTCAGGCGCAACGCGGACAGCTCCCTCTCCAGCATCAACGTTGCGACAACGGAGGTCGGGGCGTGCAGCTCCTTCAACACGGTCCACGCCTTCGGACCGCATTCAACCTCCGGCAGCAGGTGCATGACGTGGTGACGCTGGTTCAGCTCCAAACTCTGCGACATCAGATAGTAGCCAGCCGAGGAGCGCTCGTCCCAATCTTCCTGCAGCGTGGGGTCACTCGGTCTAGGCTCCTCCCCAATCATTAGTTTCAGCAAACCGATCTGACGGAAATATAATTGCATTTTCCAGGCCCAATCATCATAGCCCTCACCATTGAACTTCTCGACGGTGAAATTCTTCAGCACCTCCTTGACAAGCGAGCCCTGGTTTGTTCGCGCTCCCCTTGGCGCTGAAAGACCAGAATCTTGGCTGCCGCTACGATCTTGGGCTGAAGATTCACCAGCTCCCGCCGAGGTGTTGCCCGCCATAGCTACCTATAACGAGGATCACTATAACGCAGCTCTGATACCAGCTTGTTGGTGTAAGGGCCTAATAAACTCAAGCTATTATGACTTAATCAAACTTAAAACCTCTCCTCGGGGTCACCTCCAAGGGTCCCTGAGTGCCTGGTACAAGACCAGCCCCTATCCTCGGGTCCGAGTTTGTAGAGAGAGGAGTCAAGAAAGACTTAGCCAAAATAACAAGAGTACCTTGAACGTCGCGCAGCGTGCCATGCAGACCGTCGATCGGATTAAGCTGAGAATTTGCTATATCGAAGCTCTCTCCAAGAGCTTTAAAATAAGCCAAGTTGCCTCGCGAAAAGTTCTGCCATTACTAAGTTATGGCTCGGACAGCGTTTGCCTAGCGTTGGAGTGCTAGCATACTAGCGTTGACTCGGGTAGCATTCCGCCGTCGAATAGCGCAGAAACGAAATTCCAGCGAGGAAGGAATTCGCTTGAATCAATTTGACTATATTCAGGTACAAACAGAGAAGGATTAAATAGTTCTAGCTAGCAAGGACCTTGGGAATCAACCTGGGAACAACCAGGGATGATCCCAAATAATTCCAAGCAACAGAACCAACCTGGCTGGACAAAATAGCAGGTGGTAGGTTGGTAAACAACCTCTGGTTCTGTTTTTCCAACCTGGGAAAACAACAACCAGGTTCAGGTTCTAAAAACAGAACCTGTTTTGTCTTTGCCTAACCAGCCAAATGCTGGTTCCGCTGGTTTCCCCTGGCCTTGTAGCATGCAGATACAGACAAACAACATCCAACCTTCACCTAAATTGTACCCCTATAGTGCCTTCCCTGCTACACTATAGTCAACCAAACAAAACAGTACAATTTCGAGTTGGATAGAACTGAATCTGCGCAATCAACTCAACCGAACTGCAAAGCTTCCATCTTGGGTTCCTTTGCGAGCTCGTCCTTTCTGCTTGCATTGTTCATAGCGCGTACAATGTTGTGCCGAAGCGCACATTGCGCGAGTACCTGCAAATGCATCAAGCGAAAATTGCGAAAGCAAACAAACACACGAACATTCCATTTACACCCAAATGCATTCGCACACGCATACTCGTACAAACAGACGGCAGGATGTCGTGCAATGTAAATTTGCACCCAACACACTCCCCCTCAGCCTGCCGGCTGCATCCCCATCATTCCATGCTAGTTCATGCTCATTCCACTCATGCGCACACAACGCCAATGAGGCTCATCCGCAAGCCTCTTGGTGAGAAAGTCTGCTGGCTGCTGGTGAGTCTTGATGTAGATCAGATTCACCGTCCCCCTCTTCACCTCCTTACGCAGCCAGTGCCACTTGATACGCATGTGCTTGTTCAGCCCATGAAGCACAGCGTTCCTGGCCATCCCAAGAGCCCCCTTGCTATCACAAAACAGCGGCGTAGCAACCTTCTGCTCCTGGCCAATCTCCTCTAACTGTTGGTGAAAGGGCCTAATAAACTCAAGCTATTATGACTTAATCAAACTTAAAACCTCTCCTCGGAGTCACCTCCAAGGGTCCCTGGGTGCCTGGTACAAGACCAGCCCCTATCCTCGGGTCCGAGTTTGTAGAGAGAGGGATCAAGAAGGACTTAGTCAAAACAGCAAGAGTACCTTGAACGTCGCGCAGCGTGCCGTGCAGATCGTCGATCGGATTAAGCTGAGAATTCGCTATATCGAAGCTCGCTCCAAGAGCTTTAAAATGAGCCAAGTTGCCTCGCGAAAAGTTCTGCCATCACTAAGTTATGGCTCGGACAGTGTTTGCCTAGCGTTGAAGTGCTAGCATACTAGCGTTGACTCGGGTAGCATTCCGCCGTCGAATAGCGCAGAAACGAAATTCCAGCGAGGAAGGAATTCGCTTGAATCAATTTGACTATATTCAGGTACAAACAGAGAAGGATTAAATAGTTCTAGCTAGCAAGGACCTTGGGAATCAACCTGGGAACAACCAGGGATGATCCCAAATAATTCCAAGCAACAGAACCAACCTGGCTGGACAAAATAGCAGGTTCTGTTTTTCCAACCTGGGAAAACAACAACCAGGTTCAGGTTCTAAAAACAGAACCTGTTTTGTTTTTGCCCAACCAGCCAAATGCTGGTTCCGCTGGTTTCCCCTGGCCTTGTAGCATGCAGATACAGACAAACAACATCCAACCTTTACCTAAATTGTAACCATATAGTGCCTTCCCTGCTACACTATAGTTAACCAAACAAAACAGTACAATTTCGAGTTGGATAGAACTGAATCTGCGCAATCAACTCAACCGAACTGCAAAGCTTCCATCTTGGGTTCCTTTGCGAGCTCGTCCTTTCTGCTTGCATTGTTCATAGCGCGTACAATGTTGTGCCGAAGCGCACATTGCGCGAGTACCTGCAAATGCATCAAGCGAAAATTGCGAAAGCAAACAAACACACGAACATTCCATTCACACCCAAATGCATTCGCACACGCATACTCGTACAAACAGACGGCAGGATGTCGTGCAATGTAAATTTGCACCCAACAGCTGAGGCTACCGGAGACGTTCGATCCTATAGTTAAAGGGAACGACGTTCGTCGATTTGTAGCTGAACTCGAAATTTACTTCGAAGCCGTTGGATGCACGACCCCGACAGAAGACGCAATGCGCATACGGCTCGCAGCAACACTGTTACAAGGCCCAGCTCTAGAGTGGATCAACAACAGAATAGTCCAAGGCGAAGGGACGTAAGCGCAGTTTCGGGCAGCACTGATCGAACAGTTCGACACGTTGAACAGTAGCTACTACGGAACACGACGCAACAAGCCAACTAGTGGCATGGGGCGATTGGCACCACCCACGACTGCTGAACCGATGGAGAACGACGAGGGCGATGTGGAGCAGCGGCTAGCAAAAACTGAGACGTACAAATTTTGCGGCGCTATAGGACATCGTATCTTGGCGTGTTGGGAAATGAAGGGAAGGCGTGCGGAGCTGAGATACAAGAACAGTGCAGCACCTCCGAAGCAAAAAACGGACAACGTGGCAACTTCAGATAGGGCGAAAAAAGGAGAATATGATGGCGCGAGTTTAAAACGTCACGACCAGCCGGCACCAGGGGAAATCGCCGAGACAAATGGAGACTCCGCGAAACAAGACCCTGCACCGACTGGGAAACTCCAGCCGTACACCCCGACAAGTAAGAATATTACTTCTCGTGGGTTTCAAGCCTTTATTAAGGGAGAGTCAGAAATTAAACCGGTACCGGGTAATATGGGGACCCTACTCCGGAGCGCTAACAAGGGTCGAGCGTTCCGAGGAGTTAATATTCTCTCCCAGCAGCTCTGTTTAAAGGCTCCCTGTTCCCCACAGATGAAGCCTACACAGCTGCAAAGGCCTAGGGGAAGGTTCCAGGCTCAAGAGAAGCTGTACCAGCCTCGGATAAATCCTTCTAACCCTACTCAGGTGATACCTGATATTGAAGCTGCATCTTCGAGCGCAGGACCTAGGGATGATATATTCGACGTACCCTACGATCCTATAAGCGATACCATCTACGGCTACTCGGAGCAGCAACAGCCACTAGTACTCGAGGTGATCTGCAACGGGCGACGCCTCCAGACACTGGTGGACAGTGGTGCGTCCCACTCAGTGTGCGACTGCGGGACGTTGGAGAAAATTGAAGAATCCTCAGAAGAGACCCAGTTTACAGCAACGATGGTGGACGGTACGAAGCTTCCCATCCACGGCGAGTCAACACTGCAGCTGCAGATAGGAGCGTTAAGGTTGAAGCCGACGTTGCCGATCACGAACATCAAGGGATTAGATTTCATCTTGGGGCGTGATTTTCTGAAGCGGTTCAACCCTGAGATCGACTGGGTCAACCGGAAGGCGTGTATCTACAACAACGGGAAACGTGTGGAGCTGCGAAGCTGGACGGATACAGGGGATGTTCCTGAGAACGTAATGGAGTTGCAGCAGTTCCTAGGCTTCGCCAACTATTACAACAGGTTTGTGCCGCAGTACGCTAAGATAGCAGCGCCACTGACCAACCTACTGAAAAAGGATACGCCCTATAAATGGGATACTCCTCAACAGCAAGCCATGGAGCAACTACAGACAGCACTGACTACAGCGCCAGTACTCATCCTACCGGATCCAGACAGAGACTACGTGGTGGAAGCAGACGCTAGTGACCAAGCAGTCGGAGCAGTACTGATGCAGAATCACGGCCTTCAAGGCGTGGAGGTGTTACCTAGAGGGGGCGAAGACTACAGTTTACATTGACCACTGCAGCCTCAAATACCTGAAGTCACAGCCAGCCAACGCTCTCACGACGACATGTGTGGTGGGTAGACTTCTTGGAGACCCACTTCCACTACGACATCGTCTGGGTTGGTGTAAGGGCCTAATAAACTCAAGCTATTAGGACTTAATCAAACTTAAAACCTCTCCTCGGGGTCACCTCCAAGGGTCCCTGGGTGCCTGGTACAAGACCAGCCCCTATCCTCGGGTCCGAGTTTGTAGAGAGAGGGATCAAGAAGGACTTAGTCAAAACAGCAAGAGCACCTTGAACGTCGCGCAGCGTGCCGTGCAGACCGTCGGTCGGATTAAGCTGAGAATTCGCTATATCGAAGCTCGCTCCAAGAGCTTTAAAATGAGCCAAGTTGCCTCGCGAAAAGTTCTGCCATTACTAAGTTATGGCTCGGACAGCGTTTGCCTAGCGTTGTAGTGCTAGCATACTAGCGTTGACTCGGGTAGCATTCCGCCGTCGAATAGCGCAGAAACGAAATTCCAGCGAGGAAGGAATTCGCTTGAATCAATTTGACTATATTCAGGTACAAACAGAGAAGGATTAAATAGTTCTAGCTAGCAAGGACCTTGGGAATCAACCTGGGAACAACCAGGGATGATCCCAAATAATTCCAAGCAACAGAACCAACCTGGCTGGACAAAATAGCAGGTGGTAGGTTGGTAAACAACCTCTGGTTCTGTTTTTCCAACCTGGGAAAACAACAACCAGGTTCAGGTTCTAAAAACAGAACCTGTTTTGTCTTTTCCCAACCAGCCAAATGCTGGTTCCGCTGGTTTCCCCTGGCCTTGTAGCATGCAGATACAGACAAACAACATCCAACCTTCACCTAAATTGTACCCCTATAGTGCCTTCCCTGCTACACTATAGTTAACCAAACAAAACAGTACAATTTCGAGTTGGATAGAACTGAATCTGCGCAATCAACTCAACCGAACTGCAAAGCTTCCATCTTGGGTTCCTTTGCGAGCTCGTCCTTTCTGCTTGCACTGTTCATAGCGCATACAATGTTGTGCCGAAGCGCACATTGCGCGAGTACCTGCAAATGCATCAAGCGAAAAATGCGAAAGCAAACAAACACACGAACACACCATTCACACGCAAATGCATTCGCACACGCATACTCGTACAAACAGACGGCAGGATGTCGTGCAATGTGCATTTGCACCCAACACACTCCCCCTCAGCCTGCCGGCTGCATCCCCGTCATTCCATGCTAGTTCATGCTCATTCCACTCATGCGCACACAACGCCAATGAGGCTCATCCGCAAGCCTCTTGGTGAGAAAGTCTGCTGGCTGCTGGTGAGTCTTGATGTAGATCGGATGCACCGTCCCCCTCTTCACCTCTTTACGCAGCCAGTGCCACTTGATACGCATGTGCTTGTTCAGCCCATGAAGCACAGCGTTTCTGGCCATCCCAAGAGCCCCCTTGCTATCACAAAACAGCGGCGTAGCAACTTTCTGCTCCTGGCCAATCTCCTCTAACAGCCTCCTCAGCCAAATCACCTCCTTCACCCCATGGAACATCGCCATGTACTCTGATTCTACGGAAGAGAGTGCCGTCTCCGTCTGCTTCTTGGACCTCCAACTAACAGGTCCTCCCCCAACTACGCAGATGTATCCTCCCACAGATGAGGAATCCTCCTTCTCAGAAGCCCATGTAGCATCGGTAAAGCAAGTGAGAAATAGCTTGCCTTCTCCAAGCCTCTCCCCCTTCTCTTTCAGCACCTCCACCCCTTTCTGCTTCACCTGTGCAGATGCGGAGTATTGAACTCCAATGCTTGGGTGAGAGTTCAGGTACTTCACCACACGCTCAGCTGCATCCACCTGCTCCTCTGATGGATTCTGCACCACCCTAGCCAGCTGCCCAACCGAGAAAGAGATGTCGGGCCTCGTGTGAACTGCTGCGTACAAAAGGCTGCCCACCAAGGACTGAAATTGCTGCTGCTCTTCAGCTTCAACCCCTTCATCCTCTGCAGCCTTCACAAGCTTGAATTCTGCTGGCAGGGGAGTTGCAACCTTGCGCTCATTCTCAATCCCATACTTCTCCCCCAGCTCCTTGATGAACTTCTCCTGGTGCAGCTTCAACCACCTGTGATCTGGATCCCTCTCCACGTGCATCCCGAGGTAGTACTTTACCTCCCCAAGGTTCTTGCACTTGAAGTTTTCCATCAGTTGCTGCTGCACTTTCTGGATCTCCTTCATGCTGCTGCTGAAGAGAAGAATGTCGTCCACATAGACCAGAAACAGCACCAGCTTCTCCCCCTCGCCCTTGAGAAAGAGGCTCTCATCACAGCTGCTGGTCCTGAATCCCATCTCCTCTAAAACAGCTGCCAACTTCTGGTACCAGCAGCGTGGCGCCTGCTTCAAGCCGTAGATGGACTTGTTGAGCTTGCACACCCTGCCCGTACCATCCTCATACCCAGGCGGCTGCGTCATGTACACATCCTCCTCTAAAATCCCATTCAGGAATGCTGTTGAAATATCCATCTGAATGATGAATTTCCCACTAACAGCTGCATCTGCCAACAAGACACGGAGGGTAGGGGGTTTAGCAGTGGGAGCAAAGATCTCGTTGAAGTCCTGCTTCTCCTTCTGCATAAACCCCTTCGCCACCAGCCTACTCTTGTAGATGGTGACCTGCCCCTTGTCATCGGTCTTGATCCTCAGCACCCACTTGCATTGTATCGCTTTCTTCCCATCAGGCAGCACCACCAGATCCCATGTCCTCTCTCCAGCAGACTCTGGTACTCAGCATCCCTAGAAGCCAGCCACTTGTCCCTATCTGGTCCAGCTAATGCCTCCTCCATGCTAGCTGGTTCCTCTGGTGCAGGGGCAAGAAAACAGTACGCAGGCTCATCCTCCTCATCCGGGTCATAGCCATGAGGTAGAATCAGCAATGCCTCTTCGGTCCCTAGCTGCTGCTCTGCTGCATCAGTTCCTGCAGTCAGCTTCTTAGTAGCCATACGGGTACGTCCTGGCCTGGAGACGGGTGTCTCCCATCCCTTCATAACGACACCCTTCGGCTTCTTAGTTTTTCCCTGCTGCTTCTCTCCTCCCTCGGGTCCAGCAGCTCCACTAGTGCTGCCGCCAGTTTCCACACCATTTTCTCCACCAGCAGATGCCTCCTGTACCTTCTCTCCATCACCATTTCCAGCAGCTGCCTCCTCTCCCTCCTCCCACACACTAGGAGTCAGGTCCAGCTGCATGGTGATCTGCTCCATCTGCTGGGACACCCTTGCCTCCGGCTGTTTCTCCCAGCTCCCATACATCATGCCCTCAATGAATTTCACATCCCTGCTGTCAAACAACACACCCTTGGATGGTTCCCACAGCAGCCATCCCTTGCTCTCAGCAGCCAGCCCCAAATGCACACACCAGATTGCACTCGCCCCCAACTTACTGCGGTAGGTCTTGGGGACGTGGGCGACTGCCATGCAACCGAACACCCTCAGCATGTCCACCGGCGGCTTCCTCCCAAGCCACCTCTCCAACGGCACCCACGAGTCATCCCCAACCTTGGTGAGCACCCTGTTCCTAGCGACAGTGGCGTGCCGGACAGCATGAGGCCACATAGAATTGCTCAGCCCAGATTCTATGAGCAGCGCCCTAGCTGTCTCCAGAATGGTCCGGTTTGCCCGTTCTGCTACACCATTGGACTGTGGGGTATAAGCCGTGGTCAGCTCTCTCTGGATGCCCTGCTTCTTGAGCCAGGCCGTCATTTCAGCTCCAAGGAACTCACCACCCCGGTCTGTCCTAATCCGCTTCACTACACACTCCGCCTGCTTCTCCACGAATGGCAGCCAATCGTCCCGTATCGTGGAGGCGGCGTGGTCCTTCTGCTTCAGCGGATACGCCCACATCAGCCTGCTCCAGTCATCCACAATTGTAAGAAAATACCGCTCCCCCTTGTGCCCTTGCACCGGCAGCGGCCCCACCAAGTCCATGTGGACCAGCTCCAAAGGCTTCTTGCTCCTGCCAGCCACACTATGGAAAGGGAAACGGGTGAACTTTGAAAGCAAACAGATTTCACAGTTGTCATCGGGTGGCTGTCCGTTCAGCTTCAGACCCTTAACGGCTCCATCCTTCTCCAGCTGCTTCAGCAAAGGCATTGCCACATGCCCTAAGCGCCGGTGTGCCGTTGCCCAATCTGTCTCCCCAGATCTGGCCGACACTTTCACACCAACCCCTCCAACGGCATTGCACTCCCCCTGGGATGCAGACCCCTCTCCAGCCTGCCCCCCACCATGCCACGCCAGGGCCGGCAGCTGCCACATAGATCTGTACACGTCCTTGCTCTCGTGCAGATCCCAAAGCACCCGATTGCCCAGCTTCCCCTTATAAGTGCGTGCCCCATCCGTGTTGGTGTTCACCCCAGCCTTGCCAAGCTTACGGAGGGAGATAAGGTTGGCCTTCAGGTCGGGGACGAAGAGAACGTCGTGCAGCACCACCGGCTTGCCATCCGCTCCCTTAAACGCAGCTCGTCCCGCACCAGCCACCTTCAACATGTGTCCAGAGGCGGAGCACACTTCATTGATCGGTGCAGCTCGTACTTCGTCCAGCAGGTCCTTGCGCGGCGTCATCGTCCAAGCAGCGCCTGTGTCCAACACCCAATAGTCTAGGGGGTGCAGCTCTGCTCCAACTTTGGCAGAGGCGTCTCCTTGCTCCCCCTTGTCTCCCACATGGAAGAATTGGCCCGCGGTGCGCTCCTTCTTCTTCTCCGCACCGCCGTTGCCCTTCGGGTTGTTGTCGGACGAATCAGCGACCATGTTGGCGCCGTTTTTCTGGTTCCTCCGCGCGCCGCCATCCTGGTGACGATTCTGGGGGGTCCATCCATCGGGTTTCTTATAGCACAAAAACCAGGGGTGCCCTTCCTTCTCACAATACCAGCAACTCCCTTTCATTTTGCCACCAGCACCCGACTTGCCCCCACGTCCAGATTTCGCACCGCGACCCCAACCGGTACCTCCTTGTTGGTCGTTGGAGTCGTCGTCTTTCTTTGCACCGCGTCCAGCACCACCGAAGCCACGTCCTCTGCCACGTCGGCTCCCTTGCATCCCGTAGCCGCTGCTGCCGTCGTCTCCACCCCTCAGTTGGCGGCGACGGAAGTCCTCCTCCAGAATCTTCGTCCGCACCCACTCGAGCGTCCACAAGCTCTGGTTCTGCGGCAGGCTCAATCCGCTCGTAAATTGAAGCCACGATTCTGGCAGCAGCGAGAGCATCTTCAAGCACTTGGTCTGCTCCGGGTAGGTGATTCCCGCGGTCGCCAACTTCGCGTAGAGGTCGCGCATCTTGTCCAGGACTGGTTGCACCGGCTCTCCCTCGCTCAGGCGCAACGCGGACAGCTCCCTCTCCAGCATCAACGTTGCGACAACGGAGGTCGGGGCGTGCAGCTCCTTCAACACGGTCCACGCCTTCGGACCGCATTCAACCTCCGGCAGCAGGTGCATGACGTGGTGACGCTGGTTCAGCTCCAAACTCTGCGACATCAAATAGTAGCCAGCCGAGGAGCGCTCGTCCCAATCTTCCTGCAGCGTGGGGTCACTCGGTCTAGGCTCCTCCCCAATCATTAGTTTCAGCAAACCGATCTGACGGAAATATAATTGCATTTTCCAGGCCCAATCATCATAGCCCTCACCATTGAACTTCTCGACGGTGAAATTCTTCAGCACCTCCTTGACAAGCGAGCCCTGGTTTGTTCGCGCTCCCCTTGGCGCTGAAAGACCAGAATCTTGGCTGCCGCTACGATCTTGGGCTGAAGATTCACCAGCTCCCGCCGAGGTGTTGCCCGCCATAGCTACCTATAACGAGGATCACTATAACGCAGCTCTGATACCAGCTTGTTGGTGTAAGGGCCTAATAAACTCAAGCTATTAGGACTTAATCAAACTTAAAACCTCTCCTCGGGGTCACCTCCAAGGGTCCCTGGGTGCCTGGTACAAGACCAGCCCCTATCCTCGGGTCCGAGTTTGTAGAGAGAGGGATCAAGAAGGACTTAGTCAAAACAGCAAGAGCACCTTGAACGTCGCGCAGCGTGCCGTGCAGACCGTCGGTCGGATTAAGCTGAGAATTCGCTATATCGAAGCTCGCTCCAAGAGCTTTAAAATGAGCCAAGTTGCCTCGCGAAAAGTTCTGCCATTACTAAGTTATGGCTCGGACAGCGTTTGCCTAGCGTTGGAGTGCTAGCATACTAGCGTTGACTCGGGTAGCATTCCGCCGTCGAATAGCGCAGAAACGAAATTCCAGCGAGGAAGGAATTCGCTTGAATCAATTTGACTATATTCAGGTACAAACAGAGAAGGATTAAATAGTTCTAGCTAGCAAGGACCTTGGGAATCAACCTGGGAACAACCAGGGATGATCCCAAATAATTCCAAGCAACAGAACCAACCTGGCTGGACAAAATAGCAGGTGGTAGGTTGGTAAACAACCTCTGGTTCTGTTTTTCCAACCTGGGAAAACAACAACCAGGTTCAGGTTCTAAAAACAGAACCTGTTTTGTTCTTGTCCAACCAGCCAAATGCTGGTTCCGCTGGTTTCCCCTGGCCTTGTAGCATGCAGATACAGACAAACAACATCCAACCTTCACCTAAATTGTACCCCTATAGTGCCTTCCCTGCTACACTATAGTTAACCAAACAAAACAGTACAATTTCGAGTTGGATAGAACTGAATCTGCGCAATCAACTCAACCGAACTGCAAAGCTTCCATCTTGGGTTCCTTTGCGAGCTCGTCCTTTCTGCTTGCACTGTTCATAGCGCATACAATGTTGTGCCGAAGCGCACATTGCGCGAGTACCTGCAAATGCATCAAGCGAAAAATGCGAAAGCAAACAAACACACGAACACACCATTCACACGCAAATGCATTCGCACACGCATACTCGTACAAACAGACGGCAGGATGTCGTGCAATGTGCATTTGCACCCAACACATCGTCTACAAGCCCGGGCTATACAACAAAGCTGACGTGTTGAGCCGCCCCGGTCATGTAGCAGGCATCCAACTCGACGGGATGAACCCTCTGCTCAAGGGTCTATTCCAGCATGGATACTCCGTGGACGCAGAGATCGCTACAGCAGAGAAACAGAAGTTGTTACAGTGGGAGAAGGACCTAGCTGTAAGAAAGGGATCAGGAAAGATTTGGGTACCGAACTATGCCCCGCTCCGACAGATCTTACTGGAGGAATTTCACGATGTGGCATACGCGGGACATTTCGGGAGCAACAAGACGTTAGCGGGAATAGCAAAGTATTACTACTGGCCCCGGATGGCAACAGAAATGCAGCAGTTCGTCACTTCATGCGACACGTGCCAGCGGATGAAGAATAGCAAGCAGAAAAAAGTAGGGTTACTTCAGCCTTTACCCGTACCGGAGCAGCCATGGCAAGTTGTCAGCCTCGCCTTCATTACTGGGCTTTCTTCGACCTCACGAGGGCATGACGCTATACTCGTGGTGATCGATAAGTTCTCTAAAATGGGACACTTCATTCCGACCAACGCCACGGCTACTGCTGAAGCAACTGCTCGCCTCTTCTTCGACCGCATCATCACCATCCACGGCATCCCCGCTACACTTATCTCGGACAGAGACCCTAAGTTCACTAGTAAGTTCTGGAGGGAACTCATGGGATTGTTGGGGACAAAGCTTGCGATGTCTTCAGCGTACCACCCCCAGACATACGGACAGACGGAGCGACTCAATCAGGTGGTTGAACAGTTATTGCGCACAGCTTGCAAAGACGACGTCAGCCACTGGGATTCACAGTTACCGATTCTTGAGTTCGCTTACAACAACGCGTCGCATGCGGCCACAGGGAAATCTCCATTCTTCCTGTGCTACGGACGGGAACCACTTACACCACAGCAGCCAACCACACCGGCACACGTCCAAGCCGCACACGACTTCGTCACCACCATGCAGCAGCTGTGGGAGAAGACTCAGCGACGTCTCACCACGATGCAGAACTCCCAGAAGCAGTATGCCAATCGCCAGCGACGTGATCACTCAGTAGCAGTCGGAGATCAGGTGCTTCTTGACACACACAACTTGAACCTGTCTCACCTACCGTCCAAGCTCCGGCCTCGCTTCTGTGGTCCTTTTCGTTTTGAGGCACAGGTGACACCAGTAACATTCCGCTTGCGCTTACCTATTACTTGGAAGCTTCATAACGCTTTCCATGTTCAGCTACAAAAGCCCTACAAGGACCCCAACCAACAGTTCCAGGGACGCCAGCTACCGCCACCATCACCTGTTCTCATCAAGATGAACCAGAGTACGAGGTGGAAAAAGTTCTCGCTCATTAACGCAAACGCGGCAACACGCTCGAGTTCCTGATACGCTGGAAGGGATACGACCCTTCGGAGGACAGTTGGGTTGCAGAAGCTGATATGGGCAACGCATGCCGTGCTCTCAAGGACTATCTTGTCAAGCAGGGTGTTTCTCACGCCACCCAGCTTTGAGGGGGGGACGTGTGAGAGTACGACGGCTTATGCTGGCTTTGCTAGCTTGCCTGAACTTCATTATGTTATTACTCTACCTCAAGAAGCCCGAAACCGAACACATGGCGGAACTCGACCGCACACTGCACTACGTTGTCAGCACACTGACGATCTGCCTAACCTACCACACGACCAGAACTACGAACCCGAAGCTAATCGGCTGCGTAGACGCCAATCACGATGGCGACTCCGACAACAGACGGTCGCGAACGGGCTACATCTACCGACTCAAGCCCATCGGCCCCATCTCGTGGCAGTCGAGCATGCAGGAGCTAATTGCTCTCTCCTCTGCTGAAGTACAATACATAGCACTTTGCTCAGTCACCAAGGAATGGTTATATCTTCGCGAACTAATGGAAGAAGCGAAGTTGGCCCAGTTACCCAGCTTCTCCGTCTTCTGCGACAACCAATCGGCCATTTGCGTAACGAACAAGGACGGGATCGTGAACCGAACGAAGCACATCGCCCTGCGATATTTCTTCGTGAAGGACGAGATCGAGAAAGGAATATTTGGGCTACCTTATCGCCCCATGCCCGAGATGGCAGCAGACTACTTGACCAAGAAACTCGGAAAGCAAAAGTTCGAGTATTGCATGCTGCTGACTGGACAAGGCCACGTCACCAACATCGAGGGTGACGACTCTCCAGAAGCGAAGGGGAATGTTGAAATACATAAGTGCGCTTCTGGAATATCGAGCACTACAACAGAAGCAAAACGAGCCCTAAGCAAGGCAACACCAAGTCAACCAAGCTACAGTGAAGCGGTTGACAAAAAGGGGACAACAACGAGAAGTTAAAGCGAAGGTCAAAGATCAGCGACCCTTGACTCGCCGAAACAGCGCGATAGCAAGGACAAACAACTGAACTCGACATTGAGCAGTTACCCGAGTCATCGCTCTATCGAATCGCACTAGAGGTTACAATTGCGGTTAAATACAAAGCGGTTTCTTATGATATTTCTGTAATCTTACATTAACCTTGTATCTTTTCATTATATTCAACTTATCTTGTTCTCACATACATACAAGGTGGTTCATCTCAACTTCACTTAAAACGCATGCACTATTACATCTTCTAAGCCTTAGTTAGTGAAAAGATCCTAAGGGCCACTCTCAGCCCAACACTATTGTTGTGGGGCCCCTTGGAACCGCACCGTGGTCCGTGCCCTGTCATCATGTTGGTGGCACAACATAGTGGCAAAGAAATGTGTTGTAGAAGCTGAAGTGCCACCCAACCCAAACATGAGTGGTCTTAGAAGCTTATCCTCCAGATGCACAGTCAGCAGAGGGATCTACAACAGTGCGTGTACAACAGGCAATTTGCAATGGAGCATGGCGAGCACCTTGTGATGCACATGGTGTGCTCACATGGTGTGACCTGGTGGAAAGTGCTAGTGCTTGTTAAATGAGGAATAGGGAAAGGCAATACAACAATACTGTGTAGATTGAGCTTAGGCTTAAGAGCAGAGCGAGTATTGAACAAGGTTGACTCTAAGTCTCACAGTTAGGAAAGATGAATGGTGTGACTAGTAAAGGTTGGGATACAAATATATAATCTTAAAACAGTTTTACCCCCTATTGCATGCCTCACTATAGCCTACCAAACATATGCAACATTTGACACACCCCTATAGGCTAAGTGAGGGGCAACAAAACGAGCAAGAGAAACAAATGGTCACAAGACCACTCAAGTGAAACAACGACACAAAGCTCAGGGGGGATCACAAAGTCATCACACATCCTAAGCACAAACAAGAGGTCGCCTGGACACCTCAAGAGTTCACAGCAATATACATACAACGACAAGCGAAGCATGAAACAAGAGGCAAGACTACAACAACCGAAGGCCTGCCTCAGCAAGGCCTACCCGTGGTAGTCACCAGGCGGAAGGGCCTTGTTGAAGTGTCAAGAACTTAATGATGGTTTGACTAAAGTTGGTTGGGGTACATAAACCTAACCCTAACTACTGTACCCCATATGACATGCCTCACTATAGGCTACAACATTTGACACACCCCCATAGCCTATGTGAGAGGCGTCTAGCAAAACCAACATAGTACGGTCACAAGACCAGTCACAAGACGCAAAGCTCAGGGTGGATCACAACGTCACCACACAGTCTGAGCACAAGCAAAAGGGCCACAAGGCCAGTCCAAGAGTTCACAGAGGTATATGTAAAGCGTACAAGAAAGCAGAGAACTCAAGACTATGTAAGGTGAGAACTTGTGTCAACGAAACCTAACTGCACACGACACATCTGGTGGTCACAAGACAGAAGGGCCTTGGTGAAGATGTCTGCAGTGTTGGCCTCGGACTCCACAAAGTCGAAGCCAGTCTGTCCTTGCCTCTGCAACTCTCGCAGAAGAAAGTAAGATGAGTCATAGTGACCAGTAAGTGCTACAGACTGTCTCCCTCCAAGAACCAGCCCCACGCCTGATGTCGTGGCTATGTACTTCGCCACCCTCACAGCAGCTATCCAGTGAACAAGACGGTGTCTCCCTGGCGCAACAAAGCGAGCAGGGATGTTGAAGGGGAAGGCGAGGTCCGGGCAAGTACAAGTCATCAGGTACATAAGGCAGCCCACAAGCTCTGCGTAAGGACCTGGAGGCTCAAATGGCTTGTCAGGAATTGGTCCAGTGAGTCTGTGTTCAACAGCAAGTGGTGTGCGCTATACTGTGGAGTGCTGAAGCTCGAACCGCTGAAGGACCTGCTGCACCATGTGTGACTGTGAGAGTGTAATGGTGCGAGCAACTCTGTCCCTGGTAATCATCATGCCAAGGTAGTGGCGCAGCTCACCAAGGTCAGTGCACGTGTGTCTCTTCTGCAGTTCAGACTTCACGTCTGCCAAAGCAACCCTGTCAGCAGTGGCAAAAACCAGCTCGTCAATGTAGACCAGCACAAAGAACGGTGCGGAGCCACGACGAACGAACAGCAACGGGTCAGCAGAAGACGGCTAGAAACCGAGGTGAGACAGGGTAGAACGAAGGGTGTCGTGCCACTCACAAGGAGCCTGACGGAGACCGTAGACTGGTCGCCTCAACCTTCACTGGGTCACGGAAGGGAAAGTGCCAATGAAGGCAGAGGGACGACGCAACCAGACCTCCTCGTGTAGGCTACCCTGAAGGAAGGCAGTGGAGAAGTCGAGAGAGTGTAACTCGTAGTCTCTCTATGCTGCTACTTACAGTAACACCCGAAGAATAGTCATCTTCGGGGTAGGCGCGAAGGTCTGAAAGAAGTCGACTCCCTCGCGCTGACTGAAACCTCTAGCCACATAGCGCGCCTTGAAGACCGGAGGAGAATTCGGTGGCCGTTTCACCCTGAAGATCCACATGCCATCCACTTCGTTCGCCCTAGGGGGAAGAACCTCGTCGACGTAGGTGCCTGTGGATCTGTAGGAGGCCAATGCTGGGTCAATGGCAGCTCTCCACTGAGGGGCCCAAGGCCCTGACGCTGCCTTAGCGTAAGTGCAAGGAGTCGGTATGTCAAGGGCGTCGAAGTCTTCCTCAAGGGCGAGCAGCATGGCACAGAGATGAGGGGAAGCGGCTGCCAGGAACTCTAGCTCAAACTGCTTGTCCTCTAGGGCGTCACAGCCAAGGGCAGACTCACCCCCGACGGCCAGAGGACTGGTAGGAGGAGCAGCCACAAGACTGGTGGCGTAGTCAAGGCGGCGAGTAGAGGCAAACTCAGTGACTGCGGCAGTAAGAGCAGAGGATAGAGAAGCACGACGGTCGGTAACAAGAGAGGCGAGAACACGAGAGAGAACAGGACGGTACGTGTGGTAGTAGTCTGTGACATGACTAGAGAGGGAAGCAGCGAGGGCCGACTCAGGAGGAGAAGGAAGTACAGAAGGAGACGAACGAGGCGGACAAGAACGGAACAGGGCATTACGAAGGTCAGTGACGGGAACAGGGGACGAGGGACGAGCATGAGAAGAGCGACGAGAAGCTCAAGTGTGAGAAAGAGGAGGGGACAACGGTGTTTGAGAACGGGGAAAAACAGCTGGGGAGGGGTTAGGATGAGGAAGCGGAGGACCAGAGACGGGAGGAGAGGGGGAGGAGGGAGGAGAGGGAGAGGAGGGAGGAGAGGGAGAGGGGAGACCGAGGGTCCGAAGACCAGAGACAGGAGGAGGAGGTGGCGGCTGCTGCTGCTCCTGCGGCAGCTGCGGCTGCTCGACCTCCAGCTGCTGCTGCTGGTGCTCCTGCTGCGGCTACTGCTGCTGCTTCCGCAGCTGCGGCTGCGGCTGCTGCTGCTGCTGCTGCTGCTCCAGCTGCCATCGCTCCTGCAGCTGCCGCTCCAACTCTAGGCCCCCTCTCTCCAACTCGAGCAGCTCCTCACGTGCACGGTGAAGACGGGCCTAGTGCCGGGTCGGGTAGGGGTGCGGGCGCGGAGTAGTGTCCGGGGCAGGGGCAGCCCCAGGACTACCCTCCAAGGCACCAGCCGCACCACCCCCAGAGCCAGCACCACCAGAAGTAACAAGGTCGATCCCAGGATCTCAAGGTCCCGCAGAGGGCGCACCCCCAGTCGTAGCACCCCAAGGAACAGCACAACTAACACCAGCTCCCTGAAGACCAGCGGCTCCTGTAGGCACGGGCCCAGGTCCAACTCCAGCACCCCCAGAACTAGGACCTCTAACAGGTACGCTCTCTGCTCCACCTCAAACTCCTCTAGAGCTAGCACCTCTAGGGCCCTCACCACAAACACCGGCTCCCGCAGGGTCTGCAGTAGGCTGTGAGGAGGACTGCGGGGAAGGAGGCTGCACCCAAGGTGTTGGTGTAAGGGCCTAAAAAACTCAAGCTATTAGGACTCAATCAAACTTAAAACCTCTCCTCGGGGTCACCTCCAAGGGTCCCTGGGTGCCTGGTACAAGACCAGCCCCTATCCTCGGGTCCGAGTTTGTAGAGAGAGGGATCAAGAAGGACTTAGTCAAAACAGCAAGAGTACCTTGAACGTCGCGCAGCGTGCCGTGCAGACCGTCGATCGGATTAAGCTGAGAATTCGCTATATCGAAGCTCGCTCCAAGAGCTTTAAAATAAGCCAAGTTGCCTCGCGAAAAGTTCTGCCATTACTAAGTTCTGGCTCGGACAGCGTTTGCCTAGCGTTGGAGTGCTAGCATACTAGCGTTGACTCGGGTAGCATTCCGCCATCGAATAGCGCAGAAACGAAATTCCAGCGAGGAAGGAATTCGCTTGAATCAATTTGACTATATTCAGGTACAAACAGAGAAGGATTAAATAGTTCTAGCTAGCAAGGACCTTGGGAATCAACCTGGGAACAACCAGGGATGATCCCAAATAATTCCAAGCAACAGAACCAACCTGGCTGGACAAAATAGCAGGTGGTAGGTTGGTAAACAACCTCTGGTTCTGTTTTTCCAACCTGGGAAAACAACAACCAGGTTCAGGTTCTAAAAACAGAACCTGTTTTGTTCTTGTCCAACCAGCCAAATGCTGGTTCCGCTGGTTTCCCCTGGCCTTGTAGCATGCAGATACAGACAAACAACATCCAACCTTCACCTAAATTGTAACCCTATAGTGCCTTCCCTGCTACACTATAGTTAACCAAACAAAACAGTACAATTTCGAGTTGGATAGAACTGAATCTGCGCAATCAACTCAACCGAACTGCAAAGCTTCCATCTTGGGTTCCTTTGCGAGCTCATCCTTTCTGCTTGCAGCCTCCTCCTCTAAAATCCCATTCAGGAATGCCGTTGAAATATCCATCTGAATGATGAATTTTCCACTAACTGCTGCATAAGACACGGAGGGTAGGGGGTTTGGCAGTGGGAGCAAAGATCTCGTTGAAGTCCTGCTTCTCCTTCTGCATAAACCCCTTAGCCACCAGCCTACTCTTGTAGATGGTGACCTGCCCCTTGTCATCGGTCTTGATCCTCAGCACCCACTTGCATTGTATCGCTTTCTTCCCATCAGGCAGCACCACCAGATCCCATGTCCCATTCTCCAGCAGGCTCTGGTACTCAGCATCCCTAGAAGCCAGCCACTTGTCCCTATCTGGTCCAGCTAATGCCTCCTCCATGCTAGCTGGTTCCTCTGGTGCAGGGGCAAGAAAACAGTACGCAGGCTCATCCTCCTCATCCGGGTCATAGCCATGAGGTAAAATCAGCATTGCCTCCTCGGTCCCTAGCTGCTGCTCTGCTGCATCAGTTCCTGCAGTCAGCTTCTTAGTAGCCATACGGGTACGTCCTGGCCTGGAGACGGGTGTCTCCCATCCCTTCATAACGACACCCTTCGGCTTCTTAGTTTTTCCCTGCTGCTTCTCTCCTCCCTCGGGTCCAGCAGCTCCACTAGTGCTGCCGCCAGTTTCCACACCATTTTCTCCACCAGCAGATGCCTCCTGTATCTTCTCTCCATCACCATTTCCAGCAGCTGCCTCCTCTCCCTCCTCCCACACACTAGGAGTCAGGTCCAGCTGCATGGTGATCTGCTCCATCTGCTGGGACACCCTTGCCTCCGGCTGTTTCTCCCAGCTCCCATACATCATGCCCTCAATGAATTTCACATCCCTGCTGTCAAACAACACACCCTTGGATGGTTCCCACAGCAGCCATCCCTTGCTCTCAGCAGCCAGCCCCAAATGCACACACCAGATTGCACTCGCCCCCAACTTACTGCGGTAGGTCTTGGGGACGTGGGCGACTGCCATGCAACCGAACACCCTCAGCATGTCCACCGGCGGCTTCCTCCCAAGCCACCTCTCCAAAGGCACCCACGAGTCATCCCCAACCTTAGTGAGCACCCTGTTCCTAGCGACGGTGGCGTGCCGGACAGCATGAGGCCACATAGAATTGCTCAGCCCAGATTCTATGAGCAGCGCCCTAGCTGTCTCCAGAATTGTCCGGTTCGCCCGTTCTGCTACGCCGTTCGACTGTGGGGTATAAGCCGTGGTCAGCTCTCTCTGGATGCCCTGCTTCTTGAGCCAGGCCGTCATTTCAGCTCCAAGGAACTCACCACCCCGGTCTGTCCTAATCCGCTTCACTACACACTCCGCCTGCTTCTCCACGAACGGCAGCCAATCATCCCGTATCGTGGAGGCGGCGTGGTCCTTCTGCTTCAGCGGATACGCCCACATCAGCCTGCTCCAGTCATCCACAATTGTAAGAAAATACCGCTCCCCCTTGTGCCCTTGCACCGGCAGCGGCCCCACCAAGTCCATGTGGACCAGCTCCAAAGGCTTCTTGCTCCTGCCAGCCACACTATGGAAAGGGAAATGGGTGAACTTTGAAAGCAAACAGATTTCACAATTGTCATCGGGTGGCTGTCCATTCAGCTTCAAACCCTTGACGGCTCCATCCTTCTCCAGCTGCTTCAATAAGGGCATTGCCACATGCCCCAAGCGTCGGTGTGCCGTTGCCCAATCCGTCTCCCCAGATCTGGCCGACACTTTCACACCTACCCCTCCAACGGCATTGCACTCCCCCTGGGATGCAGACCCCTCTCCAGCCTGCCTCCCGCCGTGCCACGCCAACGCCGGCAGCTGCCACATAGATCTGTACACGTCTTTGCTCTCGTGCAGATCCCAAAGCACCCGGTTTCCTAGCTGCCCCTTGTGTTGGGTGCAAATGCACATTGCACGACATCCTGCCGTCTGTTTGTACGAGTATGCGTGTGCGAATGCATTTGCGTGTGAATGGTGTGTTCGTGTGTTTGTTTGCTTTCGCATTTTTCGCTTGATGCATTTGCAGGTACTCGCGCAATGTGCGCTTCGGCACAACATTGTACGCGCTATGAACAGTGCAAGCAGAAAGGACGAGCTCGCAAAGGAACCCAAGATGGAAGCTTTGCAGTTCGGTTGAGTTGATTGCGCAGATTCAGTTCTATCCAACTCGAAATTGTACTGTTTTGTTTGGTTAACTATAGTGTAGCAGGGAAGGCACTATAGGGGTACAATTTAGGTGAAGGTTGGATGTTGTTTGTCTGTATCTGCATGCTACAAGGCCAGGGGAAACCAGCGGAACCAGCATTTGGCTGGTTGGGCAAAGACAAAACAGGTTCTGTTTTTAGAACCTGAACCTGGTTGTTGTTTTCCCAGGTTGGAAAAACAGAACCAGAGGTTGTTTACCAACCTACCACCTGCTATTTTGTCTAGCCAGGTTGGTTCTGTTGCTTGGAATTATTTGGGATCATCCCTGGTTGTTCCCAGGTTGATTCCCAAGGTCCTTGCTAGCTAGAAATATTTAATCCTTCTCTGTTTGTACCTGAATATAGTCAAATTGATTCATGCGAATTCCTTCCTCGCTGGAATTTCGTTTCTACGCGGTTCGTTGGCGGAATGCTACCCGAGTCAACGCTAGCACTCTAATGCTAGGCAAACACCGTCTGAGCCATAACTTAGTAATGGCAGAACTTTTCGCGAGGCAACTTGGCTCATTTTAAAGCTCTTGGAGCGAGCTTCGATATAGCAAATTCTCAGCTTAATCCGACCGACGGTCTGCACGGCACGCTGCGCGACGTTCAAGGTGCTCTTGCTGTTTTGACTAAGTCCTTCTTGATCCCTCTCTCTACAAACTCGGACCCGAGGATAGGGGCTGGTCTTGTACCAGGCACCCAGGGACCCTTGGAGGTGACCCCGAGGAGAGGTTTTAAGTTTGATTAAGTCCTAATAGCTTGAGTTTATTAGGCCCTTACACCAACAAGCTGGTATCAGAGCTGCGTTATAGTGATCCTCGTTATAGGTAGCTATGGCGGGCAACACCTCGGCGGGAGCTGGTGAATCTTCAGCCCAAGATCGTAGCGGCAGCCAAGATTCTGGTCTTTCAGCGCCAAGGGGAGCGCGAACAAACCAGGGCTCGCTTGTCAAGGAGGTGCTGAAGAATTTCACCGTCGAGAAGTTCAATGGTGAGGGCTATGATGATTGGGCCTGGAAAATGCAATTATATTTCCGTCAGATCGGTTTGCTGAAACTAATGATTGGGGAGGAGCCTAGACCGAGTGACCCCACGCTGCAGGAAGATTGGGACGAGCGCTCCTCGGCTGGCTACTATTTGATGTCGCAGAGTTTGGAGCTGAACCAGCGTCACCACGTCATGCACCTGCTGCCGGAGGTTGAATGCGGTCCGAAGGCGTGGACCGTGTTGAAGGAGCTGCACGCCCCGACCTCCGTTGTCGCAACGTTGATGCTGGAGAGGGAGCTGTCCGCGTTGCGCCTGAGCGAGGGAGAGCCGGTGCAACCAGTCCTGGACAAGATGCGCGACCTCTACGCGAAGTTGGCGACCGCGGGAATCACCTACCCGGAGCAGACCAAGTGCTTGAAGATGCTCTCGCTGCTGCCAGAATCGTGGCTTCAATTTACGAGCGGATTGAGCCTGCCGCAGAACCAGAGCTTGTGGACGCTCGAGTGGGTGCGGACGAAGATTCTGGAGGAGGACTTCCGTCGCCGCCAACTGAGGGGTGGAGACGACGGCAGCAGCGGCTACGGGATGCAAGGGAGCCGACGTGGCAGAGGACGTGGCTTCGGTGGTGCTGGACGCGGTGCAAAGAAAGACGACGACTCCAACGACCAACAAGGAGGTACCGGTTGGGGTCGCGGTGCGAAATCTGGACGTGGGGGCAAGTCGGGTGCTGGTGGCAAAATGAAAGGGAGTTGCTGGTATTGTGAGAAGGAAGGGCACCCCTGGTTTTTGTGCTATAAGAAACCCGATGGATGGACCCCCCAGAATCGTCACCAGGATGGCGGCGCGCGGAGGAACCAGAAAAACGGCGCCAACATGGTCGCTGATTCGTCCGACAACAACCCGAAGGGCAACGGCGGTGCGGAGAAGAAGAAGGAGCGCACCGCGGGCCAATTCTTCCATGTGGGAGACAAGGGGGAGCAAGGAGACGCCTCTGCCAAAGTTGGAGCAGAGCTGCACCCCCTAGACTATTGGGTGTTGGACACAGGCGCTGCTTGGACGATGACGCCGCGCAAGGACCTGCTGGACGAAGTACGAGCTGCACCGATCAATGAAGTGTGCTCCGCCTCTGGACACATGTTGAAGGTGGCTGGTGCGGGACGAGCTGCGTTTAAGGGAGCGGATGGCAAGCCGGTGGTGCTGCACGACGTTCTCTTCGTCCCCGACCTGAAGGCCAACCTTATCTCCCTCCGTAAGCTTGGCAAGGCTGGGGTGAACACCAACACGGATGGGGCACGCACTTATAAGGGGCAGCTGGGCAATCGGGTGCTTTGGGATCTGCACGAGAGCAAGGACGTGTACAGATCTATGTGGCAGCTGCCGGCCCTGGCGTGGCATGGTGGGGGGCAGGCTGGAGAGGGGTCTGCATCCCAGGGGGAGTGCAATGCCGTTGGAGGGGTTGGTGTGAAAGTGTCGGCCAGATCTGGGGAGACAGATTGGGCAACGGCACACCGGCGCTTAGGGCATGTGGCAATGCCTTTGCTGAAGCAGCTGGAGAAGGACGGAGCCGTTAAGGGTCTGAAGCTGAACGGACAGCCACCCGATGACAACTGTGAAATCTGTTTGCTTTCAAAGTTCACCCGTTTCCCTTTCCATAGTGTGGCTGGCAGGAGCAAGAAGCCTTTGGAGCTGGTCCACATGGACTTGGTGGGGCCGCTGCCGGTGCAAGGGCACAAGGGGGAGCGGTATTTTCTTACAATTGTGGATGACTGGAGCAGGCTGATGTGGGCGTATCCGCTGAAGCAGAAGGACCACGCCGCCTCCACGATACGGGACGATTGGCTGCCATTCGTGGAGAAGCAGGCGGAGTGTGTAGTGAAGCGGATTAGGACAGACCGGGGTGGTGAGTTCCTTGGAGCTGAAATGACGGCCTGGCTCAAGAAGCAGGGCATCCAGAGAGAGCTGACCATGGCTTATACCCCACAGTCCAATGGTGTAGCAGAACGGGCAAACCGGACCATTCTGGAGACAGCTAGGGCGCTGCTCATAGAATCTGGGCTGAGCAATTCTATGTGGCCTCATGCTGTCCGGCACGCCACTGTCGCTAGGAACAGGGTGCTCACCAAGGTTGGGGATGACTCGTGGGTGCCGTTGGAGAGGTGGCTTGGGAGGAAGCCGCCGGTGGATATGCTGAGGGTGTTTGGCTGCATGGCAGTCGCCCACGTCCCCAAGACCTACCGCAGTAAGTTGGGGGCGAGTGCAATCTGGTGTGTGCATTTGGGGCTGGCTGCTGAGAGCAAGGGATGGCTGCTGTGGGAACCATCCAAGGGTGTGTTGTTTGACAGCAGGGATGTGAAATTCATTGAGGGCATGATGTATGGGAGCTGGGAGAAACAGCCGGAGGCAAGGGTGTCCCAGCAGATGGAGCAGATCACCATGCAGCTGGACCTGACTCCTAGTGTGTGGGAGGAGGGAGAGGAGGCAGCTGCTGGAAATGGTGATGGAGAGAAGGTACAGGAGGCATCTGCTGGTGGAGAAAATGGTGTGGAAACTGGCGGCAGCACTAGTGGAGCTGCTGGACCCGAGGGAGGAGAGAAGCAGCAGGGAAAAACTAAGAAGCCGAAGGGTGTCGTTATGAAGGGATGGGAGACACCCGTCTCCAGGCCAGGACGTACCCGTATGGCTACTAAGAAGCTGACTGCAGGAACTGATGCAGCAGAGCAGCAGCTTGGGACCGAAGAGGCATTGCTGATTCTACCTCATGGCTATGACCCGGATGAGGAGGATGAGCCTGCGTACTGTTTTCTTGCCCCTGCACCAGAGGAACCAGCTAGCATGGAGGAGGCATTAGCTGGACCAGATAGGGACAAGTGGCTGGCTTCTAGGGATGCTGAGTACCAGAGTCTGCTGGAGAATAGGACATGGGATCTGGTGGTGCTGCCTGATGGGAAGAAAGCGATACAATGCAAGTGGGTGCTGAGGATCAAGACCGATGACAAGGGGCAGGTCACCATCTACAAGAGTAGGCTGGTGGCTAAGGGGTTTATGCAGAAGGAGAAGCAGGACTTCAACGAGATCTTTGCTCCCACTGCCAAACCCCCTACCCTCCGTGTCTTGTTGGCAGATGCAGCAGTTAGTGGAAAATTCATCATTCAGATGGATATTTCAACGGCATTCCTGAATGGGATTTTAGAGGAGGATGTGTACATGACGCAGCCGCCTGGGTATGAGGATGGTACGGGCAGGGTGTGCAAGCTCAACAAGTCCATCTACGGCTTGAAGCAGGCGCCACGCTGCTGGTACCAGAAGTTGGCAGCTGTTTTAGAGGAGATGGGATTCAGGACCAGCAGCTGTGATGAGAGCCTCTTTCTCAAGGGCGAGGGGGAGAAGCTGGTGCTGTTTCTGGTCTATGTGGACGACATTCTTCTCTTCAGCAGCAGCATGAAGGAGATCCAGAAAGTGCAGCAGCAACTGATGGAAAACTTCAAGTGCAAGAACCTTGGGGAGGTAAAGTACTACCTCGGGATGCACGTGGAGAGGGATCCTGATCACAGGTGGTTGAAGCTGCACCAGGAGAAGTTCATCAAAGAGCTGGGGGAGAAGTATGGGATTGAGAATGAGCGCAAGGTTGCAACTCCCCTGCCAGCAGAATTCAAGCTTGTGAAGGCTGCAGAGGATGAAGGGGTTGAAGCCGAGGAGCAGCAGCAATTTCAGTCCTTGGTGGGCAGCCTCTTGTACGCAGCAGTTCACACGAGGCCCGACATCTCTTTCTCGGTTGGGCAGCTGGCTAGGGTGGTGCAGAATCCATCAGAAGAGCAGGTGGATGCAGCTGAGCGTGTGGTGAAGTACCTGAACTCTCACCCAAGCATTGGAGTTCAATACTCCGCATCTGCACAGGTGAAGCAGAAAGGGGTGGAGGTGCTGAAAGAGAAGGGGGAGAGGCTTGGAGAAGGCAAGCTATTTCTCACTTGCTTTACCGATGCTACTTGGGCTTCTGAGAAGGAGGATTCCTCATCTGTGGGAGGATACATCTGCGTAGTTGGGGGAGGACCTGTTAGTTGGAGGTCCAAGAAGCAGACGGAGACGGCACTCTCTTCCGTAGAATCAGAGTACATGGCGATGTTCCATGGGGTGAAGGAGGTGATTTGGCTGAGGAGGCTGTTAGAGGAGATTGGCCAGGAGCAGAAAGTTGCTACGCCGCTGTTTTGTGATAGCAAGGGGGCTCTTGGGATGGCCAAGAACGCTGTGCTTCATGGGCTGAACAAGCACATGCGTATCAAGTGGCACTGGCTGCGTAAGGAGGTGAAGAGGGGGACGGTGAATCCGATCTACATCAAGACTCACCAGCAGCCAGCAGACTTTCTCACCAAAAGGCTTGCGGATGAGCCTCATTGGCGTTGTATGCGCATGAGTGGAATGAGCATGAACTAGCATGGAATGACGGGGATGCAGCCGGCAGGCTGAGGGGGAGTGTGTTGGGTGCAAATGCACATTGCACGACATCCTGCCGTCTGTTTGTACGAGTATGCGTGTGCGAATGCATTTGCGTGTGAATGGTGTGTTCGTGTGTTTGTTTTCTTTCGCAATTTTCGCTTGAAGCATTTGCAGGTACTCGCGCAATGTGCGCTTCGGCACAACATTGTACGCGCTATGAACAGTGCAAGCAGAAAGGACGAGCTCGCAAAGGAACCCAAGATGGAAGCTTTGCAGTTCGGTTGGTGTAAGGGCCTAATAAACTCAAGCTATTAGGACTTAATCAAACTTAAAACCTCTCCTCGGGGTCACCTCCAAGGGTCCCTGGGTGCCTGGTACAAGACCAGCCCCTATCCTCGGGTCCGAGTTTGTAGAGAGAGGGATCAAGAGGGACTTAGTCAAAACAGCAAGAGTACCTTGAACGTCGCGCAGCGTGCCGTGCAGACCGTCGGTCGGATTAAGCTGAGAATTCGCTATATCGAAGCTCGCTCCAAGAGCTTTAAAATGAGCCAAGTTGCCTCGCGAAAAGTTCTGCCATTACTAAGTTATGGCTCGGACAGCGTTTGCCTAGCGTTGGAGTGCTAGCATACTAGCGTTGACTCGGGTAGCATTCCGCCGTCGAATAGCGCAGAAACGAAATTCCAGCGAGGAAGGAATTCGCTTGAATCAATTTTTACTATATTCAGGTACAAACAGAGAAGGATTAAATAGTTCTAGCTAGCAAGGACCTTGGGAATCAACCTGGGAACAACCAAGGATGATCCCAAATAATTCCAAGCAACAGAACCAACCTGGCTGGACAAAAAATAGCAGGTGGTAGGTTGGTAAACAACCTCTGGTTCTGTTTTTCCAACCTGGGAAAACAACAACCAGGTTCAGGTTCTAAAAACAGAACCTGTTTTGTCTTTGCCCAACCAGCCAAATGCTGGTTCCGCTGGTTTCCCCTGGCCTTGTAGCATGCAGATACAGACAAACAACATCCAACCTTCACCTAAATTGTACCCCTATAGTGCCTTCCCTGCTACACTATAGTTAACCAAACAAAACAGTACAATTCCGAGTTGGATAGAACTGAATCTGCGCAATCAACTCAACCGAACTGCAAAGCTTCCATCTTGGGTTCCTTTGCGAGCTCGTCCTTCCTGCTTGCACTGTTCATAGCGCATACAATGTTGTGCCAAAGCGCACATTGCGCGAGTACCTGCAAATGCATCAAGCGAAAAATGCGAAAGCAAACAAACACACGAACACACCATTCACACGCAAATGCATTCGCACACGCATACTCGTACAAACAGACGGCAGGATGTCGTGCAATGTGCATTTGCACCCAACACTATGAACAGTGCAAGCAGAAAGGACGAGCTCGCAAAGGAACCCAAGATGGAAGCTTTGCAGTTCGGTTGAGTTGATTGCGCAGATTCAGTTCTATCCAACTCGAAATTGTACTGTTTTGTTTGGTTAACTATAGTGTAGCAGGGAAGGCACTATAGGGTTACAATTTAGGTGAAGGTTGGATGTTGTTTGTCTGTATCTGCATGCTACAAGGCCAGGGGAAACCAGCGGAACCAGCATTTGGCTGGTTGGACAAGAACAAAACAGGTTCTGTTTTTAGAACCTGAACCTGGTTGTTGTTTTCCCAGGTTGGAAAAACAGAACCAGAGGTTGTTTACCAACCTACCACCTGCTATTTTGTCCAGCCAGGTTGGTTCTGTTGCTTGGAATTATTTGGGATCATCCCTGGTTGTTCCCAGGTTGATTCCCAAGGTCCTTGCTAGCTAGAACTATTTAATCCTTCTCTGTTTGTACCTGAATATAGTCAAATTGATTCAAGCGAATTCCTTCCTCGCTGGAATTTCGTTTCTGCGCTATTCGATGGCGGAATGCTACCCGAGTCAACGCTAGTATGCTAGCACTCCAACGCTAGGCAAACGCTGTCCGAGCCAGAACTTAGTAATGGCAGAACTTTTCGCGAGGCAACTTGGCTTATTTTAAAGCTCTTGGAGCGAGCTTCGATATAGCGAATTCTCAGCTTAATCCGATCGACGGTCTGCACGGCACGCTGCGCGACGTTCAAGGTACTCTTGCTGTTTTGACTAAGTCCTTCTTGATCCCTCTCTCTACAAACTCGGACCCGAGGATAGGGGCTGGTCTTGTACCAGGCACCCAGGGACCCTTGGAGGTGACCCCGAGGAGAGGTTTTAAGTTTGATTGAGTCCTAATAGCTTGAGTTTATTAGGCCCTTACACCAACACCTTGGGTGCAGCCTCCTTCCCCGCAGTCCTCCTCACAGCCTACTGCAGACCCTGCGGGAGCCGGTGTTTGTGGTGAGGGCCCTAGAGGTGCTAGCTCTAGAGGAGTTTGAAGTGGAGCAGAGAGCGTACCTGTCAGAGGTCCTAGTTCTGGGGGTGCTGGAGTTGGACCTGGGCCCGTGCCTACAGGAGCCGCTGGTCTTCAGGGAGCTGGTGTTAGTTGTGCTGTTCCTTGGGGTGCTACGACTGGGGGTGCGCCCTCTGCGGGACCTTGAGATCCTGGGATCGACCTTGTTACTTCTGGTGGTGCTGGCTTTGGGGGTGGTGCGGCTGGTGCCTTGGAGGGTAGTCCTGGGGCTGCCCCTGCCCCGGACACTACTCCGCGCCCGCACCCCTACCCGACCCGGCACCAGGCCCGTCTTCGCCGTGCACGTGAGGAGCTGCTCGAGTTGGAGAGAGGGGGCCTAGAGTTGGAGCGGCAGCTGCAGGAGCGATGGCAGCTGGAGCAGCAGCAGCAGCAGCAGCAGCCGCAGCCGCAGCTGCGGAAGCAGCAGCAGTAGCCGCAGCAGGAGCACCAGCAGCAGCAGCTGGAGGTCGAGCAGCCGCAGCTGCCGCAGGAGCAGCAGCAGCCGCCACCTCCTCCTCCTGTCTCAGGCCTTCGGACCCTTAGTCTCCCCTCTCCCTCTCCTCCCTCCTCCCCCTCTCCTCCCTCCTCCCCTTCTCCTCCCGTCTCTGGTCCTCCGCTTCCTCATCCTAACCCCTCCCCAGCTGTTTTTCCCCGTTCTCAAACACCGTTGTCCCCTCCTCTTTCTCACACTTGGGCTTCTCGTCGCTCTTCTCATGCTCGTCCCTCGTCCCCTGTTCCCGTCACTGACCTTCGTAATGCCCTGTTCCGTTCTTGTCCGCCTCGTTCGTCTCCTGCTGTACTTCCTTCTCCTCCTGAGTCGGCCCTCACTGCTTCCCTCTCTAGTCATGTCACAGACTACTACCACACGTACCGCCCTGTTCTCTCTCGTGTTCTCGCCTCTCTTGTTACCGACCCTCGTGCTTCTCTATCCTCTGTACTGCCGCAGTCACTGAGTTTGCCTCTACTCGCCGCCTTGACTACGCCACCAGTCTTGTGGCTGCTCCTCCTACCAGTCCTCTGGCCGTCGGGGGTGAGTCTGCCCTTGGCTGTGACGCCCTAGAGGACAAGCAGTTTGAGCTAGAGTTCCTGGCAGCCGCTTCCCCTCATCTCTGTGCCATGCTGCTCGCCCTTGAGGAAGACTTCGACGCCCTTGACATACCGACTCCTTGCACTTACGCTAAGGCAGCGTCAGGGCCTTGGGCCCCTCAGTGGAGAGCTGCCATTGACCCAGCATTGGCCTCCTACAGATCCATAGGCACCTACGTTGACGAGGTTCTTCCCCCTAGGGCGAACGAAGTGGATGGCATGTGGATCTTCAGGGTGAAGCGGCCACCGAATTCTCCTCCGGTCTTCAAGGTGCGCTATGTGGCTAGAGGTTTCAGTCAGCACGAGGGAGTTGACTTCTTTCAGACCTTCGCGCCTACCCCGAAGATGACTACTCTTCGGGTGTTACTGTAAGTAGCAGCATAGAGATACTACGAGTTACACCCTCTCGACTTCTCCACTGCCTTCCTTCAGGGTAGCCTACACGAGGAGGTCTGGTTACGTCGTCCCTCTGCCTTCACTGGCACTTTCCCTTCCGTGACCCAGTGAAGGTTGAGGCGACCAGTCTACGGTCTCCGTCAGGCTCCTTGTGAGTGGCACGACACCCTTCGTTCTACCCTGTCTGACCTCGGTTTCCAGCCGTCTTCTGCTGACCCGTCGCTGTTCGTTCGTCGTGGCTCCACACCGTTCTTTGTGCTGGTCTACATTGACGAGCTGGTTTTTGCCACTGCTGACAGGGTTGCTTTGGCAGACGTGAAGTCTGAACTGCAGAAGAGACACACGTGCACTGACCTTGGTGAGCTGCGCCACTACCTTGGCATGATGATTACCAGGGACAGAGTTGCTCGCACCATTACACTCTCACAGTCACACATGGTGCAGCAGGTCCTTCAGCGGTTCGAGCTTCAGCACTCCACAGTATAGCGCACACCTCTTGCTGTTGACCACAGACTCACTGGACCAATTCCTGACAAGCCATTTGAGCCTCCAGGTCCTTACGCAGAGCTTGTGGGCTGCCTTATGTACCTGATGACTTGTACTTGCCCGGACCTCGCCTTCCCCTTCAACATCCCTGCTCGCTTTGTTGCGCCAGGGAGACACCGTCTTGTTCACTGGACAGCTGCTGTGAGGGTGGCGAAGTACATAGCCACGACATCAGGCATGGGGCTGGTTCTTGGAGGGAGACAGTCTGTAGCACTTACTGGTCACTATGACTCATCTTACTTTCTTCTGCGAGAGTTGCAGAGGCATGGACAGACTGGCTTCGACTTTGTGGAGTCCGAGGCCAACACTGCAGACATCTTCACCAAGGCCCTTCTGTCTTGTGACCACCAGATGTGTCGTGTGCAGTTAGGTTTCGTTGACACAAGTTCTCACCTTACATAGTCTTGAGTTCTCTGCTTTCTTGTACGCTTTACATATACCTCTGTGAACTCTTGGACTGGCCTTGTGGCCCTTTTGCTTGTGCTCAGACTGTGTGGTGACGTTGTGATCCACCCTGAGCTTTGCTTCTTTGAGACTGGTCTTGTGACCGTACTATGTTGGTTTTGCTAGACGCCTCTCACATAGGCTATGGGGGTGTGTCAAAATGTTGTAACCTATAGTGAGGCATGTCATATGGGGTACAGTAGTTAGGGTTAGGTTTATGTACCCCAACCAACCTTAGTCAAACCATCATTCAGTTCTTGACACTTCAACAAGGCCCTTCCGCCTGGTGACTACCACGGGTAGGCCTTGCTGAGGCAGGCCTTCGGTTGTTGTAGTCTTGCCTCTTGTTTCATGCTTCGCTTGTCGTTGTATGTATATTGCTGTGAACTCTTGAGGTGTCCAGGCGACCTCTTGTTTGTGCTTAGGATGTGTGATGACTTTGTGATCCCCCCTGAGCTTTGTGTCGTTGTTTCACTTGAGTGGTCTTGTGACCATTTGTTTCTCTTGCTCGTTTTGTTGCCCCTCACTTAGCCTATAGGGGTGTGTCAAATGTTGCATATGTTTGGTAGGCTATAGTGAGGCATGCAATAGGGGGTAAAACTGTTTTAAGATTATATATTTGTATCCCAACCTTTACTAGTCACACCATTCATCTTTCCTAACTGTGAGACTTAGAGTCAACCTTGTTCAATACTCGCTCTGCTCTTAAGCCTAAGCTCAATCTACACAGTATTGTTGTATTGCCTTTCCCTATTCCTCATTTAACAAGCACTAGCACTTTCCACCAGGTCACACCATGTGAGCACACCATGTGCATCACAAGGTGCTCGCCATGCTCCATTGCAAATTGCCTGTTGTACACGCACTGTTGTAGATCCCTCTGCTGACTGTGCATCTGGAGGATAAGCTTCTAAGACCACTCATGTTTGGGTTGGGTGGCACTTCAGCTTCTACAACACATTTCTTTGCCACTATGTTGTGCCACCAACATGATGACAGGGCACGGACCACGGTGCGGTTCCAAGGGGCCCCACAACAATAGTGTTGGGCTGAGAGTGGCCCTTAGGATCTTTTCACTAACTAAGGCTTAGAAGATGTAATAGTGCATGCGTTTTAAGTGAAGTTGAGATGAACCACCTTGTATGTATGTGAGAACAAGATAAGTTGATTATAATGAAAAGATACAAGGTTAATGTAAGATTACAGAAATATCATAAGAAACCGCTTTGTATTTAACCGCAATTGTAACCTCTAGTGCGATTCGATAGAGCGATGACTCGGGTAACTGCTCAATGTCGAGTTCAGTTATTTGTCCTTGCTGTCGCGCTGTTTCGGCGAGTCAAGGGTCGCTGATCTTTGACCTTCGCTTTAACTTCTCGTTGTTGTCCCCTTTTTGTCAACCGCTTCACTGTAGCTTGGTTGACTTGGTGTTGCCTTGCTTAGGGCTCGTTTTGCTTCTGTTGTAGTGCTCGATATTCCAGAAGCGCACTTATGTATTTCAACATTCCCCTTCGCTTCTGGAGAGTCGTCACCCTCGATGTTGGTGATGTGGCCTTGTCCAGCCAGCAGCATGCAGTACTCGAACTTTTGTTTTCCAAGCTTCTTGGTCAAGTAGTCAGCTGCCATCTCGGGCATGGGGCGATAAGGTAGCCCAAATATTCCTTTCTCGATCTCATCCTTCACAAAGAAATATCGCAGGGCGATGTGCTTCGTTCGGTTCACGATCCCGTCCTTGTTCGTTACGCAAATGGCCGATTGGTTGTCGCAGAAGACGGAGAAGCTGGGTAACTGGGCCAACTTCGCTTCTTCCATTAGTTCGCGAAGATATAACCATTCCTTGGTGACTGAGCAAAGTGCTATGTATTGTACTTCAGCAGAGGAGAGAGCAATTAGCTCCTGCATGCTCGACTGCCACGAGATGGGGCCGATGGGCTTGAGTCGGTAGATGTAGCCCGTTCGCGACCGTCTGTTGTCGGAGTCGCCATCGTGATTGGCGTCTACGCAGCCGATTAGCTTCGGGTTCGTAGTTCTGGTCGTGTGGTAGGTTAGGCAGATCGTCAGTGTGCTGACAACGTAGTGCAGTGTGCGGTCGAGTTCCGCCATGTGTTCGGTTTCGGGCTTCTTGAGGTAGAGTAATAACATAATGAAGTTCAGGCAAGCTAGCAAAGCCAGCATAAGCCGTCGTACTCTCACACGTCCCCCCCTCAAAGCTGGGTGGCGTGAGAAACACCCTGCTTGACAAGATAGTCCTTGAGAGCACGGCATGCGTTGCCCATATCAGCTTCTGCAACCCAACTGTCCTCCGACGGGTCGTATCCCTTCCAGCGTATCAGGAACTCGAGCGTGTTGCCGCGTTTGCGTTAATGAGCGAGAACTTTTTCCACCTCGTACTCTGGTTCATCTTGATGAGAACAGGTGATGGTGGCGGTAGCTGGCGTCCCTGGAACTGTTGGTTGGGGTCCTTGTAGGGCTTTTGTAGCTGAACATGGAAAGCGTTATGAAGCTTCCAAGTAATAGGTAAGCGCAAGCGGAATGTTACTGGTGTCACCTGTGCCTCAAAACGAAAGGGACCACAGAAGCGAGGCCGGAGCTTGGACGGTAGGTGAGACAGGTTCAAGTTGTGCGTGTCAAGAAGCACCTGATCTCCGACTGCTACTGAGTGATCACGTCGCTGGCGATCGGCATACTGCTTCTGGGAGTTCTGCATCGTGGTGAGACGTCGCTGAGTCTTCTCCCATAGCTGCTGCATGGTGGTGACGAAGTCGTGTGCGGCTTGGACGTGTGCCGGTGTGGTTGGTTGCTGTGGTGTAAGTGGTTCCCGTCCGTAGCACAGGAAGAATGGAGATTTCCCTGTGGCCGCATGCGACGCGTTGTTGTAAGCGAACTCAAGAATCGGTAACAGTGAATCCCAGTGGCTGACGTCGTCTTTGCAAGCTGTGCGCAGTAACTGTTCAACCACCTGATTGAGTCGCTCCGTCTGTCCGTCAGTCTGGGGGTGGTACGCTGAAGACATCGCAAGCTTTGTCCCCAACAATCCCATGAGTTCCCTCCAGAACTTACTAGTGAACTTAGGGTCTCTGTCCGAGATAAGTGTAGCGGGGATGCCGTGGATGGTGATGATGCGGTCGAAGAAGAGGCGAGCAGTTGCTTCAGCAGTAGCCGTGGCGTTGGTCGGAATAAAGTGTCCCATTTTAGAGAACTTATCGATCACCACGAGTATAGCGTCATGCCCTCGTGAGGTCGAAGAAAGCCCAGTAATGAAGGCGAGGCTGACAACTCGCCATGGCTGCTCTGGTACGGGTAGAGGCTGAAGTAACCCTACTTTTTTCTGCTTGCTATTCTTCATCCGCTGGCACGTGTCGCATGAAGTGACGAACTGCTGCATTTCTGTTGCCATCCGGGGCCAGTAGTAATACTTTGCTATTCCCGCTAACGTCTTGTTGCTCCCGAAATGTCCCGCGTATGCCACATCGTGAAATTCCTCCAGTAAGATCTGTCGGAGCGGGGCATAGTTCGGTACCCAAATCTTTCCTGATCCCTTTCTTACAGCTAGGTCCTTCTCCCACTGTAACAACTTCTGTTTCTGTGCTGTAGCGATCTCTGCGTCCACGGAGTATCCATGCTGGAATAGACCCTTGAGCAGAGGGTTCATCCCGTCGAGTTGGATGCCTGCTACATGACCGGGGCGGCTCAACACGTCAGCTTTGTTGTGTAGCCCGGGCTTGTAGACGATGTGTTGGGTGCAAATGCACATTGCACGACATCCTGCCGTCTGTTTGTACGAGTATGCGTGTGCGAATGCATTTGCGTGTGAATGGTGTGTTCGTGTGTTTGTTTGCTTTCGCATTTTTCGCTTGATGCATTTGCAGGTACTCGCGCAATGTGCGCTTCGGCACAACATTGTATGCGCTATGAACAGTGCAAGCAGAAAGGACGAGCTCGCAAAGGAACCCAAGATGGAAGCTTTGCAGTTCGGTTGAGTTGATTGCGCAGATTCAGTTCTATCCAACTCGAAATTGTACTGTTTTGTTTGGTTAACTATAGTGTAGCAGGGAAGGCACTATAGGGGTACAATTTAGGTGAAGGTTGGATGTTGTTTGTCTGTATCTGCATGCTACAAGGCCAGGGGAAACCAGCGGAACCAGCATTTGGCTGGTTGGACAAGAACAAAACAGGTTCTGTTTTTAGAACCTGAACCTGGTTGTTGTTTTCCCAGGTTGGAAAAACAGAACCAGAGGTTGTTTACCAACCTACCACCTGCTATTTTGTCCAGCCAGGTTGGTTCTGTTGCTTGGAATTATTTGGGATCATCCCTGGTTGTTCCCAGGTTGATTCCCAAGGTCCTTGCTAGCTAGAACTATTTAATCCTTCTCTGTTTGTACCTGAATATAGTCAAATTGATTCAAGCGAATTCCTTCCTCGCTGGAATTTCGTTTCTGCGCTATTCGACGGCGGAATGCTACCCGAGTCAACGCTAGTATGCTAGCACTCCAACGCTAGGCAAACGCTGTCCGAGCCATAACTTAGTAATGGCAGAACTTTTCGCGAGGCAACTTGGCTCATTTTAAAGCTCTTGGAGCGAGCTTCGATATAGCGAATTCTCAGCTTAATCCGACCGACGGTCTGCACGGCACGCTGCGCGACGTTCAAGGTGCTCTTGCTGTTTTGACTAAGTCCTTCTTGATCCCTCTCTCTACAAACTCGGACCCGAGGATAGGGGCTGGTCTTGTACCAGGCACCCAGGGACCCTTGGAGGTGACCCCGAGGAGAGGTTTTAAGTTTGATTAAGTCCTAATAGCTTGAGTTTATTAGGCCCTTACACCAACAAGCTGGTATCAGAGCTGCGTTATAGTGATCCTCGTTATAGGTAGCTATGGCGGGCAACACCTCGGCGGGAGCTGGTGAATCTTCAGCCCAAGATCGTAGCGGCAGCCAAGATTCTGGTCTTTCAGCGCCAAGGGGAGCGCGAACAAACCAGGGCTCGCTTGTCAAGGAGGTGCTGAAGAATTTCACCGTCGAGAAGTTCAATGGTGAGGGCTATGATGATTGGGCCTGGAAAATGCAATTATATTTCCGTCAGATCGGTTTGCTGAAACTAATGATTGGGGAGGAGCCTAGACCGAGTGACCCCACGCTGCAGGAAGATTGGGACGAGCGCTCCTCGGCTGGCTACTATTTGATGTCGCAGAGTTTGGAGCTGAACCAGCGTCACCACGTCATGCACCTGCTGACGGAGGTTGAATGCGGTCCGAAGGCGTGGACCGTGTTGAAGGAGCTGCACGCCCCGACCTCCGTTGTCGCAACGTTGATGCTGGAGAGGGAGCTGTCCGCGTTGCGCCTGAGCGAGGGAGAGCCGGTGCAACCAGTCCTGGACAAGATGCGCGACCTCTACGCGAAGTTGGCGACCGCGGGAATCACCTACCCGGAGCAGACCAAGTGCTTGAAGATGCTCTCGCTGCTGCCAGAATCGTGGCTTCAATTTACGAGCGGATTGAGCCTGCCGCAGAACCAGAGCTTGTGGACGCTCGAGTGGGTGCGGACGAAGATTCTGGAGGAGGACTTCCGTCGCCGCCAACTGAGGGGTGGAGACGACGGCAGCAGCGGCTACGGGATGCAAGGGAGCCGACGTGGCAGAGGACGTGGCTTCGGTGGTGCTGGACGCGGTGCAAAGAAAGACGACGACTCCAACGACCAACAAGGAGGTACCGGTTGGGGTCGCGGTGCGAAATCTGGACGTGGGGGCAAGTCGGGTGCTGGTGGCAAAATGAAAGGGAGTTGCTGGTATTGTGAGAAAGAAGGGCACCCCTGGTTTTTGTGCTATAAGAAACCCGATGGATGGACCCCCCAGAATCGTCACCAGGATGGCGGCGCGCGGAGGAACCAGAAAAACGGCGCCAACATGGTCGCTGATTGGTCGCTGATTCGTCCGACAACAACCCGAAGGGCAACGGCGGTGCGGAGAAGAAGAAGGAGCGCACCGCGGGCCAATTCTTCCATGTGGGAGACAAGGGGGAGCAAGGAGACGCCTCTGCCAAAGTTGGAGCAGAGCTGCACCCCCTAGACTATTGGGTGTTGGACACAGGCGCTGCTTGGACGATGACGCCGCGCAAGGACCTGCTGGACGAAGTACGAGCTGCACCGATCAATGAAGTGTGCTCCGCCTCTGGACACATGTTGAAGGTGGCTGGTGCGGGACGAGCTGCGTTTAAGGGAGCGGATGGCAAGCCGGTGGTGCTGCACGACGTTCTCTTCGTCCCCGACCTGAAGGCCAACCTTATCTCCCTCCGTAAGCTTGGCAAGGCTGGGGTGAACACCAACACGGATGGGGCACGCACTTATAAGGGGAAGCTGGGCAATCGGGTGCTTTGGGATCTGCACGAGAGCAAGGACGTGTACAGATCTATGTGGCAGCTGCCGGCCCTGGCGTGGCATGGTGGGGGGCAGGCTGGAGAGGGGTCTGCATCCCAGGGGGAGTGCAATGCCGTTGGAGGGGTTGGTGTGAAAGTGTCGGCCAGATCTGGGGAGACAGATTGGGCAACGGCACACCGGCGCTTAGGGCATGTGGCAATGCCTTTGCTGAAGCAGCTGGAGAAGGATGGAGCCGTTAAGGGTCTGAAGCTGAACGGACAGCCACCCGATGACAATTGTGAAATCTGTTTGCTTTCAAAGTTCACCCGTTTCCCTTTCCATAGTGTGGCTGGCAGGAGCAAGAAGCCTTTGGAGCTGGTCCACATGGACTTGGTGGGGCCGCTGCCGGTGCAAGGGCACAAGGGGGAGCGGTATTTTCTTACAATTGTGGATGACTGGAGCAGGCTGATGTGGGCGTATCCGCTGAAGCAGAAGGACCACGCCGCCTCCACGATACGGGACGATTGGCTGCCATTCGTGGAGAAGCAGGCGGAGTGTGTAGTGAAGCGGATTAGGACAGACCGGGGTGGTGAGTTCCTTGGAGCTGAAATGACGGCCTGGCTCAAGAAGCAGGGCATCCAGAGAGAGCTGACCACGGCTTATACCCCACAGTCCAATGGTGTAGCAGAACGGGCAAACCGGACCATTCTGGAGACAGCTAGGGCGCTGCTCATAGAATCTGGGCTGAGCAATTCTATGTGGCCTCATGCTGTCCGGCACGCCACTGTCGCTAGGAACAGGGTGCTCACCAAGGTTGGGGATGACTCGTGGGTGCCGTTGGAGAGGTGGCTTGGGAGGAAGCCGCCGGTGGACATGCTGAGGGTGTTCGGTTGCATGGCAGTCGCCCACGTCCCCAAGACCTACCGCAGTAAGTTGGGGGCGAGTGCAATCTGGTGTGTGCATTTGGGGCTGGCTGCTGAGAGCAAGGGATGGCTGCTGTGGGAACCATCCAAGGGTGTGTTGTTTGACAGCAGGGATGTGAAATTCATTGAGGGCATGATGTATGGGAGCTGGGAGAAACAGCCGGAGGCAAGGGTGTCCCAGCAGATGGAGCAGATCACCATGCAGCTGGACCTGACTCCTAGTGTGTGGGAGGAGGGAGAGGAGGCAGCTGCTGGAAATGGTGATGGAGAGAAGGTACAGGAGGCATCTGCTGGTGGAGAAAATGGTGTGGAAACTGGCGGCAGCACTAGTGGAGCTGCTGGACCCGAGGGAGGAGAGAAGCAGCAGGGAAAAACTAAGAAGCCGAAGGGTGTCGTTATGAAGGGATGGGAGACACCCGTCTCCAGGCCAGGACGTACCCGTATGGCTACTAAGAAGCTGACTGCAGGAACTGATGCAGCAGAGCAGCAGCTAGGGACCGAAGAGGCATTGCTGATTCTACCTCATGGCTATGACCCGGATGAGGAGGATGAGCCTGCGTACTGTTTTCTTGCCCCTGCACCAGAGGAACCAGCTAGCATGGAGGAGGCATTAGCTGGACCAGATAGGGACAAGTGGCTGGCTTCTAGGGATGCTGAGTACCAGAGTCTGCTGGAGAATAGGACATGGGATCTGGTGGTGCTGCCTGATGGGAAGAAAGCGATACAATGCAAGTGGGTGCTGAGGATCAAGACCGATGACAAGGGGCAGGTCACCATCTACAAGAGTAGGCTGGTGGCGAAGGGGTTTATGCAGAAGGAGAAGCAGGACTTCAACGAGATCTTTGCTCCCACTGCTAAACCCCCTACCCTCCGTGTCTTGTTGGCAGATGCAGCTGTTAGTGGGAAATTCATCATTCAGATGGATATTTCAACGGCATTCCTGAATGGGATTTTAGAGGAGGATGTGTACATGACGCAGCCGCCTGGGTATGAGGATGGTACGGGCAGGGTGTGCAAGCTCAACAAGTCCATCTACGGCTTGAAGCAGGCGCCACGCTGCTGGTACCAGAAGTTGGCAGCTGTTTTAGAGGAGATGGGATTCAGGACCAGCAGCTGTGATGAGAGCCTCTTTCTCAAGGGCGAGGGGGAGAAGCTGGTGCTGTTTCTGGTCTATGTGGACGACATTCTTCTCTTCAGCAGCAGCATGAAGGAGATCCAGAAAGTGCAGCAGCAACTGATGGAAAACTTCAAGTGCAAGAACCTTGGGGAGGTAAAGTACTACCTCGGGATGCACGTGGAGAGGGATCCAGATCACAGGTGGTTGAAGCTGCACCAGGAGAAGTTCATCAAGGAGCTGGGGGAGAAGTATGGGATTGAGAATGAGCGCAAGGTTGCAACTCCCCTGCCAGCAGAATTCAAGCTTGTGAAGGCTGCAGAGGATGAAGGGGTTGAAGCTGAAGAGCAGCAGCAATTTCAGTCCTTGGTGGGCAGCCTCTTGTACGCAGCAGTTCACACGAGGCCCGACATCTCTTTCTCGGTTGGGCAGCTGGCTAGGGTGGTGCAGAATCCATCAGAGGAGCAGGTGGATGCAGCTGAGCGTGTGGTGAAGTACCTGAACTCTCACCCAAGCATTGGAGTTCAATACTCCGCATCTGCACAGGTGAAGCAGAAAGGGGTGGAGGTGCTGAAAGAGAAGGGGGAGAGGCTTGGAGAAGGCAAGCTATTTCTCACTTGCTTTACCGATGCTACATGGGCTTCTGAGAAGGAGGATTCCTCATCTGTGGGAGGATACATCTGCGTAGTTGGGGGAGGACCTGTTAGTTGGAGGTCCAAGAAGCAGACGGAGACGGCACTCTCTTCCGTAGAATCAGAGTACATGGCGATGTTCCATGGGGTGAAGGAGGTGATTTGGCTGAGGAGGCTGTTAGAGGAGATTGGCCAGGAGCAGAAAGTTGCTACGCCGCTGTTTTGTGATAGCAAGGGGGCTCTTGGGATGGCCAGAAACGCTGTGCTTCATGGGCTGAACAAGCACATGCGTATCAAGTGGCACTGGCTGCGTAAGAAGGTGAAGAGGGGGACGGTGCATCCGATCTACATCAAGACTCACCAGCAGCCAGCAGACTTTCTCACCAAGAGGCTTGCGGATGAGCCTCATTGGCGTTGTGTGCGCATGAGTGGAATGAGCATGAACTAGCATGGAATGACGGGGATGCAGCCGGCAGGCTGAGGGGGAGTGTGTTGGGTGCAAATGCACATTGCACGACATCCTGCCGTCTGTTTGTACGAGTATGCGTGTGCGAATGCATTTGCGTGTGAATGGTGTGTTCGTGTGTTTGTTTGCTTTCGCATTTTTCGCTTGATGCATTTGCAGGTACTCGCGCAATGTGCGCTTCGGCACAACATTGTATGCGCTATGAACAGTGCAAGCAGAAAGGACGAGCTCGCAAAGGAACCCAAGATGGAAGCTTTGCAGTTCGGTTGAGTTGATTGCGCAGATTCAGTTCTATCCAACTCGAAATTGTACTGTTTTGTTTGGTTAACTATAGTGTAGCAGGGAAGGCACTATAGGGGTACAATTTAGGTGAAGGTTGGATGTTGTTTGTCTGTATCTGCATGCTACAAGGCCAGGGGAAACCAGCGGAACCAGCATTTGGCTGGTTGGACAAAGACAAAACAGGTTCTGTTTTTAGAACCTGAACCTGGTTGTTGTTTTCCCAGGTTGGAAAAACAGAACCAGAGGTTGTTTACCAACCTACCACCTGCTATTTTGTCCAGCCAGGTTGGTTCTGTTGCTTGGAATTATTTGGGATCATCCCTGGTTGTTCCCAGGTTGATTCCCAAGGTCCTTGCTAGCTAGAACTATTTAATCCTTCTCTGTTTGTACCTGAATATAGTCAAATTGATTCAAGCGAATTCCTTCCTCGCTGGAATTTCGTTTCTGCGCTATTCGACGGCGGAATGCTACCCGAGTCAACGCTAGTATGCTAGCACTCCAACGCTAGGCAAACGCTGTCCGAGCCATAACTTAGTAATGGCAGAACTTTTCGCGAGGCAACTTGGCTCATTTTAAAGCTCTTGGAGCGAGCTTCGATATAGCGAATTCTCAGCTTAATCCGATCGACGGTCTGCACGGCACGCTGCGCGACGTTCAAGGTGCTCTTGCTGTTTTGACTAAGTCCTTCTTGATCCCTCTCTCTACAAACTCGGACCCGAGGATAGGGGCTGGTCTTGTACCAGGCACCCAGGGACCCTTGGAGGTGACCCCGAGGAGAGGTTTTAAGTTTGATTAAGTCCTAATAGCTTGAGTTTATTAGGCCCTTACACCAACACGATGTCGTAGTGGAAGTGGGTCTCCAAGAAGTCTACCCACCGCACCTGTCGTCGTGAGAGCGTCGGCTGCGACTTCAGGTATTTGAGGCTGCAGTGGTCAGTGTAAACTGTAGTCTTCGCCCCCTAGGTAACACCTCCACGCCTTGAAGGCTGTGACTATCGCTAAGGCTTCCTTGTTATGGATAGGGTAGTTCAGTTCTGCTCCGTGTAGCTTCTTACTCAGATAGGCGATGAGCTGCAAACCGCGTCCGTGATTCTGCATCAGTACTGCTCCGACTGCTTGGTCACTAGCTCTGTCTGTCTGAGTAGAGGATAGTACTGGCGCTGTAGTCAGTGCTGTCTGTAGTTGCTCCATGGCTTGAGTATCCTTTTCAGTAGGTTGGTCAGTGGCGCTGCTATCTTAGCGTACTGCGGCACAAACCTGTTGTAATAGTTGGCGAAGCCTAGGAACTGCTGCAACTCCATTACGTTCTCAGGAACATCCCCTGTATCCGTCCAGCTTCGCAGCTCCACACGTTTCCCGTTGTTGTAGATACACGCCTTCCGGTTGACCCAGTCGATCTCAGGGTTGAACCGCTTCAGAAAATCACGCCCCCAATATGAATCTAATCCCTTGATGTTCGTGATCGGCAACGTCGGCTTCAACCTTAACGCTCCTATCTGCAGCTGCAGTGTTGACTCGCCGTGGATGGGAAGCTTCGTACCGTCCACCATCGTTGCTGTAAACTGGGTCTCTTCTGAGGATTCTTCAATTTTCTCCAACGTCCCGCAGTCGCACACCGAGTGGGACGCACCACTGTCCACCAGTGTCTGGAGGCGTCGCCCGTTGCAGATCACCTCGAGTACTAGTGGCTGTTGCTGCTCCGAGTAGCCGTAGATGGTATCGCTTATAGGATCGTAGGGTACGTCGAATATGTCATCCCTAGGTCCTGCGCTCGAAGATGCAGCTTCAATATCAGGTATCACCTGAGTAGGGTTAGAAGGATTTATCCGAGGCTGGTACAGCTTCTCTTGAGCCTGGAACCTTCCCCTAGGCCTTTGCAGCTGTGTAGGCTTCATCTGTGGGGAACAGGGAGCCTTTAAACAGAGCTGCTGGGAGAGAATATTAACTCCTCGGAACGCTCGACCCTTGTTAGCGCTCCGGAGTAGGGTCCCCATATTACCCGGTACCGGTTTAATTTCTGACTCTCCCTTAATAAAGGCTTGAAACCCACGAGAAGTAATATTCTTACTTGTCGGGGTGTACGGCTGGAGTTTCCCAGTCGGTGCAGGGTCTTGTTTCGCGGAGTCTCCATTTGTCTCGGCGATTTCCCCTGGTGCCGGCTGGTCGTGACGTTTTAAACTCGCGCCATCATATTCTCCTTTTTTCGCCCTATCTGAAGTTGCCACGTTGTCCGTTTTTTGCTTCGGAGGTGCTGCACTGTTCTTGTATCTCAGCTCCGCACGCCTTCCCTTCATTTCCCAACACGCCAAGATACGATGTCCTATAGCGCCGCAAAATTTGTACGTCTCAGTTTTTGCTAGCCGCTGCTCCACATCGCCCTCGTCGTTCTCCATCGGTTCAGCAGTCGTGGGTGGTGCCAATCGCCCCATGCCACTAGTTGGCTTGTTGCGTCGTGTTCCGTAGTAGCTACTGTTCAACGTGTCGAACTGTTCGATCAGTGCTGCCCGAAACTGCGCTTACGTCCCTTCACCTTGGACTATTCTGTTGTTGATCCACTCTAGAGCTGGGCCTTGTAACAGTGTTGCTGCGAGCCGTATGCGCATTGCGTCTTCTGTCGGGGTCGTGCATCCAACGGCTTCGAAGTAAATTTCGAGTTCAGCTACAAATCGACGAACGTCGTTCCCTTTAACTATAGGATCGAACGTCTCCGGTAGCCTCAGCTGTTGGGTGCAAATTTACAGTGCACGACATCCTGCCGGCTGTTTGTACGAGTATGCGTGTGCGAATGCATTTGGGTGTGAATGGAATGTTCGTGTGTTTGTTTGCTTTCGCAATTTTCGCTTGATGCATTTGCAGGTACTCGCGCAATGTGCGCTTCGGCACAACATTGTACGCGCTATGAACAATGCAAGCAGAAAGGACGAGCTCGCAAAGGAACCCAAGATGGAAGCTTTGCAGTTCGGTTGAGTTGATTGCGCAGATTCAGTTCTATCCAACTCGAAATTGTACTGTTTTGTTTGGTTAACTATAGTGTAGCAGGGAAGGCACTATACTATATGGTTACAATTTAGGTAAAGGTTGGATGTTGTTTGTCTGTATCTGCATGCTTACAAGGCCAGGGAAACCAGCGGAACCAGCATTTTGCTGGTTGGGCAAAGACAAAACAGGTTCTGTTTTTAGAACCTGAACCTGGTTGTTGTTTTCCCAGGTTGGAAAAACAGAACCAGAGGTTGTTTTCCAACCTACCACCTGCTATTTTGTCCAGCCAGGTTGGTTCTGTTGCTTGGAATTATTTGGGATCATCCCTGGTTGTTCCAAGGTTGATTCCCAAGGTCCTTGCTAGCTAGAACTATTTAATACTTCTCTGTTTGTACCTGAATATAGTCAAATTGATTCAAGCGAATTCTTCCTTGCTGGAATTTCGTTTCTGCGCTATTCGACGGCGGAATGCTACCGAGAGTCACGCTAGTATGCTAGCACTCCCACGCTAGGCAAACGCTGTCCGAGCCATAACTTAGTGATGGCAGAACTTTTCGCGAGGCAACTTGGCTCATTTAAAAGCTCTTGGAGCGAGCTTCGATATAGCGAATTCTCAACTTAATCCGATCGACGGTCTGCACGGCACGCTGCGCGACGTTCAAGTACTCTTGCCGTTTTGACTAAGTCCTTCTTGATCCCTCTCTCTACAAACTCGGACCCGAGGATAGGGGCTGGTCTTGTACCAGGCACCCAGGGACCCTTGGAGGTGACTCCGGGATAGGTTTATTAGTTTGATTAAGTCATAATAGCTTGAGTTTATTAGGCCCTTACACCAACAGTTAAGGAGATTTGCCCGGAGCAGAAGTTGCTACGCCCCTGTTTTGTGATTAGCAAGGGGCTCTTGGATGGCCAGGAACGCTGTGCTTCATGGGCTGAACAAGCACATGCGTATCAAGTGGCACTGGCTGCGTAAGGAGGTGAAGAGGGGGACTGTGAATCCGATCTACATCAAGACTCACCAGCAGCCAGCAGACTTTCTCACCAAGAGGCTTGCGGATGAGCCTCATTGGCGTTGTGTGCGTATGAGTGGAATGAGCATGAACTAGCATGGAATGATGGGGATGCAGCCGGCAGGCTGAGGGGGAGTGTGTTGGGTGCAAATTTACATTGCACGACATCCTGCCGTCTGTTTGTACGAGTATGCGTGTGCGAATGCATTTGGGTGTGAATGGAATGTTCGTGTGTTTGTTTGCTTTCGCAATTTCGCTTGATGCATTTGCAGGTACTCGCGCAATGTGCGCTTCGGCACAACATTGTAAGCGCTAATGAACAATGCAAGCAGAAAGGACGAGCTCGCAAAGGAACCCAAGATGGAAGCTTTGCAGTTCGGTTGAGTTGATTGCGCAGATTCAGTTCCATCCAACTCGAAATTGTACTGTTTTGTTTGGTTAACTATAGTGTAGCAGGGAAGGCACTATAGGGTACAATTTAGGTGAAGGTTGGATGTTGTTTGTCTGTATCTGCATGCTACAAAGGCCTGGGGAAACCAGCGGAACAGCATTTGGCTGGTTAGGCAAAGACAAAACAGGTTCTGTTTTTAGAACCTGAACCTGGTTCCGGTGTGTTTTCCCAGGTTGGAAAAACAGAACCAGAGGTTTTTTACCAACCTACCACCTGCTATTTTGTCCAGCCTGGTTGGTTCTGTTGCTTGGAATTATTTGGGATCATCCTTGGTTGTTCCCAGGTTGATTCCCAAGGTCCTTGCTAGCTAGAACTATTTAATCCTTCTCTGTTTGTACCTGAATATAGTCAAATTGATTCAAGCGAATTCCTTCCTCGCTGGAATTTCGTTTCTGCGCTATTCGACGGCGGAATGCTACTCTTGCTGTTTTGACTAAGTCCTCCTTGATCCCTCTCTCTACAAACTCGGACCCGAGGATAGGGGCTGGTCTTGTACCAGGCACCCAGGGACCCTTGGAGGTGACCCCGAGGAGAGGTTTTAAGTTTGATTAAGTCCTAATAGCTTGAGTTTATTAGGCCCTTACACCAACAATCTGGTATCAGAGCTGCGTTATAGTGATCCTCGTTATAGGTAGCTATGGCGGGCAACACCTCGACGGGAGCTGGTGAATCTTCAGCCCAAGATCGTAGCGGCAGCCAAGATTCTTGTCTTTCAGCGGCCAAAAGGAGCGCGAACCAACCAGAGCTCGCTGATCAAGGAGGTGCTGAAGAATTTCACCGTCGAAAAGTTCAATGGTGAGGGCTATGATGACTGGGCCTGGAAAATGCAATTGTATTTCCGTCAGATCGGTTTGCTGAAACTAATGATTGGGGAGGAGCCTAGACCGAGTGACCCCGCCCTTCAGGAAGATTGGGACGAGCGCTCCTCGGCTGGCTACTATCTGATGTCGCAGAGTTTGGAGCTGAACCAGCGTCACCACGTCATGCATCTGCTGCCGGAGGTTGAATGCGGTCCGAAGGCGTGGACCGTGCTGAAGGAGCTGCACGCTCCTACTTCCGTTGCCGCGACGCTTATGATGGAGAGGGAGCTGTCCGCGTTGCGATGAGGCGAGGGAGAGCCGGTGCAACCAGTTCTGGACAAGATGCGTGACCTCTACGCGAAGTTGGCGACCGCGGGAATCACCTACCCGGAGCAGACCAAGTGCCTGAAGATGCTCTCGCTGCTGCCGGAATCGTGGCTTCAATTCACGAGCGGATTGAGCCTGCCGCAGAACCAAGCTCGTGGACGCTCGAGTGGGTGCGGACGAAGATTCTGGAGGAGGACTTCCGTCGCCGCCAACTGAGGGGTGGGGACGACGGCAGCAGCGGCTACGGGATGCAAGGGAACCGACGTGGCAGAGGACGTGGCTTCGGTGGTGCTGGACGCGGTGCAAAGAAGGACGACGACTCCAACGACCAACAAGGAGGTACCGGTTGGGGTCGCGGTGCGAAATCTGGACGTGGGGGCAAGTCGGGTGCTGGTGGCAAAATGAAAGGGAGTTGCTGGTATTGTGAGAAGGAAGGGCACCCCTGGTTTTTGTGCTATAAGAAACCCGA
>CANIUD010000587.1:0-365000 GCA_947470075.1 Closterium sp. Yama58-4
CCCACCACCCCCCCCCCCCACCTCCAGCACTGACTGACAGGATCTGCAGGTGATCGAGCTGGCTCATGGACGGCGGGAGGGGGCCTGACAGGGAGTTGTTGCTGATAGACCTGTGGGCAAGGGTGGTTAACATAGAGAGTGGGGTACAGGGGGATAAAGACGAGAGGGGGTTAAAGAGAGAGGGGAAAAGAGGGGCTGGGGGGAGAGGGGTAGGGAGGAGAGGTTGTGGGAACCGCGGCGAAGCAGTGTCGCTGGAAGGCGAGAGGTAAGGAGCAGGGAGGCTTACAGGAAAGCAAGTTTGGGAAGCTGGCCGATGTTGGTGGGGTTTGAGTCGACCCAAAAGTCAAGTCAAGTGAGTCAAGTCAAGCCAAGTCAAGCCAAGGAGGCTTACAGGAAGGCAAGTTTGGGAAGCTGGCCGATGTTGGTGGGAAGGGGGCCAGAGAGAAGGTTGTGACTAGCGATGCTGGGGGGAGAAAGGGGGAAGAAAGGGGGGAGAAAGGGGGGAGAAAGGGGGGAGAAAGGGGAATGGTGGGAGGAAAGGCAAACAGGGATGCTGCTTAGACGAGCTGTGTGCACAACGCATGGCTTAGAGTAAGTGTTTAAGCACTTCACTAGTAGCTATTTTGGAGGAGGTAATAAGGGGTACACTCACAGGTAGATGAGTGCTCTGAAACAGCCAGAAGAATAGCTTAAGGCATGATTGACATGATATTATCCGAGAAACGAGTGCAGAGGAAGCTTATAAAGGGTATGATCACAGATAGACAAGCGCGCCTAGGTAGACAGCTATAACTTATAAGGTAACCATTGTGGAGGACAATTCTAAGTGGTACACTCACAGGTAGACGAGTGCAGTAAGCGCAGTGATAGAGTCAGGAAGGGACCCACTGAGCACGTTCACGTCAAGGAACCTGTGGGGAGTGGAGAGCGGTGGGGAATGGTGTGATGCGATGGGGAATGGTATGACTGGGATGGTGCGAGATGGGGCGAGATGCTGCCAAGGCAAGCCGCATGGAGAAGGGGAGCGGTATACTGGGAACACATGTGGAGGTAACTGGAAGGTAGGTAGGGGAAATGGGGATGGGGAGGGTGGTGTAACAACAGCTTCCCCCCTACCTTCCAGTTACCTCGACACCTGTCTGGTTGTTGTGATGGTATATGGAAATCACTTTTGAGAATTCTCAAAAGTGACTCACCAGCATCCCCCCTACCTTCCAGTTACCTCAACACCTGTCTGGTTGTTGTGTTGTGATGTGATTATTTATTGTGTTGTGTTGTGTTGTGATGTGTTGTGTTGCAACTCCAGCCAGCTGGGGTTATTTATTTCACATGCATTGAAGAGGACCCAGAAAGGCGCCCAGGAAGCAACAAGCTCGCCCACTCACAGGTATCGCAGGCGATCGAGACGGCCTATGGAAGCAGGGATGGATCCAGACAGTCGGTTGTTGCTCAGGTACCTGCCCGTGGTAACCGCGTAACCATGGTTGGGGTGGGGACAGGTGAACCCTAGCATTTGCAGCCAGTCTAGTCTAGGTCGCAACAGTTGTCGATCTGGGATAACACTCTTGTCTGAAGGCTGGCTTTCTTGAAGCTCCTCAGGGATTGTCTGAGTTGCTGTGCATGGGTTTTAGTCACAGATTCGCGCGGCACTCACAGCCAGTTGAGGTTGTAATTGTTGCCAATCTGCGGGGGAATCACTCCTGACAGAAAATTGTTGCGTAGATCACTGTAAGAACCGCAGGGAGAAGGGCAGGCCCGAGACAGGAGGGAGATGCGGCAAAAAGGAGAGGCGCGGAGAAGAAAGGGGTGGTGAGGGGCAGACAACGGTATTGAAGGGGTTCAAAGGGGTGCGTGCGAGGACAGGGGCTGGGAGAGAGGGATTGGATGACAAGGAGGAGGTAGCTGGCGGACATGGAGTGGTGATGGGGATGGTAGGGTTTTAGATTGGAAAGAAATTTTCACGGTGCAAAACTAGTAGATATTTACAGGCAGTGCAATGATTGTTACGATGCGTGGGGGAAGGGGGGGGGGGGGGGGATGAAGAGCCTTATAACGAGTACTTAAGACGCACATGTACTGCAGGGCTTGTAACGCGGATATCTGAGGGGGGATGGCCCCTGTGAGCTCGTTAGAGGCGAAAGAGCTGAGGAGGGGTTCACAGGTACGATGGGGGAAAGGGGATTTTCGAGACGTCTCAAAACAAAAATTGACTCATCACATGTTAGAGGTGATGGAGCTGAGGAGGGGTTCACAGGTACGATGGGGGAAAGGGGAAGGCAATAACGGGGAGGCAATAATGGGAAGGCAATGATATGATGTTAAGGGAAAGCCACAGGAGCGGAGCAGAGTGCAGCGATATGGGAAAAGGGGTGATGAGGCACAGTGGAAACAGAGAGAGTGGAGACAGGAGAGGTAGAGAGGGATTTTGGGGGGGAGGGGGGGGGGGGAGTGATAGGCTGTGGAAGGGATGACAGAGTGGGAGTGGGGCGTGCGTGATTGACTCTTGCATTAAGATTCAATGGCAGATTCATGATATGGATACTCACAGGTAGGAGAGGGCAGAGAGCGAGGCGATGTGGGAGGGGATGGGGCCTGATAGACGGTTCCCATCCAAGCGCCTAGGGGTGACAGGCATCGGGGGGGGGAAAGAGGCCAGAATTATGTGTGCGTCCGCGTGTGTGCGTGAAAGGGGAGAGTGTGGATGGGGATGGGGCCTGATAGATGGTTCCCATCCAAGCGCCTGGGGAAGACGGAAGTCAGGGGAGGAGACCAGGGGTCAGCCATATAAAAGTGTGTGAGCGTGTTGTGTGTGAGAGGGAGTGAAAAGAGAACAAGTAGTCCGGTTTTCCTACAGGGGGCACTCACAGCATTTGCAGCTGGGGCAGCTTGCCGATCCCTGGGGGCAGGGGAATACCTCTGGTTTCCTTTGCAAGGGGCACTCACAGCATTTGCAGCCCGGGCAGCTTGCCGATCCCTGGGGGCAGAGGGCCTGACAGGTCATTGTCGGCCAGACTCCTGGGAAGCATCGGATGGGTTGGGGGAGGGGGGGGAGACGGGGCCACTCGGGTGCTGAGTCGACTCAACAACAGACCAATCCCTGGGGGCAGAGGGCCTGATAGGTCATTGTCGGCCAGACTCCTGGGGAAGCATCGGATGGATGGGGGAGGGGGGGGACACGGGGCCACTCGGGGTGCTGAGTCGACTCAACAACAGACCAATCCCTGGGGGCAGAGGGCCTGATAGGTCATTGTTGGCCAGACTCCTGGGAAGCATGGGATGGATGGGGGGAGGGGGAAACGGCCCTCGGTTGGTTGGTCTGGGTGCTTGTTGTTGGTGGCAGCAGGGGGGCAACGCTCCCTGCCATGTCCTGGAGAAGCCTTTTGAGGCGCGTCAAAAGAGTTGATTTTTGAGGCGCCTCAAAAATCAACTCAAGGCAGCAGGGAGGCAACGCTCCCTTCCCTGTCCTGGAGAAGCAGGGATGGATGGCGACTCAACTCACTGAGCAGGAGGGAGGGATCGAGACTCACAGGTATTTTGAGACGTCTCAAAGCAGGGATGGTGACTCACTGAGCAGCAGGAGGGAGGGATCGAGACTCACAGGTGTTTTGAGACGTCTCAAAGCAGGGATGGCGACTCACTGAGCAGCAGGAGGGAGGAATCGAGACTCACAGGTGTTTTGAGACGTCTCAAAGCAGGGATGGTGACTCACTGAGCAGCAGGAGGGAGGGATCGAGACTCACAGGTGTTTTGAGACGTCTCAAAGCAGGGATGGTGACTCACTGAGCAGCAGGAGGGAGGGAGGGATCGAGACTGACAGGTGTTTTGAGACGTCTCAAAGCAGGGATGGCGACTCACTGACACTGAGCAGGAGGGAGGGAGGGATTGAGACTCACAGTTCCTGCAGCACAGTGAGCCTGGTGATGGCAGCAGGGAAGCTCCCACTGATAGCGTTGCCGCCCAGGAAGCTGCCTCAGGGGCGGAAATTGGGGAGAAACAAAACAGTTTCAAACGGAAAGAAAAGAGAAATCTTTAAGGAAGAGAAAATGCTTCAAGGAAAAGGGCCACATAAAACTATTCCAAGGATACTGCTTACACACCCAAGCACATGTAAGGTTCATATGCCACTTAATTCGAAGGGTTGCGTACAGTGCAGCGAGCGTTGAGTTGAGCAGGGAAATGGAGGCTGGAATGCTGGTAACGTTGTTGCCCACCCATCTGATAGGCACACACAGCACAGGTATGACAGCAGCAAAGAGACAGACACGAGTTGGTTTTTGAGAATTCTCAAAAGCCCACCCACCTGGTGGGCACACACAGCACAGGTATGAAAGCAGCAAAGAGACAGACAGGTGGTGAGATAGACGAGATGGAATGCTGCTTGCATTTTGATTGAGTCTTCCAAGACTGGCCTGGCTGTGAAATAATAGTGATGGTGCTATGGTGGATGCAACGGCCGCCACAAGAGCCGTTCAAATGCGTGCCGTCAGGTTTCAGCGGTTCAACCCCATGCTTGCCTGCTTGTTTATCACGAATTAAGGGCTTCAGGCAGTGTGCATACACACACGTTTAAACGCTTCAGAGATAGTGAGCTCTTATAGCGAAGTGAGGGATTCACGGAGGTGCTTACAGCGATGTGAGTGCAGTGAGGTTGGCAATGGAGTCTGGCAGGGGCCCTGTGACTCCCCACAAGAGAGGTGACTTTTAAGTCAACTCAAGAGAGGTGACTTTTGGATCAACTCAAGAGTCGCTTCAGGAATGCGGTTGCTTACAGCGATGTGAGTGCAGTGAGGTTGGCAATCGAGTCTGGCAGGGGCCCTGTGACTCCCCACAATGACCTGAAGAGGAAAAGGGCCATGCCATGCAATGCCATCCCAGGCCACGTCATTCCATGCCATTCCATGCCATACCATGCCACGACATCACGTCGTCATGAAACGCGAAGAGAAGGAAGGCGAAGCACATCAGGGTGTTGAAAGGTAGTGAAAGTGATAGAATGTGTGCTGAGGGCTAGGGAGAGCAACAGCAAGCAGTTCTGTCAAGACGTGGTAGAACATATTAGACGGCAGGCCATGGCCTTTGACAACACAGGGCCGCGCCACAGCGACAACAGCGACGCGACGGCTCACTCACAGCGTGTCGGCACGGCCCTGGTCGTCACACGAGACGCCAAAGATGACGTTGCAGTTCTTCTGCCAGGGTCCCTGGTCGGCACGGCCTTGGTCTGCACGGCCTTAATCGGCACAGCCTTGGTCGTTCCCTCTCGACTGCCAGTACACCTCCTTGTTGAACGACCAAGGCCGTGCCGTGCCGTCACCCTGCAGTTCTCCCTCGGCATATTACTCACAAAGATCCCCAAAGATCACTCACAGCGTGACCACGCGGCCCTGATCATCACACGAGACACCAAAGACGACATTGCAGTTCGCCCTCGACCGCCAGTACACCTTGGGTTGGGGCGGCTTCTGTTTCTGAGGCACCTCAAACATAGAGCAGTGCGTCGGCCCACTCACCCCCCACCCCCCATTCACTCACAGGGTAACGACGCGGCCCTGGTCATTGCACGAGACGCCAAAGACCACGTTGCAGTTATCCCTTGACCGCCAGTACACCTTGGGGCTGCGCTGCGGGTTGGTGAAATTCAGATCCTCTCGCAGCCGCAGCAGCGCTTGCCCTGGTTGGTGGGGGAACAAGACGGGGTGGGCGGAAAAGAAAGGCGGAAATGTGTAACGGGGGACGCTACCACATTTGTTCCTCCCATTGACCGCCGCCAATACACCTCGGTGCTGCACTGCAGGTTGGTGAAATTCAGATCCTCTCGCAGCTGCAGCAGCGCTTGCCCTGATGGGGGAACGGGAAGGGCGTGGGGTAAAAGAAAAGGTGGAACTGTGTTACGGAGGGTGATAGTACAGTTGTCCCTTCCCGTCACCGTTGACAGTACACCTTGGGGCCGCGTTGCGGGTTGGTTGAATTCAAATCCTCTCTCAGCCGCAGCAGCGCTTGCCCTAATGGGGGAACGGGAAGGGCGTGAGGGGGAAACGGAAAAGTGGGCCTATGTTACAGAGGGCGATGCTGCAGTTGTTCCTTCTCTTCACCGCCAATAGTACACTTTGGGGTTGTGCTGCGGGTTGGTGAAATTCAGCCCCTCTTTCAGCCGCCGCAGCGCTCGCCCTGATGAACAAGAGATGGAAACGTTACATTGGCGCGAGAGTGGCAGTGGGGAACGAGAGGTGCCGCATGGATGGCAAGGCATGCGACTGAGCGATGCAAGATATTCGTGACGGATATACGACACGGATTTACGACGAAGTCTCCCCGCCGCTCGCGGTCCCTCGGATGTAGTGTAACACCGTAGCACGCTACTGTACAGTATGCTTCACATCGCAGATTAGGAGATTAGATAAGTCTGGGGGTGTGGCAGGCAGTACAGTCAATCCCTCCCTACGCATGCAAATCGTCAGGCGAAGACGCGAAAGCGGATCGTACGGAGTCCGGAAACGCGAGAACTGGGAGATGCGGTGAAGTAGGAGGAGCAAGAACCGAACTCTCGTTTCACTCACAGTCTGTTAGAGCGATCGAGCGAGCAGCAGTCAGTGGAACGAGGGTCGCGAGAACCGCGAAAACTCCGAGGACAAACGAAGTCATCTTAACGAGCTGGGCATTTGAGAGCATTCCGCGCGGCGGAGAAACTCTTCGCGAGCAGCCATGTCGGTTTGCCGACTCGGAGCTACTACGAGCCATTGAAGGAGGAATGCCCGCGTGGGGCCCTCCTTCCAATCCACCACCACCTCCCAACGTCTCTGCTCCTAATCCTCTTTCCTACAAGGGTTTGCCCGACGCTTAGACGACGATTCCCCCGCGACCGAAGCTGCGGTGGGAAAGTGGCGCTTCGCTGCCAGTGGTTATGAAAATCCTAAGGTGGCAGTGACTTGGCGTTACCTCCAGACTCCAGTGTATTCGCGAAGCAAAAATATCGGGGGCAGTTCTGTTCCACCCAGTACGGTAGTGTAGGGCCGCAGGAGGGAACTAGGGAACTGATTGGATGGAACCCCCGAACCTGGAAGTTGGTTCCGAAGCACCCCCAGATTTCTCCTTACCTGATTCTGAGCCAAGTCAGGGCCCACCTCACGGTTCGCCTCGGCTCCAGGTACACTGGTGTACTGTATTCGCGGCTGAGCCTCGGTAGAGCGGCCTGCCAAACTGACCTGACCAAACTCACGGTGACGAGTCTGGGAAGGAGGATCTTTCGTTATTCGTACAACCACCTGACCACCTCCTACGGTGTCGTTTGGTTGAGAGAGACAAAACAGCTACAGTATTCCTCATGTGCTCAATACGCGCACTTCTTTAAGCTCAAAGCGAAGTGTAATCATGGTCTCTATATTAACTAATCGTAGTGACTATGCTGAGAATATGATCCTCCCATTCAGCTGCTTTGGTCTTGGGTTTCAAGTAAAAATCTGATTTTTTCAAGGATTCATATTAAATTATTAAGAAATTATACTGCTTACTTGTGAAACAACAGAGCTACGGGTGAATAAATCTGTATTTTTTGCATATATTTGTTTAGACAAGTAGCATGCTTCTTCATGCCTTCTGCTAGTGAAAGGCACCCCTCCGTCGTTCCTTCAACCGAGTATATCTGTCGGCAACGGGGATTGGACGTGCCTAGCCTTTCAAGTCGTGCACTCTCGCACTTTCCTTTTCCGTGTGTTTGCCTGGCGTTGCCGCCACTGATACACGGGCATGAACCCTCTAAACCCGACGTTGGGCAGCCCGTGCGACGGAGTCTGGTCTCCAACCAGGCCGTCTTTGCGACGCATATAGGCTCGGAGAGGCTTCAGGTTCTTCCGCCGCTGTATGCTGGTTTGGTGCCACAGGCGTACCCAGAATCCAGGTTGGCTCGTGTCTCTCCATACCACCACACCATTGTTTGGTGAGACATCGACGTGACTTAGTTACTTGGCCATGGCGGTTTCACATTCAAGACTTCCGAGCACTGAGCTAGCTTTGCACAGGTTCTAAAACTGGAATTCTGTGCTTGATGTAACTTCACTGAAGCTGAGTCTCAGCAGACTAGAAAGCTCATCGCTGGGTTGGGTTTCTCTAGAGGCTCTTAATTGCAAATATATCAATCAACCATGAGTGGTCGATTTCTGACTGGCTATGCATCAGCTCCTGTCTCGCCGCAAGTTAGTCGAGGGTCGTCACCTGCGCTTAGCGACCATGATTCGTAAGGGTTTAAAGTCTCCCTCGTCTGCCTCAGTTTGAGGTTAAATCTAGTGTGTTTGTCGTTTCATTCATTATTTGGGTCGGGACGTGGGTCTGACACGCGTAGTTTTTCCCTCTCAGGTATCTGTCGGAACTCTTGTCCGAGAGGCAAAAACTTAGCCCTTTTATGCAAGTGCTGCCGATATGTAGCCGCCTGATGAATCAAGGTAGGATGAATTACGCATAGTGAATGCGGATTCGTTTGGCTTGGCGAGTATTATACTTATTAAACGACTTGTGTGACCTGCAGAAATTGCTCGAGTCACATCCCTCGTTGGCGCGCAAGTGTTTATGGACCATGATTCAATCGAGCACTCGCCTCCAATGTCACATCAGCCACATTCGTCTCATCAGCAAATAACTCACCAACATTTATCGCATCAGGCACTCACTCATCCTCCACATCCACCTCATCAGTCCCATGCAACTCATCAAGGCCATATCTCTCATCAGTCCCAGCAGATTCGGCCTTCGTCTAGTGGATCGCCGTTTGATTCCGGAACATGGGCTCCGATGCCATCTGAGGTTGGGGTAAGTTTGACTTTTCAGCAACTTCGTTTCAAGACGATAGCTTTTCGTGGCTGACACTAAGCCTTGGCTTCCCGTACTGGATATGCAGCCATCCTCTTCTCTCTTCTTGATGCAACCAACGAGCCAACCATCAGCTTCCGGGACGCTTGTAGGCTGGACGGCTCAGCCTGGCGCTGCTCCGATCGTAAAGAAGACGAGCCGTTTGGAGGTTCCGGTGGATAAATACCCTACATTTAACTTCGTCGGAAGAATCTTAGGGCCACGAGGGAACTCGCTGAAACGAGTTGAAGCGCAGACAGGTTGTCGTGTTCTCATTCGCGGACGGGGGTCGATAAAAGACGCTGGCAAGGTATGAACGTTTTCTAAGGCTGTCTTGTTCTGGAACTTTGCACGCTGTGTCTAAGTGTTTCTACGATTGCCCTTTTACGCTCATCCGACGCAGGAGGAGAAGATGCGAGACAAGCCTGGATTTGAACATTTGAACGAGCCTCTGCATGTTATCGTGGAAGCGGAGCTCCCTGCGAATGTTGTGGACGCGCAGCTTGCTCAAGCATGCGAAATACTTCAAGAATTACTCAGGCCTGTGGTGAGTGATTGTGCTCGTGAAATTTTCAGTTTTTGTTAGCATCAGTGAAACCAGGTGAGTAATTTAAGCTTCCTCCCCCCTTTTTCAGGACGAAACTCATGATGTGGTCAAACGTGCACAACTTCGTGAATTAGCCATTCTGAATGGAACCCTTCGGGATGACCTGGGAGCTCACAGTTTGTTCTCAGGTTCCCCATTACCCTTTGGTGATGTGGGACTGAAGCGAGCGAAAACTCGACGATAGCAATAACGTGGCAAGCTAGCACGCTCAAGGTTGGTCCCGGAGGTTTGAGGTCTTTTAATTGCGTCATTTAGTGGTCTACTCCCCCACATTATTACCCGTTTTCTGTGTCATTACAGAAGGCGTTTCACCGTTTCACCTTAGATGTCCAGGGTCCTATCGAGTATGGATGTAGTCCTGGAGAATTTTGACTTTGTATTTCTTTGTATGGAATGATGATTTCTTCATCCTTCATCTCCTGCACGTTGGGCTGGGGCAAGGGGTTGGAGCGCTTGGGGGGGTTAAATGGTAGACTTCATGGTAAGTATGTTTGGTTGGTGTTTTGGAGCGAACAGTGACTATGGGCCCCAGTACTTCATTGTGAAGCATAGTAGTTGGACTGTACACACGTGAAGCTCTTCATTTCAAAACGTCTTGAGCTTCTAGCGGCTCCGACTATGAGCATCGTCCTTTTTGACGACTTGGTTCTCCTGACTCTGGTGGTGCATGATGGCTTCTGACTAACGGATGCTGGTGCTCGCTGACCAATTAACGACCACTGCTAATCCTACTGACGAAATGGTATGAGGAACTGACCTTTGTCTGTGTCTAGCACATTTTTCATGCAGCACGTTCTGACCTTCCGTGTTGTTGCACTGTGCAGGCTGATCCCATATTTCCTGTATGGCAATGTGTATCATCCGTCCTGGATGATTAAGCCTACGTGCCTCTGTTTGAGGGTCAACATCATGATGCTTTTCACCAGGTATGTGGTGCTGTCGAAGCTTCATCTTACCCATGTTTGGTCAGTCACGAAAACTGAACATCATCACATGTTTTGACTCTTGCAGCACAGCATGCCGGAGCTGGGGAGAACAAAAAAAAGTGACAGGATGACTAACATGTCCTCAAGATTGAAACAACATTACCACGCCGTTACCAGTTATTCGAGCCATCTTCCACCTCAACGTTCCGTTTCCAATTGAGGGATACAAAGGGACCGGGCCTACAGTTCACATGCCCAGTTACACATCCAGAATAGTTTTTGAAATCAATCAACCTGCCAAAACACAAAGCCAACCAAGCCTTCGGCACTCACATCTTGAGACTGACAGTAACTCCACTGTTCCCGAAAGGTGGGCGCCCAGGCAATGTCAGGGATAGGACTCCCTTTATGATTAAGCTCCCATGCAGACATGCTTTTACCAGGTATAGCCTGGTCATCAATATCAGCCCAAATTCCTTCAGCCAGTGGACACCATCATTTGTACCAGGGCTGATGTGAAGACACCTATGGCAATGACATTTTTTTACAAGATCAGTCTCAGAATCAGGCCTGCATCATTTTAATCACAAGAATTGATAGGATGGAATGCAGCAAGAGTGGTGTGCTGCATATCTCCTGATTGACAAGGAATTTCTTGCAACCTCTCCACAACCTGTTGTGTTGACCTACAGTGCCTGTTGGATAGCATGGCTTCGCATGACAAGATTTGACTGCTGCGACAAACACATGTTCACCAGCAAGCAGGAGGCAGGACAAAAGAGTAAGAGCTGCTAAACTTCGCTTGCAGAGGTGCCTGAACCCCTCGTCTGTGAAGGGTTGTCACAAGCACATCTTCAAATTTGCGAGCCTGAAAGAACGAGTGTACAGGGATGTCGTCACGGATTCGTTTTTGTTACCACGGGGGCGATACACTGGGACCAGGGCGCTACAGAGAGGCTAAGAATTGATTATACATGAAGCTGACAGTACCATTGTCTTACCATACAAAGAAATTTACCCACCTGTCGGACAACTAGGGGATCTTCTCCAGGAGAAAGTGGAGCCGTCAAAACGGTGAGAAGCCCGTTGCGGTTGCCAAACACAATGTCTGTCAGACACCGATCTCCAACCTGCCAACAGGGGAAGGTGTTCTATATTAGAGTGGGTGACAACCTACCAAAGAAATATGTATGCCCGATGCTTAGTGGGATATAACAGAACATAAGTGAAATCCTAGCTGGCTGTCATACGGCTGCCATCCAGGCTGGTTACTCAACCATGTAGGAGGTCGTCGGCCCTGCATCCTAATGTGCCTCCAACTTATTCCTTGCAGCACCTCAGACATTCACGAGAAACTAAACCTTTAATCCTTTTTTCCTGGCATTAGGGGAATCTGAGGCAGTCACTCACCATAACCATCTCATCTGCCCTGCATCCGAAATGTGTTTCCAGCTCTGCTGCTCCTCCACCAGGTTTCTTCTCCGTGTGAAGAATCACAGGCACCCCCAGGGCCTGCTCCATTGCTGCTGCCAAGGAGCCATCAGGGTCATACTGCTTCAACCCTGAACTGGAGGGCAGGTGGAGATTTAACGAGCGGGAAATACGGGAATAAGGATATTAATAATTGATGTAAGAAAACAAATCAGAGTATAAGAGAAGCCATCAGAGTCGTACTGCTTCAAGTCTAAACTGGAGGGCAGGTTGGGATAAAAACGGTGGGGAGACATGGGAGCAGGGACGGGAGGTATGATTGATTCACATAATTCTGCTGAGGTAACCCAAGCCTGACACCATCTTCTCTTCTTACCAGTTTGGGCACAAAGTCCTATATTGGCAGCCCATCCTCTGTCTCTTCCCTTTCCTCCCCCAAGAACATGTCCATCTAACATCCCTATAACATCCCATCAACTAACCTGCAGAGTTGCTCAGAATGGCAATGCCTTTTGATCCGAATGTCTTCCTACACACGTCCAGGGAAGCCACCAGCCCATTCTCCATCTGCTTTAAACGAGCCACATGTGGGATGGGGGATGGGGATGGGGATGTGCTGACGGTTTGTGAGGCGCCTCTTGATGGCAGTGCCTCTGGGTATGAATGTGCGACAAAATAACCGTGTGTGGGATGTTTAAATGGATGGGGATGAGTGAAGCATCAAACGGCGGCATGCACATGCTGAGATGCGCTGACGCAGCAAGAGGCTGATCAAGAACACGTTCGTGTATGTACTACGATACACACAGGGGAGGGAGAAGGGAGGAGCGCGACCAGCAAATTGGAGACCTGTCAATTGGTTTGATAGAGTGGGCACTAATGAATGCAACGAGTAAGACCTAGTTATGCTGCAAGGCTTAAGAGAGGTCAGGTTGAGTCACCTGCATCTCGTACGGAAGCGTGAGTGTGTTATCCTTATCGAACACGACTGCCTTGAACTCAGCTGCATGAAGGGCCTTCCAATCAATCCACCTGTTTAAGAGTGGGCGAAGGCACCAAGGAGTGGTATAAGCCAATGGAAAGAGGAGGATGTGCGAGCGCGTTATTCGTGTCGAACACATAACTGCCTTGAAACCAGATGCATGAACGGCCTTCCAGTCGACCCACCTGTTTCAGGCAAGCAAGGAACCTTAAATTTAATAAAAATGCGATGAGACGGAGGACGAAATAGGAAGGCTGGATAATGACATTCTTCATTTAACGTCTATTCGATACATATCAAGCATGAATTTAGCCGTACCTGATATCAGGCACGGACACATGCGGCACAGCAAGACTCGGATTCGAAACGGCCACGCTCGCCACAGCCGTGACTCCTTGCAGGTTGAAGCTCTGCCCGAGCTTCGCCCAGAGGCTCGGTGAACGCGGCTCGGAAATCGAGGCTGACCCTTCCGAACCACCGGTTTCCGACGCAGGCGTCTCCCCCGAAGCTTTGGTTCGGAAATTCCTACGCGTTGGGCTTTCAGCATTCCGAGCAGAAGACTGAGGCCGCATATTGCTAAAAGATCGTACGGGGTTGGACGAACGCGTCTGAAACGATCTTAACCGTTGAAATTGATGGCAAGCTGCAAGACCGTACGATTTGGCTTTGAAAGCATCAAAAGTTTTGGAAGCTGTAGGAGGGTTGAGAGCTTTTATCGGAGCACAAGACAATAGCAGCGCGGATCTGGCGCAGGAAACGGACGATGCTATCGACGGTATCGGTGCCATAAACGCGGAGTCGGAATGCCGAGTAGAAAGCCGAACAGAGCCGCTACGAGGCGACGCTGTTCCGGGGTTCCAAAAACCGCACGCGGGAAAACAGCCTGACGCGGATACCACGCTTGATTGACGAAAGAGTTGAACGGACAGAGCTACCATGCGAGACTGAATAGACGGAGCCCAGCACCATTCTCTGAACTTTCCTCAGTTCAGTAGTTACGAGTGAGCTGTTGGGTGGGTTATGAAGTCGCGTATTCGCTCACAACCGAACCTAACCGTTTCCCCACCCAAACCAATACACGTGAACCGATCTGACACGCCTTTGAAGCATCAGATCTGCGCCGATTTGAGATGTTACGACATTGCGAGAAGTCGTTTGTTCAGTTTCTCATTACAGACTCGCTTTACCAGTTTTAATTCGCTCGGAATTGTACACTGTCAGCAGTCCAGACACCTACAATTCGTTTTTAGAGGTGCAAAGAGCATGGTAAGGCGAAGAGAACCATGCGAATAGCAAAAAGGCCTTGGGCTACATTAGGGAGCTAGCTCAGCCAAGCTACACTCCACTGGCAGTGATTATCTGAAAGGGAATGGGATTGCGGAGTTGAGTTCTAGATACGAGCATCTTACTGCTCCTAGAATATGCTCTGGTAACTCGTCCTCAGTCTCTCCCTGCGTACAACACGGAGCAAAAACATTTCAAAGCCAGGTATTATGCATGATATGAAGTGCATAAATTACAAAAAAATATATGTTACAATATGCCATAAGAAACACACAATTCACACCTTGAGATAGAATGCCATGTCGACCACCAGGTTTGTGATGTATCCAAAGACCATGCCCATGATTGTGAGTCAGCTTAAAACGGAGAAGATCACACCTTGAGATAGAATGCCATGTCGACCACCAGGTTTGTGATGTATCCAAAGACCATGCCCATGATTGTGAGTCAGCTTAAAACGGAGAATATCACACCTTGAGATAGAATGCCATGTCAACCACCAGGTTTGTGATGTATCCAAAGACCATGCCCATGATTGTGAGTCAGCTTAAAACGGAGAAAATCACACCTTGAGATAGAATGCCATGTCAACCACAAGGTTTGTGATGTATCCAAAGACCATGCCCATGATTGTGAGTCAGCTTAAAACGGAGAAAATCACACCTTGAGATAGAATGCCATGTCAACCACAAGGTTTGTGATGTATCCAAAGACCATGCCCATGATTGTGAGTCAGCTTAAAACGGAGAAAATCACACCTTGAGATAGAATGCCATGTCAACCACAAGGTTTGTGATGTATCCAAAGACCATGCCCATGATTGTGAGTCAGCTTAAAACGGAGAGAATCACACCTTGAGATAGAATGCCATGTCAACCACAAGGTTTGTGATGTATCCAAAGACCATGCCCATGATGCCTCGCACCACCGATGATGATGCCATGTTCACATCCACCTGAAGGGGTTCGGGGAGAACAGGAGAGGTAACACGCATGTAACAACATTTGAACTTTCTTTCTTTCTCCCTCTTTCCAGTACTGACATATTCATGCTTCTCAACGCTACTCCTTCTGCACCGTCTGCACCATCTGCACCATCTGCACCATCTGCACCGTCTGTACCGTCTGCACCGTCTGTACCGTCTGCACCGTCTGTACCGTCTGCACCGTCTGTACCGTCTGTACCGTCTGTACAGGTCATACACACCTCAAAGTACTCACCTGTGGAGTGGTAAGCCGTCTCCATCACCTGTCGCATCACACTCAGGTACACTGTAGCGGAACACAACCACCCACAACACTGATCGATGCACGCACCTCAAAGTACTCGTCTGTGGAGTGGTGATATGCCGTCTCCATCACCTGCCCCATCACCACATTGTGCGACCCCACTGCCTGCTTCACCAGCCACGAGCCCTGTTATGGGGGGGCAGGAAGGGAGAGGTGGGGGGGGGGGATGGTGACGAGTGGAAGTGGGAAGTGAGGAGTGTTACCAAGGACCACCAGGGAGGGTATGGTATGCCGTCTCCATCACCTGCCCCATCACCACGTTGTGCAACCCCACTGCCTGCTTCACCAGCCACGAGCCCTATCATGGGGACGGGGGGGGGGGGGGGTATGGGGTTGTAGGACAGGTGGGCGGCGTTACAGGGCATTTTGGGAACGGAAATCCCTGTCGTCTCCATCACCTGCCCCATCACCACGTTGTGCAACCCCACTGCCTGCTCCACCAACCACAAGCCTTATGAATGGGTAGTGCCAGGGGGGAAGGGCGAGGGGGAGGACGGGAGGACGGGAGGACAGGAGATTGATGGACTAAAGGAAGGGCGAGCACACGAAAACAGTTCCCGACACAAGTTCTTACCGACACAAGTTCTTACCTCGGGCACGGAGGGCAGCAGGGAGAGGCGGTTGTTGCGGTAAGAATCGTCTGCCCCCAGGAACCGGCGCATGGAGGGCAGGTCGAGCACGTGGTGGGGAGGGGACAACCACTAATACGACACGAGGTCCTTACCTCTGGAACGGAGGGCAGCAGGGAGAGGCGGTTGTTGCGGTACGAATCATCTGCCCCCAGGAAGCGGCGCATGGAGGGCAGGTCGAGCACGTGGCGCTCTGCTGTGAAATAGAAGACCATGGAGTAGACGGCCTTGCCTGCTGGAACCTGACAGGAGGGGAGCGACAAAAGCACATGGCACATAGTGCACAAGCAAAGGTGCATGAATTGAGGCACTTGGCGTTCTGCTGTGAAGCTGAAAAAAAAAGCGGTTGATGTGGATGAAGAGCGGTACATCTAGACTGATGGGGATGGAGAGCGGTACCTGGAGGTTGATGAGAATGAAGAACGGTGCCTGGTCTCCATAGCAGGCCCGTACTCTCTGCATAGACATCCCCAGGCAGGGAGACAAAGGCAGGAAGGTACTAACGCACAATTAGAGGTCTGATTAAACTATACTAGATTTACTGCGATTCTCACTTACCACTGCCATGCTTACACTAGAGTTTTGTACTCGGAATCCTTACATCTGGACACTGAATCCACTAGACTATTCTTATCATCCTTCCATGCTCCTAAAGTATTTATGGTCTCTGCTTCCTCCACCTTCGGATCTATCTGGGGGCACTATGCTGTGGGGAGCGGTACATCAGACCGATAACATTACACTATCAAGAACCGCATTGCACCGCACAGCACCACATAGTACCGCACAGCACTGCACTACATTCCCTTTACTCACCTACATAAGGCACTTCTTGCTGAAGGCCTCTCTACAATCACATACAACAAACCAATTGCACCACAAATGACCGTACCACATCACACGGCATCGCACAGCACAGCACTGCACAGCACCACCCAGCATCGCATCACACCTTTTCTGCTCACCTGCACAAGGCACTTCTTGTGGGCTGCCACGTGGGCAGCAGGGTGTTTGTCTGGCTTCAGCCAATCCACTGCCACCAGCTGGCACAGCGGCTCGCCAGCTGGCGCCTTCATGACCACAGACACGTAGAGTCGGGAGGATGAGATAGGAAGAAGCGAGATGAGAAGGAAGGGAGGGAGATTTGTCATGGAGAGGAGGCAGGATGTAGAGGTAAAGGGGTCTGGTTGGGTTTAAGCAAAGAAACCAAAGCAACATACTCGAATGTCATGGTCTCCAAAACCATATACATTCATTCATACATACATACATACATACATACATACATACATACATACATACATACATACATACATACATACATACATACATACATACATACATACATACATACATACATACATACATACATACATACATACATACATACATACATGCATGCATGCAGACATATATACATACATACACACTCAGGTAGCTACTGCTCATCAGCGTGTACACGTCGCAGCCTGGTTGGATCTTGTCCTGCTTTCGTTCTCTTGGCCATCCAACCACCCAATGAACACCACATTCCATCGTGCTAAGGCCCATCCCAACACCCTCGTCAAGCCCCCCCCCCACACACACACACCCACCATGCTCCCGACAGTCAGATAGCTCCTGCCCCTCAGCTTGTACACATTGCAGCCCGGCCGGCTCCAGCAATTGTTACCCTTGCCATCCGCCGGGCATCTTATCACCACTACCCCATCTAAGGCCCATCCCACCATCAAGCACGCATCCACCCACCATGCTGCCATCAGTTAGATAGCTCCTGCTCCTCAGCTTGTACACATTGCAGTCCGGCCGGCTCCAGCAGTTCCTGCCCTTGCCCACCTACATGCCCTACCATTCTTGCATCCAGACCCTCGTGAATCCACCCACCATGCTGCCATCTGTGAGGTAGCTCCTGCTCCTCAGCTTGTACACATTGCAGTCCGGCCGGCTCCAGCAGTTCCTGCCCTTGCCCACCTACATGCCCTACCATTCTTGCATCCAGACCCACGTGAATCCACCCACCATGCTGCCATCTGTGAGGTAGCTCCTGCTCCTCAGCTTGTACACATTGCAGTCCGGCCGGCTCCAGCAGTTCCTGCCCTTGCCCACCTACATGCCCTACCATTCTTGCATCCAGACCCACGTGAATCCACCCACCATGCTGCCATCTGTGAGGTAGCTCCTGCTCCTCAGCTTGTACACATTGCAGTCTGGCCGGCTCCAGCAGTTCCTGCCCTTGCCGGAGTGGTTGGGGGCGACAGAGCCGCTCAGCTTGCTCCAGTCGATGAAGAGCGGCAGGGAGAGGGAGTCAGGGGTCACTTCCCGAGGGACCGACAACCAGTCTGCAAGAGGGGAAGTGGGAGGGGAGACAGAGGAGACGTGGGTGATTGGGGGCCACTGAACCGGCCAGCTTGGCCCAGTCGATGAAGAGAGGGAGGGAGAGGGAGTCAAGAGTGAGGTCCCTAGGAACGGAGGACCAATCTGGGGTAGGGGGAGTAGAGGGGGGAGCGGGGAGGGGGGACAGGAGAAGCGGGTGGTTGGGGGCCAGGGAGGCGCTCAGCTTGCTCCAGTCGATGAAGAGCGGCAGGGAGAGGGAGTCTGGTGTCAGATCCCGAGGGACGGAGGACCAATCTGGAGCAGGGAAATGAGAGGGGAAGTGGAAGGGGGAGCAGAGGAGATGAGAGTGGTTGGGGGGCCACAGACCCGCTCAGCTTGCTCCAGTCGATGAAGAGAGGCAGAGAGAGGGAGTCTGGTGTCAGGTCTCGAGGCATGGACGAAAAATCTGCAGCAGGGCGAGCGGGGCGGGGAGACAGAGGAGAAGAGGGTGGGTGTGGGGTAGGGACCCATGCAGCTTGCTCTGATTGGTTAAGGAGACAACGAGAAAAGCAGCATCAGAAAGACGGCAAGAATTTGCAAGCATCTGGGCCATACACTCGCCAGGGAGCTAGGAAGCATCATCTGGACCGTCCACTCACCATCAGGGAGCTTGGAAACATCTACACCGTCCACCATGACTCCTGACAGGTCCCTCTGTAGCACGCCCTGATGGAGGACCAAAGGGAGAGGAGTAGGCACAGGTGTTGTGAGTGCCCCTGCCACTCTTCCAGGGTACAAGGGGGTTTGTTTGTGGAACGATTTGATGCCCTCAATCCACCCACCACGATGCCTCATCTTCTAGAGTCCTCACCACAGCGCAGCTCGGTCCAACACGAGAGTTCTCTCCCGTTCCCCCCCAACTTCCCACTTTCGCACCATCCCGTTCCATGATTGTGACTCACATCACTGTACGTCTCGGAAGGCGCGTTGGTGGGGCACTCATAGAACTCACCCGAATCCTCCATGTCAAGCCCCTTCCATGCATGTCATGTCACTCATATATCACTGGATGCATGTCATGTCACTCATATCACCGGATGCATGTCATGTCACTCACATCACCGGATGCATGTCATGTCACTCCCACCTGCCCCTTCCATGCATGTCATGCCACTCACGTCACTGGATGTTTCCGAAGGCGCGTTGGTGCGGCACTCATAGAACTCACCCGAGTCCTCCATGTCCACAAAGTTGGACAGCGCTCGGTCCAACCAACCTGGGGGTTCTCCTGTCCACCTGCCCACCTCCACACTCCCCCCTTGCTTGCACAATCATCACTCACATCACTAGACGTCTCTGAGGGAGCATTGGTGCGGCACTCATAGAACTCATCCGGATCCTCCATGTCTAGAAAGTTGGATAGCGCTCGGTCCAGCCTGGGGGTTCTCTTCCCATCGCCCCCCACCTCACCCTTCCCCCCTGCTGCCACCGCCGCCGCAGCCGCCGCCACCACAGCCGCTGCCACTGCCCCTCCCAAGCCTGCTGATCCCCTATCTGCACTCACAACCACCCCCCCGCCTGCACTCACCCCTGCCACTCCCCCTATTGCTCCTCCTCTCCCTGTTCCCCCTCCTCCTCCTGTCTCCTCCTGGCTCTTCCCATCCTCTGTGCCGAGGCTAACCAGCGAGGCCAGGCCCCACGTCCCCGAACCAGCTCCCGAGCCTGACCCCGTGGCTGAGCCCGAGGCTAGGCCAGAGAAGATGAATCCGCCTGTGGGACCCACACTACTGATGGCGGAGGTGGTGGGGAAGATGAGATGACGCTGGATGCCCAGCGAGTAGTAGGCCAGAGGGGCGCCGCCCCTGCAGGCGAAGTACTCTCTCAGGCCTGGTGGGAGGGGAGGAGGAGGAGAGGGGGACGAATTGGGAGGGTGGGGTAGGGAGATGAGATGGCGTTGCATACCCAGGGAGGGAGGGGGACGCCTCCCCTGCAGGCGAAGTACACTCAGTCTTAGATGAATGGGGAGAGAGAAGGATGAGGGGGAAAGGAGAGTTAGGGGAGATGAATAGATGAGAGAGTAAGGCACAGCACAGGACACATGGATATTGGAAACATAAAACACGCATGGCATATTGCACATGGAATGAGACACATGGCCCATGGCCGCACATGGCACATGGCGCATGACACATAACACATAGCACATGGCATAAGGCCTGACATCACCGTACCGGCCACTCTGAGCAGCAAGGAGTCGCGGAGATGTGCGGGATGTGATGAGAGGCCGACGCCAATCCAAGAGGACCACCCTGATACATCCATCTCCAACACGTGCTCCACCTGAGGGGGTGCGGAGTAGTCGCGATGGGGGATATGGGAAGTGGCACGGGGTGGGGACGAGGTCACACATCTCAATCAATCCAAGAGGACCACCCTGATACATCCATCTCCAATACGTGCTCCACCTGAGGGGGTGCGGAGTAGTCGCGATGGGGTTGCGGAGTAGTCGCGACTCGCGGTGGGGACGAGGTCACGCATCTCAATCAATCCAAGAGGATCACCCTGATACATCCATCTCCAATACGTGCTCCACCTGGGGGTGTTGGGCAGACAGGGCAAAGGGTAGGCTCCAGATCAATCCTGAACCAACCAATCCATGACGACCACCTTGATACGTCCATCTCCAACACATGCTCCACCCCTGGGGGTTGGGAGGGAGAGTCACACGGGGAGAATGAGCAGTGGCACTTCTCCCAAGGTCATCTCAGTCAACCCATCCATGACGACCACCCTGATACGTCCATCTCCAACACGTGCTCCACCTGGAGGGTGTTGGGTAATGGGAAATGGGTAGTAGCATGGGGCAGACGGAGGTTTGGGGGCAGACGGAGGGTTGGGGGCAGACGGAGGGTTGGGGGCAGACGGAAGGCAGAGGATAAAAGGTGGGTACGGTTGAGGTGGGGGGCAAGAGGGGATACATAGGCAGTGGTTAAACTCTTCTAAGTCAACTCAAGGTTAAACTCTTCTAAGTCAACTCAAGGTTAAACTCGTCTAAGTCAACTCAAGGTTGAACTCTTCTAAGTCAACTCAAGGTTAAACTCTTCTAAGTCAACTCAAGGTTAAACTCGTCTAAGTCAACTCAAGGTTGAACTCTTCTAAGTCAACTCAAGGTTAAACTCTTCTAAGTCAACTCAAGGTTAAACTCGTCTAAGTCAACTCAAGGTTGAACTCTTCTAAGTCAACTCAAGGTTAAACTCTTCTAAGTCAACTCAAGGTTAAACTCGTCTAAGTCAACTCAAGGTTGAACTCTTCTAAGTCAACTCAAGGTTAAACTCTTCTAAGTCAACTCAAGGTTAAACTCGTCTAAGTCAACTCAAGGTTGAACTCTTCTAAGTCAACTCAAGGTTAAACTCTTCTAAGTCAACTCAAGGTTGAACTCTTCTAAGTCAACTCAAGGTTAAACTCGTCTAAGTCAACTCAAGGTTGAACTCTTCTAAGTCAACTCAAGGTTAAACTCTTCTAAGTCAACTCAAGGTTGAACTCTTCTAAGTCAACTCAAGGTTGAACTCTTCTAAGTCAACTCAAGGTTAAACTCTTCTAAGTCAACTCAAGGTTGAACTCTTCTAAGTCAACTCAAGGTTAAACTCGTCTAAGTCAACTCAAGGTTGAACTCTTCTAAGTCAACTCAAGGTTAAACTCTTCTAAGTCAACTCAAGGTTGAACTCTTCTAAGTCAACTCAAGGTTGAACTCTTCTAAGTCAACTCAAGGTTAAACTCTTCTAAGTCAACTCAAGGTTGAACTCTTCTAAGTCAACTCAAGGTTAAACTCTTCTAAGTCAACTCAAGGTTAAACTCTTCTAAGTCAACTCAAGGTTAAACTCGTCTAAGTCAACTCAAGGTTGAACTCTTCTAAGTCAACTCAAGGTTAAACTCTTCTAAGTCAACTCAAGGTTAAACTCTTCTAAGTCAACTCAAGGTTGAACTCTTCTAAGTCAACTCAAGGTTAAACTCTTCTAAGTCAACTCAAGGTTAAACTCGTCTAAGTCAACTCAAGGTTAAACTCTTCTAAGTCAACTCAAGGTTAAACTCTTCTAAGTCAACTCAAGGTTAAACTCTTCTAAGTCAACTCAAGGTTAAACTCTTCTAAGTCAACTCAAGGTTAAACTCTTCTAAGTCAACTCAAGGTTAAACTCTTCTAAGTCAACTCAAGGTTAAACTCTTCTAAGTCAACTCAAGGTTAAACTCTTCTAAGTCAACTCAAGGTTAAACTCTTCTAAGTCAACTCAAGGTTAAACTCTTCTAAGTCAACTCAAGGTTAAACTCTTCTAAGTCAACTCAAGGTTAAACTCTTCTAAGTCAACTCAAGGTTAAACTCTTCTAAGTCAACTCAAGGTTAAACTCGTCTAAGTCAACTCAAGGTTGAACTCTTCTAAGTCAACTCAAGGTTAAACTCGTCTAAGTCAACTCAAGGTTAAACTCTTCTAAGTCAACTCAAGGTTAAACTCTTCTAAGTCAACTCAAGGTTAAACTCTTCTAAGTCAACTCAAGGTTGAACTCTTCTAAGTCAACTCAAGGTTAAACTCTTCTAAGTCAACTCAAGGTTAAACTCGTCTAAGTCAACTCAAGGTTAAACTCTTCTAAGTCAACTCAAGGTTAAACTCTTCTAAGTCAACTCAAGGTTAAACTCTTCTAAGTCAACTCAAGGTTAAACTCTTCTAAGTCAACTCAAGGTTAAACTCTTCTAAGTCAACTCAAGGTTAAACTCTTCTAAGTCAACTCAAGGTTAAACTCTTCTAAGTCAACTCAAGGTTAAACTCTTCTAAGTCAACTCAAGGTTAAACTCTTCTAAGTCAACTCAAGGTTAAACTCTTCTAAGTCAACTCAAGGTTAAACTCTTCTAAGTCAACTCAAGGTTAAACTCTTCTAAGTCAACTCAAGGTTAAACTCTTCTAAGTCAACTCAAGGTTAAACTCTTCTAAGTCAACTCAAGGTTAAACTCTTCTAAGTCAACTCAAGGTTAAACTCTTCTAAGTCAACTCAAGGTTAAACTCTTCTAAGTCAACTCAAGGTTAAACTCTTCTAAGTCAACTCAAGGTTAAACTCTTCTAAGTCAACTCAAGGTTAAACTCTTCTAAGTCAACTCAACAATCAGTGTCGAAATGAGCGGTGTTGGCACAAAGAGTTGGGTGGGGCTATGCAAGCGAGGCAGCGGAATAGGAGCAGTGGGAAGAAGAGCGGGGAGTTTTTGAAGCGCCTCAGCATGGCAGAGGACAGAGTAAGAGGTGCAGGAAGGAAGGAGGAGACGGCGACGGGTCACCTGTGAGCGCGGCTTGCGGGGGGGTGGTGGGGCCCCGCAGGTGCAAGGCTGGGGGGAAAGGGCTTGCGCGGCGCAGCTGGGATACATCAAAGGTCACATTCACCTCACATACCATACTCTCCGCGTTCAATGAGAGGAAAAAGGAGAGTGAGAAGGGTCACCTGCGAGCGAGGCTTGCGGGGGGGTGGTGGGGCACCACAGGTGCAAGGCTGGGGGGAAAGCGGGCTGTCGCTATGCTGCAGAGGGGATATGATGTAGCCGCCGCCTGGTGCGGTGCGGATGGGTGGAGAGCGGTGGGGAACAGGTGGAAAGGGAGGATCGTACGAGATTAGGTTACTCTTTGATGGAATCTTATGAGCTGTGCTGCAGAGGCGATACCAAGTAGTCACCGACTCACCGCCAGGAGAATGTGTGGCAAACCAATGAGCTATGCAGCCTATGCTACACATGGATGGATGGGAGGATTTTACAGGCAGGGCAGGTCACTCACTGTAGATGAGAGCACGGACACGGCCCCATGGCCGATGGCACTTGGGGTGGCTGACAGACTTGAAGAAGACGACTGGTGGTGGGGAGGGGAGTTTGGGATGAGGAGTGCAGAATTACGAAACGGGAATCAGGAATGAGACTTCTGAAACCAGCTGACTTGTGAGTCGACTCAAAAGTCGACTCAAGAGTCGACTCAAAAATGAGGATTGCAGAATTGCGAAACGGGAATCAGGAATGAGACTTCTGAAACCAACCACTTGGGGTGGTTGGCATGGCATGACATGACATGACATGGCATGACAGACTTGACGAACACCACTGGTGGAGGAGCATCAGAAAGCAGGAGAAGCAGCACACGCGACGTGACGACGGCTTGAAGGGGAGCAGCGGGGGAGGAGAGAATGTGCCAACCAGGGCGAAGGGAAGGGAGGGGAGAGGTCAACGGGCAACAAAGGAACTTGAGGCAGTCATGACGGAAATTCATTAGCAGGCGGCGCAGTGGGTTTGATGTACCACACAAGGCATGGAGTAATAGGACCAGACGTACAGTCACGGGGGGTAGGGCCAGACGTACATACGGTAGGTTCCGTTCTCTTCTCTCTTCCAGTATCGCAGCAGACACAGATCCCTCGACCTCGTCCAGCTGAGCAGCAAAGAGAAATCGTAGAAGGAGGATGGAAACAAAAAAAAGGGAGAGTAAAAAAAGAAGAATTAGATATCACCGGAATCAAGAGCTGGCCAGTGACAGCAAGGCTTACAAAGAGTCATAGTTGCGAACACGATGTATGCAAATGCAACCTCTACACGTACATGTGCATGCATGTGCCGCTCCTTACAATCACGTCTGTTTTAAGCATGCGTGCACCACCACACCTGCACATATACACCACATCACCATGCCTCTTACAGTGATATCGCACGTGCATCACAACACACCCCCATTCCCCTTACAGCGAGGTCCGTTTCAAGCACATATGCACCATCACAGCCACATTCCCCTTACAGCGAGGTTCGTTTCAAGCACATATGCACCACGTCTGTGTGACCATCAATGGCCTCCACCACTCGTGCCTCTGCAAACATGGCGTCCCACCTGCGCACACACACACACACACACACACACAGAGAGATAGAGAGAGAGAGAGAGAGAGAGAGAGAGAGAGAGAGAGAGAGAGAGAGAGAGAGAGAGAGAGAGAGAGAGAGAGAGAGAGAGAGAGAGAGAGAGAGAGAGATCAGAAACACAGGGTGAGGCCCCTCGAGGCATGTTCCACCACTCGTGCCTCTGCGAACATGGCATCCCACCTGCATGGGGGGTTGCACATACAGGGAAGGATCCAGACAGCGGGTGTGCACAGCACAGCACAGTGGTATGTATAGCTGACTGAATCGTTGCCTCCTTCCTCTCTTGTTTCTCAAATACTCGTGTTCATTTAATCCCCAAGTGATTTCAGAAACACGGCATCCCACTTTGAAGTCTCTTCAAGCAGTTGCACTATCCAACGTACGTGCTTCTTCAGTCAATGCATGTTATGCTTCAGAACCAGGCACAGCACAGCAAGGCTACTCACTCTGCTCGCTCCTCTTGAGTCGACTCAAAAGTCACCTCTTGAGTCGACTCAAAAGTCACCTCTTGAGTCGACTCAAAAGTCTCCTTTTGAGTCGACTCAAAAGTCTCCTCTTGAGTCGACTCAAAAGCCACCTCTTGAGTCGACTCACAAGCCTCCTCTTGAGTTGACTCAAAAGTCTCCTCTTGAGTCGACTCAAAAGTCTCCTCTTGATTCGACTCAAAAGTCTCCTCTTGAGTCGACTCAAAAGTCTCCTCTTGAGTCGACTCAAAAGCCACCTCTTGAGTCGACTCACAAGTCTCCTCTTGAGTCGACTCAAAAGTCACCTCAGAACCAGGCACGGCACAGCAAGGCTACTCACTCTGCTCGCTCCTCCCCGAAGCTCATCACGAGGTCGAATATCTGGTCGGGTGCGGCCTTCACCACTCCCACTGCTTTCATCACAGGCAACTGGGGCATGGGAGACAGGGAACGATGGCACAGAGGTCACACAGGAAGGAAGGATGCAATGGGAACGGGAGGAGACGGGAAAATAAAGGAGGAGAGAAAGGAATAAAGAAAGAAAAGAGAAGAAAAACAACCCGGAACCCACTGGTACCTTGTAGAGGCGGTGGAGGATGGGAGTCCTGCTGGCCTCCTAAAAGAATCGGTTTTTGAATCGACTCAAAAACAGGCTCATCACACACGGATTATATGTTGAGAGAATTTTCGTTGCTTGGACGATTGGGAGTAGCTTACTGAAGCTTTTGGTGCGTGCGCGACTACCGAATCTGTTGCGTTGCGTGGCAAAAGGTTGGACCCAACTACAAATGAAGACACCCTCGAGGACTGAAGACGTGGCTCACTGGTACCTTGTAGAGGCGGTGGAGGATGGGAGTCCTGCTGGCCTCCTCAAAGAATCGGAGCCCTGGAGGAAAGTGTACGAGGAAAAAGGGAGAAATGCTGACGTCTGCAATACTGGCGACCCTTTTAAATTCTTTCACATGCTTCTGTGGAGAATGGGCGTCCTGCTGGCCTCCACAAAGAATCGGAGCCCTGGAGGAAAGGGCACGAGCGAACGGACAAGATGCTTCACTTCACATCCTTTTGCTCACACAAGGAATGCAAGTCAGTCCTCACACAGGTTCCCTCACTCATACAAACGCAACGGGCTGAGTTAAGAAGACGGGGAAAGAGAAAGGAATCTAGAGTGAAAATAAGGGAAAGATGGAAAGAATTGATAGGCACATTCTACAGGCGAAACAAGGCAAACGGCAGGGTTATACAAACAGACGTACAACTGAAAAGCACGGGGAGAGCACGGACCGTTCTGGCAGCGGTCGAGGCGCCACTTGGATTGCGATGCAACCACAGCAGAGGACGGGGAGGAGGAGGCGGGAGGAGGAGGAGGAGCGTGGGAGGACGAGGAGGGCAGCTGCTGCTGGGAGGATGGTGCATGCGAGCCTGGCCTTTCCAGAGACGATGCCACCCTTGCCCCTGCCCCTGCCCCTGTCCCTACCCCTGGCCCTGATCCTCCCACTCCCACACCTCTGGCCCCTCCTACCCCTGCTGCATCCCCTACCGCTGCAGAAACGCCCCCAAGGCCAGTAGCCCCGCCAGAGATTCGGGTGAGAGGTGATGAGTCGAGGGGGGAGTGGGTGGGGAGGAGCGCGGGCGAGAGGGATGGGGTGGGCTGGAAGGAGAGAGCGGGAGAGGAGCCAGTGGGAGGAGTGAGCATGCCGCTGCTGTCCCCACTGCCAAAGCTACTGTCGGCAGTAGTAGAGGCAGTAGCTGCTGCTGCCAAATGGGAAGCAGCAAAAGCACTGCCACTACCAGCAGCAGCAGCTGCTGCGGGCACTGACTGACTTGCTGAAGCACGCTTTGCTTGAGGGCCGATCGGAGGCAGAGAGGGGGACAAGGAGGGAGACAGGGAGGGGAGAATTGACGGAGAGAGAGCCATTCTCGCACTACCTGGGGCAGTTGCAGTGGCAGGGGCAGCAGCAGCCAGTGCAGAAGACGCGAGAGGGAGCAGGGCAGCAGCAGCAGGATTCATAGCAGCAGCCGCAGGAAGCATTAGATTGGCCATTGAAGCAGCGGCAGAAGCAGGATCGGCAATAGCAGCAGCCGCAGCAGCTGTAGGATCAGCAGCGGCGGCGGCTGCAGCAGCAGCAACGGGACCCATAGCAGCCGCAGCTGGGAACATCATATTAGCCACAGCAGCAGCAGTGGCGGCTGGATCAGCAGCAGCGGCAGCAGCCGCAGCAGCAGGATCAGCAACATCCGTGGCAGCAGCAGAAACAGCAGCAGCGGCTGGGTGGAGAGCAGTCACAGCAGGGAGGGCAAGTTTCGCCACGTCAGCAGATGAAGGAGGGGCGCCAAAGAGGGAATGAGCAGCGGCGGCTGGCGTGGCAAGGGATGGGGCGTGGGCTGAAATGAGAGAGCCAATGAGGTCGGGTGAGGAAGACGAGGCAGACTTAGCCTGTGGGGACCTGAGGTATAGGAGGCAGAGGCACAAGAAGCACGGAAAGTGGGAAGAGCAAGAGAGGCAGAGAGAGACAGAAGGGGCCGAAGGGCTTTGAGTCTTGAGGTTTAGATTAGCCCAGGAACTGAACAGCACCGACCTAAAGAATCCCGAAGAGTGAAACGACTGGAAGAGGAGGCGAGAGGAATGGTACCGGGCTTGTTCAACAAGTAAACTCGCCGGTTAAGCTCCCATGAGAACCTTGCAAAGTTCGCAAAGCTTGATATAAAGTGGGGACGGATTTTTGAACTCACTGTGACATTGGGCTACCATCTTGACCGGTGCGAGTGGAGGGAACCTGCTGAGCTGACTTCGGCTGTTGTAATGGGTGTGATGGTTGTTGTAACAGTTGCAATGGGTGTGATGGTTGTGACGGCTGAGTTGGGGCATCAGCCGCTGGTGCAAGCATAGGCGGGAGCGGCTGCCGATTGAGTGACGACAGTGGAGGGTAAAAGGGGGAAAAGGGGCAGGAGTTAATGGAATTATGCTGCAGTGCAAGAGAGGAAGGGACATCCCAGAGAGAAGCGGCTGCAATTACGACAGCCTTGAGGCAACAATTTTAAGCATGGACCTGACAGGATTAAGGGCTCGGATAGGAAACTCTTGACTCAACATAAATCCGGATAAAAACTTAGTTGAGGTGTCTAATGAGATAATTCAGAACACCGGAGCAGGAAGAAGGTATATGTACGCCTGTTGATTGGGCATACCGATCCGAATGAGAGGCCATCCCGGCAAATCAAGATCGCTCGGGTTGACTTACTACACTTTAAGCTGACTCAAGCTATCAGGCAAAACCACATACCAGAGTAAGTGCTTTGGTTAGGGCATCGATCCACGCAGCAGCATCCTCTGCACTCGGCGTTCCCAGCTGCATTAACAGGATCATTAGACGGAAAGTGCAGACTGATTGGTTAAACGGGTTGAGCAAACGGGCCGAAAAAGACGGAACGAAACAGAATCCATCACTTTCAGAGGCATGTACGCAGCACGAGGCAACCCTGAACAAAATCCCAAGTTGGAAAATGTGCATTGCTTCAATGCTTCAATGCTCTTGAAGCAAGAGCAGACCACATGCATGCAGCACTCACCGATACTTGTCTTCTGTTGCCACTGGAGACCCCGGCGGGGCCCACAGTGTGAAAGAGCAGCTTCTAGGTGTACTTTATTCTGAGATAATCTATAAGCTGAGCACATGCATCACCTACCGACACTTGTCTTCTGTTGCCACTGGCGCCCCCAGCAGGCCTCACAGTGTGGAGCTTCTGCGGCTGCCTATCCAGCCACAATTCGGACCACCAACCCCCCCACAGGCTGGACTCTACCCTCTGTAAACTCCCCCCTGTCCCTCCCATTCCGCCTCCTCCGCCACTACCACCGCCATCCGCGCTACTTCCTCCGCTCCCCCCTCCGCCAGCCAAGGTGCTTCCGCCGAATAAGCCTCCCCCGGTTGAGCCTCCACTGCCAAATAAACCTGTGGTTGTGCGCGCCAGGTAACCGCTGCCGGTACCGGCTTCTGCTGAGCTGTCAGGGTCATCTTCTTCGTCCTCGCTAAGGTCATCCTCATCAGTAGCATGGTGCGCGCCAGGCATGCCGTACAGACGCATCGTGTACAATACCTGAAAAAGAGACTTTCGTTAATGAGATCAACGCATCATGATTGAATCAAAGATCTCCTTAGTCCACGTATGGAACAACTGCGTGCATCAGAACGACGGCATCACAGTAGGATAAATGTTTTCTCACCTGACCGTTGACGACTTTTCTGCCCGTATCCTCAACTCGAGCAGTGCCATCAAGCAAGCCCTCACGCAGAGGTATCTGGTGAAGCATAGAAGAGGAAATCAGTAACATCGCTGGACACTGAAAAACTCGACAATAAGCCTTAAAAATACCATTACAATTATGCAGATATGCTGCCGGTATCTATGATTCTCATTAAAAGCATTAGATTGGGAGGAAAATGTATAAAGCAGAAGCCGCAAAGCAGCTTGTGAAGGTTAGGATGCACGGACAAAGCCGTGCTTATGGTTCTAGCTTTGATAAAGCACCTGATACTCAGTTGCCTGACGCCATACCATGAATACTACCCGTACAGAACTGATCATGCACACTAACGGACACCTCGATATAGCGCACCTCGTCTTCTTTATTGCGAAACTGTGCGAAGTATCTCCCTCGGAGCACGCAGAAGGTCAACTGGCAGTACGTGCCTTCGCCAGACCTGAAGCTGCCGAACCTATAGAGGTAACCGTCCATTACCATCTCCTCCATAGTTAACCGTTCCTTAGATATCGATATTGTTGCGACAATGTGTGATTCCTCGGAATGATTGCTGACGGGACAGCAGATTGTGAAAACAAAAAAGAAGAAAAAAAAGCGTGTGCAGTTGCTAAGACGACCTGGTTACCTGCCGTCAAGCCCTAGCCTGCATACTACCTATCTCGAGCTGCTAAAATGATGAGACGTAATGAACCCCCCATGCGAAGCTAGCTATGGCGGCTGGCAACTCTTCCCGAATGCTTTACTAGCTTCATAATTATATTCAGAGAACTATGCTTGTGGAGTGAGTTCGTTTTACCTGCAACACGCTTCCCAAGGGAAACACATTTTGCGGCGAGGGGAAGACATTTTATGGTACGCGGAGAAGGAACCGCGAGGGGGACTGCGTAGGGGAGATGGGAGCAGGAGTAACTGGGAATAGCGGAAGTCGCTGCGGAGTGGCGCAAGAGCGTCGTCTGTCCGCCTGTCACCCCGCCATTGTGATTCGTGACTCCGCGGGGTGCTGGCGGTTGCAGGAGCAAGGGGCTTCTTGGGATTGGCTGGCAGTTAGCTTTATCGGAGTCGCGGTCAACAGAAGGATGCATTGTCGAGGCTGTCACTACCGTCAGATATCAAAGTGGATTGAATCTGACGGCTTACATCTAACGTTTGAGGCGCGAGGAGGCTGTGTCCTTCAGCCATTCCCGCATTTTTTCGTGCCTTTCCAAGGCCAATCAGAGAAGCATGTTTGAGCGGGAAATATTTGTCCCCGAAAAAACAAGGCGCGACCATGCGAGTACCAGAACACCACACTTTTCAGAGAAACTTACAACCAAATAATAACTATATCCGACGAAGGTTTCAAAATAATCACTTCGTTGGACCTAAAGGTCTCCAGTCCAGACTCTCCATTGTGCCAGCAAGAAAACTTTATGTCAGCAGGACCAATACACCTTGCAATTTGCATCACCACATTGTTTGGTTACATATTTTACACGCTAAAAATGAATCACGTTTCCTTACCAAACCCACTCCGACATCAATGGCTCATGCTCCTTGCAATGAAATTGCTACTCCAGAGCTCTCAAATCCCGAGGGAGCCGCCCTGCCAGTCTTGCTTCCACACCTCTTCACTCGCAACCCACTTCCAAACCCACCCTCAGAAGCACCACTACCATGCACATCTGCTTCCAGGTCTACATGAAGCAGCTCTTGCTCTTCCTGTTCCCCACCCTCATCTCCCTCCCCTCCCCTCTCCCCATCCCCCACTCCCTCCCCTTCCCCTTCTCCCTCCACCTCCCCCTCCTCGTTCAACTCATCTGACCCCACCTCCTCCCACACCTCATCATCACTCTCCTCCTCCTCCCCTCCATGCCCCTTCCCCCGCACACTCGCCCTGTATGCAGCCAGACTGCCACTCACCCCCACATGGCTCCACGAGTTGTTACCCGGTAACAAGAAATCCCCACTGATGGGCGGAACAAACGCCCCATCCAGTGATGCCGCTGCATCTGCCGCCTCAACCGCAGCTGCCCGTTTTTCTGCCCGGCGTTCTTCCCTGCTGCTCGCATGTCCATCCCAACTGGGGGAATCTAGCAGGTGGTCTTTTTCGAGGCCACTACTAACCACTCCTCCTTCTGCTGCCTTGGCTGCCCTTTTCATTCGCTTCGCATGCACTTGCCGTGGCAGCACATCAAATATGAAGTTACCTCCTGCAGTGGGCCAAGGGCAGAACAGTTGGGCTTTTAGTTGTCTCAAAACACAATTTCCATTCGCTTGAGATGCATTTGATGCGGCAGTACATAAAAAAATGAATCTGTCTGCAGTGGGTTGAAGAGCCAACCAAAGGAGCAGATGCTCGATGAAAGAGAACTGTGATCCAGACCCAACCTGTGGCACAGCAAAACACAACCTGCTCGCAAAGAAAGGTGACCCGCAAGGCTGACTAAATCCCACACCTGAAACTCGAAAACTTTGAACCCACCGTTCCAGATAGAGGCAGCAATCTTGAAGATCTGGAAGAGCGCATGGAAGCGGTAACTGCAGAACATGGGCACTGTGAGAGCCACCGTGGCCACCTGCAGAGGACAGGGCAGAGGAGATGAGATGAGCATCTTGTCAGTCGAGTTAAAACAGCAAGTAGCTTCAAAACACGGGCACTGTGAGGGCAACTGTGGCAACCTCCCCCTGATTCCCATCGCGCTCCCTGCCAACCCACCCTGGCTCCCCAAGCCCAATCGCTCACCGTGAACACGCCCTGAATGAGGGCGTACATGAGCAAGCGGTGTGAGTCCCCCAGCACGCCACTCAAGCACCAGAGTTCTTTACTCTAGAGCCCTTCGCCATCTTTTCCTCTTTCCACCAAGCTGCTCACCGTGAAGACGCCCTGAACGAGGGAGTACATGAAGAAGCGGTGCGAGTCCCCCAGCACACCACTCAGCCACGCACCATCAGTGATTGCTAGTCCTTCAAGCCCTCCCCATCCTTCCGCCCTTGTTCAACCCAACCACATCACTCACCGTGAAGACGCCCTGAATGAGGACGTACATGAAGAAGCGGTGCGAGTCCCCCTAGCACGCCACTCATAAGCACACCCTAGAGTTTGTTGCCCTAGAGTACTTTGTAATCCCTTCCTCATTCCAACTAGCCACTCACCGTGAAGACGCCCAGAATGAGGGCGTACATGAAGAAACGGTGCGAGTCCCCCAGCACGCCACTCAGCCATGCACCACCAGAAGCCCTCGGCCACTCGGACATCCCCCACAGCAGACCACTCAGCCACCACCAGACAGAAGCCCGAGTCTGGAGACCACTCTTCAGGAGAGTTCTTTGCCATGCTTTCCCTCCCTCTCCTGAAGAGGTACTCACCGTGAAGACGCCCTGAATGAGGGCGTACATGAAGAAACGGTGCGAGTCCCCCAGCACGCCACTCAGCCATGCACCACCAGAAGCCCTCGGCCACTCGGACATCCTCCACAGCAGACCACTCAGCCACCACCAGACAGAAGCCCGAGTCTGGAGACCACTCTTCAGGAGAGTTCTTTGCCATGCTTTCCCTCCCTCTCCTGACGAGGTACTCACCGTGAAGACGCCCTGAATGAGGGCGTACATGAAGAAGCGGTGCGAGTCCCCCAGCACACCACTCAGCCACCACCAGAAGTTGTTGGCCCGGGAGGCCTTCTTGGAAAGTTCCCGGAATGACGTCATCACCTCTGGGTCCCTCACCAAACGTCGCTTCCTCAGCACCTCCACCACCAACCAGTAGAGAATCTTCAGAGGGCGAGGGGAGGAGGGGGAGTGGGACGTGGGAAGAGGGGGGATTTGAGGAGCCCAAGGAATCACCAGTCGACGCTTCCTCAGCCCCTCCACCACCAACCAGTAGAGGATCTTTGGAATGGGGGAGAGGGAAAAGGGAGTGAGGGGGAGGAAACGATACAATATGAGGTGCATAACACTCCTGCACCGGCTGGCGCTTTCTCAGCACCTCCACCACCAACCAGTAGAGGATCTGGACAGAGTAACAGGGAGGGGATGAAAGGGGGGAAAGGGGGGGTAAGGGGGGAAAAGGGGGGGTAAGGGGGACGGGACAACGACGTGCATGACACTCCTGCACCAGCCGACGTTTCCTAACACCTCCACTACCAATCAGTACAGGATATTTGGGGGGAGGAGGGGAGAGGGAGTGGGGAAGATGCCAGTACCCATACCAGCCAGCCAGTACCCATACCAGCCAGCCAGTACCCATACCAGCCAGCCAGTACCCATACCTGCCAGCCATTACCCATACCTACCAGCCAGTACCCATACCAGCCAGCTAGTACCCATACCTGCCAGCCAGTACCCATACCTGCCACAGGCTTCTAGGCGATGAGAGGCACCACGAGCATCCACACCCACAGCTTGCCCATACTCGCGCATGGCTTGAGATCATCCAGTACCTCTCAATTGAGCCCTCAGCTTTTCGTCTACCAGTGCCCGCACTTGCCAGTACCCGTACCTGCCAGTACCCAAGCCTCCTGGTACACCGTACCTGCCACAGGCTGTAGGCGATGAGGGGCACCACAAGCATCCACACCCACAGCTCGCCCATGCTCGCCACGTGCGGCCACGCAGGCCAGGGGCCCGTGTCGTCTGCTGAGTGGTGGTGGAAGGTCACCGGGTCCCACCAGCGGATAATGAAGATTACTGTACCGGGTAACAGGTGTATCAGCACGCTCACGATCTTGTCCACTGAGCTGAACACCAGGCTGCATCGCCATACGATGAGCGCCCAGGCCAAGGGACCCTGTGGGTGGTGGTGGTGGTGATGGCGTGGGAGAGAGGGGAGAGAGGTGGGGGGAGGGAGGAGGGGGTGGGTGGGAGTTGAGGGTGCAGCGCCATACGACGAGCGCCCAGGCTAACGGAACCTCTGTAGGTGGTGAGGCTCGCGTAGAACAGCGAATGTCTGATGAAAAGGATCTCGAAACACTACACTACACACCTCAGAGAGGGCAAAGCAGAGGAGGAAGAGGTTCTGAGGCATGGCTATTGCGTCAACGCGAAGTACCGTTATGAGTCGACTCGAACGTTAGCTTGACGACGAGGTTGGGTCACACCACACTACAGCACATAACACCACACACCTCAGAGAAGGCGAAGCAGACGAGGAAGAGGTGCTGACTCATGGGGAAGAAGACGAGAAACGCCACCAGAATCGCGTTCGCATAGTAACAGAAGTCCTGCAAGCCACCAGACAACACCAATTACCCAATCAGTGCGACCAAAATTCAATGTGATACCACCGTTTGAAAAATAAATGGAGAAAACGAACAACAAAAATACTTACGAGAAGAAAGTAGTGCCATTTCTTGCTGCGGTAGTAGATCCAGCGGAGGGGTGTGGCCATGAGGAAGAAGGCGGCGTATAAACGAGGAACGTCATACGGCCCTGCCAGTCACAGCAGCTCCCACAGTCAATCAACCGTGATTGGACGATGGAGACTAAGATCCTACACCTTATTCCATGCAGTTGCGAAGGCTGGTTGGCTGGATATTAGCATTAAACATTTAACAGCGCAATGGACTCACGGGATCCGAGGAGGAAACAGAAGATGCCGAAGCAAAGGACGCCTAAACAATATGTAACCTGCGCGAAAGGCGAAAAACAGAATCTTTATTGAGCTTGGCAGTGAAGGTCCATTTACTGCAGAAGAAAATCGCTTCAGAAAGGTAAAAATTGTAAAACAAAGCCTGCAAGCAATTTGAGCTTACTTTGGAGATCACGTGTTCGAGCTCGTCGGCCTTCCGTGCAAGGCGCTTCGCCTGCCGCGACAGGACCGCCTTAGTTTGCACAAGCACCTGGAAGGTTCGCAGAAATCGCATGTTAATTCACGGAACACGTGGAATATGCCAAGTAATCGATCAAAAGTGGAATATGTTTTTGAGTCCGTACACGCGACTCCTACGAGACAGTAATCGGGTTACACGTCGAAACATAGCATAACAAAACTTACGCGTGACGGAATGCGAGTTCGTCGGAGGCGGGGACTGCCGGCTTGCGCATGGGTGTGGGGATGAGTCAGCGAATGGAAACGATGCTCGTCTCCCGGCTTGTGCACCTTGTGACCCATGGCCGGGATTTTATCCCGGCTTAATTCCAGTCGTCTCAAGACTCACTTGAGCCTCTCTCGAGACTCACTCGAGACTTAAATGGCTTCTGAGTCAATGACAGAACTACCAACGGACCGCTTTCCTAGACTCTCGGACTCAGGCCGAACCCAGAAACTATGGTAACGCTAAGACTACCTTATCGACTATAGCCAAGGTCTTAACTCCACGAGACAACACCAGGGTACTATCTTTGCGTCTACTACGCGACCGGTGTGTAAGCCAGGAGGAGAAATTCTGACACAAAGCCGCTTAGACTCTGTCGCCGATGATCACCTGTGCGTGAATAATCGCGAGACCTGATTGTCACGTAAGAATTGTTTCACCTACGGCAATCCGTTCACAAAAGGAGAACACATATCCTGGTCTTATGAGACGCGTTCCAGTGGCCTGAGCCAGTTGGAGATGGTGGATGGTTGGGAATCGGGATGGAGGGGAGATAACTAGGAGACGGTATAGCTAGAGCATGGTTCACGCTGGTAGATGGTGAGCGTTTGGCTGGTGGGGTGACGGGACGGGTTGGGCTGGGATGGGTGGTGGGTGCGCGGGCGGCAGGGGAGCGAGGAGGGCAAGATGCCGCTGGGAAGTGGGGCGGAGTAGGGCGGGATAGGGTTAAGAAGAAAGAACTTATGGTTGAGAAAGGTTGGATGGAACTCGTCGTGATGGGTTTGGGGGGGGTGGCCTGCTCTGCTGGTGTACAGTGCAGCCCATGCATTCAGCCGCTCTCAATCCTCGAATGGATTCACTGTCAGGCAGACGGTTCGACGTTGTTCCAAACGTTCCTTTTTTTCACCCACGGTTTTCCTTTGGGCAGCTCGAAGAAAACAGTTCTCTAGTGCCGTTCCCGCCAATAGGCATTCTCGATGCGCTCTCACACGTGCTGACACATTGGAGGCCAGGGCAGAAATTGTGTTCACGAATCGCAGTCGGTGTGCGTGCGCGTCCACCTAGCCCAACGCCTCTCTCGAGAAAGTGGCAGGGAATCTCGATGGTGGGGTGGGTGGGAGGCAGGCCTGTCGATTCACGGGCATTTGCCCGTTATCCCTGAGAATTCAGGGCTCGTTTCAACTCAGATCAGAGATTTTCAGGGTTTGTTTTTTCCTAGCCCGTATTTCTAACGGACAGGTTTGGAGCCTTCCCCGGACCCGTACCTGCTCACCCTTTCCCCCCCCCCCCAAATTCCTCCCCTTCTTCCTGACCTTCGACCGTGCAATTGTCCCACTTCTCTTCCTCCCAGACCTCTCTACCCATCCGCACCAGCGTGCTCTGATCGGTAGAGTGGTACCTAGAGTTACTTAGCATTCTGGCGCATGTGGCTCAGGGCAGGAATCCAAATGGCCTGAATTTAAAGGCTAGATTCGACTGCTGTCCGGATGCTTCAGGGCTTGTTTCGGGCCAGCTCAGCTTCGTAAGGTTTAGACCCAGACCAAGCGACAGCCCTGGTGGGAGGGTTACCTTACCTCTCACGAGCCCGCAACTCGACGAGACCTTTTCAGCCGATATTTCAAAGCAAGCCCAAAGGTGACGTGTTCTGTGCGCTCGGAAATTGTTTGCTTGGCCGACACGTCAGAAAGTGGGACACGATGGGCCAACAAGGGAGAAAAGCTGACGCAACCCCACGGGTGAGGAGTATCTGAGTCACACCACGGGTATTTCGAGGTTGAAAGTGCAGCCAGTGGAATTTGCTTGCTAACTCCTTGGAGGGAGTGGCGCGCATTGCGTGGAAGCGGATAACCTGGCCTGGTCCAGAGATGTCCTCGAAGGTTTCACTAAGAAATCCATTGTTTTGCTTACTTCGTGAAGTGTAGCACTCCAAGTTGACCGTCCTCACAAAACGTCAGACGAATGTATTAGCAACTTAGGATATTATAGGCTAAGCTAGCGGCACCATACGTGCCTGAACCGCAGAAGCCCTCAAGCAACCACCAGCCTACTTCGACGGCTCCAAGGAATCCAACCTCTCTTGCAGTTGTGCAGCAGATTCCTCCAAGTCCTCCCACTGTTGCTCCAGCTCACTCATCTTCACAAGAGCGGCGTCCTTCATTTCCTGAACCTTCATCACTCGTTCCACGTCGCTCCCAGCTTCCAGCATCACTTCATCGTACGACGCAATCGCTGCCTCCCCTTTATCCAGTGTGGCGAGTGTCCGTTGTATCTTGGTGCGTACCTGAAAGAAATCACAAGAGGCAAACATACAACATGTTATAGGCTGTATTAACGACGCGTGTAACAGCAGCCGTCTAGGAATGCATGTAACAACCGTCGTAACAACGCATGCAACATGTTTCAATCTGAGCCATCCAGGCCAGGTGATTCAGCCGTACCTGTTGCAGCTTTTTCTTCAGCTCCTTCACCTCTACACTCCGTTGAAATGCCTCTGCCGCTGCTGCTCCATTCCCCCCTACCTCGCCTCCTTTCCCTCCCCCTCCCCCTCCTCCCAGACCCCCCATCCCTGCCAAACCCGCCAGCCTGCCACCAGCAACAACAGGCGCAGCAGCAGCACCACCAACCACACCAACAGCAGCAGCGCCATTGGCACCAGCATTGTCACCCTCCCCTGCAGTCACATCTTGAGGGAGCAGCTCAAAGATGCAGCTGCCAGAGCCGTCGATGCGAATGAGCTGAGTGGGCTGAAAGAGTTCGCAGAAATCGTGATCGTGGGACACCACCACCACCGCACCTGAAAGGAGAGAGGGATAAAACACAAATATTGGACAAGTGCATGGGCTCGGCAAGGTGCTGGAGCCGTCGATGCGAATGAGCTGCGTGGGCTGGAAGAGCTCGCAGAAGTCGTGGTCGTGAGATACCACCACCGCCGCCCTTGAAAGGGGGAGATTAGGAAAAAGGTGCAGATAGAAAGGGTTCTGAATCGTGTCAGGGGTAAGAACGCTGCAAGGGCCATGAGCATGATTGCACTGCGTGGGCTAAAAGAGCTGGCAGACATCGTGATCGTGGGACACCACCACCACCGCACCTGGAGGGAAAAGGGTTGTGTCTCGCAGGGAGACGTGAGAGAAAGGTAAAGAGAGGGACGTGGGGTTTGTGGCAGGCAGACAGCTGTTTGACCCTTGCGCATTTCAGCAAGCTCTCAGAGCCATCGATGTAAAAGAGCAGTTCTGGCAGAAATGCCATCAGAGCCGTCGATGTGAAAGGGCTGTACTGGCTGAAATGCCATCACAGTCGCCTTATCCAGAAAAAGGTTGCATGTGCACGTGCTTGAATGAACGCACCTTTGAACTGCTGCAATCCTGAGGCCAATGCCATCATTGTAGCCCTATCCAGATGGTTGGACGGCTCGTCCAATAGGAGCGCGTTGTGCGGCCGCAGCAACAGTCCACCCAACGCCGCCCGCGCCTTCTCCCCTCCGGAAAGGGCTGCGATTTGCCTTAGAGCCGCAGGACCTGATAGGCCGAGGGATCCCAGGGCGGTACGGCCTTGCTCGTTGGTTACCAGAGGGTTGTGCTCCCGTGCGACCTGGGGGAAGGGGTGGCGAATACGTTTCTCACTCAATAAGAAGTGAGATGCCTGTGCTTTAAGAAACCCTGTTCTTTGGTCACCAGCGGATTGTGCTCCCGTGCGACCTGGGGGAAGAAAAAGGGCAGCAGACAAGATTCAGGTGAGAAATGAGGCAGATTTTTAGCCCCCTCAGAATTTCTTTTTGTGAGCCAGGTCCTGTGAGAATACGCCCAAGCTCACTAAAATCATTAGTAAGCCTAAGCCATAGTCTAGCGCCGTCACGTCCTGAGGCAAGTCCTGAGCCGCCCAAGCTCACCCCCTCTCCCGAACACACACATAAGGTTCTGTAGGAAACCCACTCACACAGAAACAGCACTCACACTGAGCACATAGTCAAGAGCCGTCACGTCCTGAGGCAAGTCCTGCGCCAGGTCTTTAGACAACATGCCTAAGCCCGCTAGAAACACACATGTCTAGAGTTTTGCGGGAAACACACATGATTTTTGCGGGAAACCCACTCACACTGAGCACATAGTCTAGAGCAGTGACGTCCTGAGGCAAGTCCTGAGCCAGGTCCTGTGAAAACACGCCCAGGCTCGCCCCCTCACCCGTCTCCCTCTCTCCTCCCATCAGCTCTGCACCTGCCCCTGCTGCCATGGCCTTGAGAAGAGTTGACTTGCCCGCTCCGTTTGGACCAACTATTAACTGCCACGTGGCAGTGAACGGGGGTGATGAGCATGGTGAGGAACAATCAGTGTGAAGTGCACACCAGCCATCAGTTCTGCGCCTGCCCTGCTGCTGCCATGGCCTTGAGTAGTGTTGACTTTCCGGCTCTGTTTGGACCAACGAGCAACTGCCACGTGGCAGTTAGGGAGTATGGCGTAGCAAGGGAGAGCTGAGTGGTGTCCCTTGTGTGACATTGACCAGCATTGACCGGCATTGACCAGCATTGAGCATTGACTAGGAAGGATTGACCAGCATTGAGCCGTATCAGGTAACAAGGAAAAACAGGGAGGGGGGGGGGGGGGGGGGGGAGGTTGGTCTTACGGTTCTCGTGACTTTTGAGTCGACTCAAAAGTCACCTCGTTACAATGGAAAAACAGTAAGGGTAACAAGGAAAAACAGTAAGGGTAACAAGGAAAAACAGGGGGGGGGGGGGGGGGGGGGGGGGGTCGGGAGAGAGAGGTGGGTGCTTACGGTTCTTGTGCCAGTCTCAATGCTGAAGCTAACGTGTTCAATCAGAGGTGACGTGGCACCAGCCCAGCCAACGGCAGCGCATCTAAGCATGATGACTTCGCGTGAGCAGGGGGGAGGCGGCGGGAACCTCACAGCCACCTTCCTTCGGTCCCCTCCCGCGTCGCTGGCAAAGGCTGGGGGGGATTGGGAGGATTGGGGGGGTGGGATGAAGGGAGATAGCAGAGGCTGACGTGTCCCCTCCCGCGTCACTTTTAAAGGCAAGCCAGTGCAAACCCAAGAGGGAGGCAGGGGAAACGTCACAGTTTTGAGGCACTTCAAATCGAGGCGGGGGAAGGGAAACGTCACAGCCACCTTCCTTCGGTCCCCTCCTCCTCATCCGGCATGCTCGCTCAGATCTTCTCCAGTGCTTTCTTCTTCCGAATTCGCCTTTGTCCACCACTATCCCCCTTATTCCCTCCCCCCCCCCACCCCCCCACCAGAACACCCCCTCACCTGCCTCCTCTTCATCCTCATCAGGCATGCTCGCTCGAATCTTCTCCAGTGCTTTCTTCTTCGAATTCGCAGCAGCAGCCTTGGTAGCTTTAGCCCCAAACCTATTGATAAACCCCTCCAGCTTCGCAATCTCGCCCCGCTTCCCCTCCATCTCCCTCTCCCTCTGCCTCCTCCGCTCCTCCCTCTCGACCAGGAATTTGGAGAAGGAGCACGAGTAGTGGTGCAGCTGGGACCCCCGCACTTCAACGATCTTCTGGCAGACGCGGTCCAGGAGGGTCTGATCGTGACTCACCACCACTAAGGCTGCTTGCACCCGACATAAGTAGTCCGCCAGCCATGCCTGGTGTGATAAAAAAAGGGAGTAAGGAAGCCAAGTAAGGTAAATCAGTGCGGTCCAGGAGGGTCTGACCGTGACTAACCACCACCAGGGCTGCTTGCATGCGACACAAGTAGTCCACCAGCCATGCCTGGGGTGGTGGTGGAAGGGAAGGGAAAGAGCAGGAGCAGTATGAAGCTGGGAGCCCCGCATTTCAATGATTTTCTGGCAGACTCGGTCCAGAAGGGTCTGATCGTGACTCACGACGACCAGGGCTGCTTGCACGCGAAATAAGTGCTCCGCCAGCCATGCCTGCGTGGTGGAAGGAGGGAGGTAGAAAAAGGGGAGCCAAGCAAATCAGCGCGGTCCAGAAGGGTCCGATTGTGACTCTCAACAACCACCAGGGCTGCCAGAAGGGCATAAGAACTCCGCCAGCCGTACGAGGGAAGCGAAGGAGAAGGGTAGGGTAGGGGGAAGCTGGGAGCCCCGGACTTTAACGTTTTTTCTGACAAACGCGATCCAGGAGGGTTTGATCGTGACGCACTACCACCAGGGCTGCTGGTACATACGACATGAAAGGGAAGGGAAGGAGCAGGAGTAGTGCTGAAGCTGGGATCCCCGTGTTTGAGTGTTTTGAGACGTCTCAAAACACTTCTTCAAACACGGCAGGGAAGGGAAGGAGCAGGAGTAGTGCAGGAGTAGTGCAGGAGTAGTGCAGGAGTAGTGCAGGAGTAGTGCAGGAGTAGTGCAGGAGTAGTGCAGGAGTAGTGCAGGAGTAGTGCAGGAGTAGTGCAGGAGTAGTGCAGGAGTAGTGCAGGAGTAGTGCAGGAGTAGTGCAGGAGTAGTGCAGGAGTAGTGCAGGAGTAGTGCAGGAGTAGTGCAGGAGTAGTGCAGGAGTAGTGCAGGAGTAGTGCAGGAGTAGTGCAGGAGTAGTGCAGGAGTAGTGCAGGAGTAGTGCTGAAGCTGGGATCCCCGTGTTTGAGGCGCCTCAAACATACGCCCCGCCCCCCTCACCCCCTTCACCCCCTTTGAAGGGGGCGCCTCAAAAATACGCTGCCGCCACCGTTGTGAGTCACGAGCAGCACCTGCCCCTCCCACTCACCTTAGAAGCAGCGTCCAGGTGGTTTGTAGGCTCGTTTAGAAGCAGTAGCAACCTGTCCCCCTGCCCTGCTGCTGCAGTTCACTCCTGCCCCAGAAGCAGCCTGTCTCTCCCTGCTCACCTCTGCCTTGACCTTCTAAACGCACTCACCCTAGCAGCAGCGTCTAGGTGGTTTGTAGGCTCGTCCAGCAGCAGTAGCGACCTGCCCCTTTGACTCGCTGCTGCAACAGATGCCACCTACCCCAGAAGCACCTGCCTCTCCCACTCACCCTAGCAGCGGCATCCAGGTGATTGGTAGGCTCATCCAACAACAGCAGCGACCTGTCCCCCTGCCCTGCGGCTGCAGCTGATGCCTGCCCCAGAAGCAGCCTGGCCAGGGCGATTCTCATCTGCCAGCCGCCAGAGAAGGAGTCGCAGGGATTGTGCCAGTTGGAGGAATCGAACCCGAGACCTTTGAGCACACTGGAATGAGGGAAGTGAAGGGTAGGGGAGGGAGAGAGAGAGGGGGGGGGGAGAACTAGGATGGGGAAAAAGGGGACGGAAGAGGAGATACGAAGAAGATATACCGTTCCCTCCTGTTCTGACGGTTTCTAATATACCAGCTCGGAAGGTCAAAAACCGTCAGGGGAGACAAGCTCATAGTGGAGACAAGCTCATAGTGGAGACAAGCTCATAGTGGAGACAAGCTCATAGTGGAGTCAAGCTCATAGTGGAGTCAAGCTCATAGTGGAGTCAAGCTCATAGTGGAGTAGCAGCAAACCTGATGAAAGCGCTTGAGCAACAGAGGAACGAGGCTGTAAAAATGCTACCCAAAAGAAGATATACCAGCTCGGAAGGCCAGAAACCGTCAGAGGAGAGGAGTTGCAGGCCATCCCTTAACAAGCGGGAAGCCCCATGCAGGTACTTGGATTGGAAGAGCTGATGCTTGAATTGAACTGCATGTGAACCCCCTTCTTTACCTCTCCCCCTTCAAGCTTCACCCTTCTTTAACTCTCTCCCTTCAAGCTTCAAGTCTGAAGTTTGAAGCCCAGAGTTAGAAGTTTGCTGTTCTAGCCTTGCCTCACATCCATTCCCTTCCCTCACCTTGTGGAAATTCTTGAGACTTCTCAGAAACCACCCTGCACTGCACTCACTAACTACTGCTCGCTGCACTCTACCCTGCCGCCTCGCCTCCCCCGCTCCCCCTCTCTCACCTGGAAACAATCTCGTCCTTTTTCGCTCCCCCAATCGCATCGAAGCGCATCTGCGCCTCGACGAATCGGATTGCAGCCTGCTCCATCGCCCTCGCCCTCTCCCCCGCCACGTCACTCAAACCACCCGCCAGCTCAGCTCCATCTGCTGCCACCTCATCCTCGCTACCTGTCAGCTCAGCCTCAGCTGAATGCATGTCAGCCTCTGCTTGGTTGAGAGCATCCATGCGAGAGCTCGCTTCCTCCCACACGCTCCTCCGTGATCCTGACACAGCACTGGAAAGGAGGGGAGTGCGGGAAGTGTGTTTGTGGGGAGGGGGGTGGGGAACCCTTTGCTTGGTTGAGAGCATTCATACGCGAACTCGCCTCCTCCCACACGCTCCTCCGTAACCCTGACACCGCACTGGAAGGGAAAGAAAGAGCGGGTGGTTTGGGGAGAAAGAAGGGGAGACGAGTGGGAGGGGGATGTGTTGACAGGAGGTGAGTTGGTGGGGAAAGGGAGGAAACCCTCTGCTTGGTTGAGAGCATCCATACGCGAGAACTAGCCTCCTCCCACACGCTCCTACGTGATCCTGACACAGCACTGGAAGGGAGGGGAGTGCGGGGGGGTGGGGAGGGGCGGAAGGGGCGGAGAAAGGGGAGGGGTGTGTGCGGGAAGTGGGACGGAGGGAGGTCGAATGGAAACGTGGGGAACAACAGCCGCAGAATAGCCCTCGCTACAGTAACCCTCCTTCCCCAGTTGTCGTTCACTCAGAGCTATCGAACGAACCCATTTGGATAGGAAGATCATTCATCTGTCTCCTCCCGTTATACTCACGTTTGTTCCAGGTAGTCGATCCGCGATCCTCGCGATACAATCACCCTCCCGCCGTCCACCAGCTGTCGACCAATCAGAGCACGCAGAAGCGTTGACTTGCCACACCCGTTTGACCCCACCAACCCGACTCGCTCCCCCGGCATTACCCGCCATGAAACTAGCGAGAGCAGGTCGCGATCTCCCGCCGATAGAGTCACATCTTCTAAAAGAAACGCCGCGCCGGCCGTGTCGCCTTCAGGAGGGAAAAACTCGGGTGCGGGTGGAGGAGGGAGCGTGGATGAGGAGGAAGAGGGATTGGAGGAGGAGGAGGAGGTGGAGGAAGAAAAGGAGGATGCAGGAGGAGCAGCAACGGACGTTGACCGACACACTGAAGATTTTGCCCTGTCCGAACCTGCTGACGTGGAATCGTGACTACACACCGTCAGCGTAGACCGTCTACGCCATTCACTAACTTGCGCCGCGCCATTAGCAGCTCCGTTAAGAGGCTGAGATACAAGACGTAATGCCTGCCGCGACGTCGATTTGGGCAAAATGGAACGAGGCGAACGTTTCTGCTCCCATACGCACGGTATCAGGAAAGTTCGTCGAAAGCGCGAGCGACGCGGGACTGGGATACTGAACTGGGATGAGACGTGCCAGGAGGTTCCCATGTTGGGTTGAAGAGCGGCTGACGCCATTCTTCCCTGCTGTCAGAAAATGCAGCCGACGAACGCAATCGAGCCCTGCAGCTGGCAGTCAAATCCTGCAGCCCGTGGAACTAAGGGGTAATACCGAGAGCAGAAAAAGGCGAGTAAAAGTAGTGCCACTGACACTGTCCCAACGAAAGCCGGGGAACGTGTGTCAGTGAACCCAGCTGAGTGAAGTCAGAAAGGAGCTTCTTCCATCGTCGTCACCTGCTGTCAAGGATGTGATGAACGTAGCAGCCTGTGTTTGACGTTCGCAAGCTGGAAAAAAATCGTTGCTTTCATGGTTCTTCCCAGGTTGAGAGCGGTCACGAAACGCTGAACACGGTTCGTAGTGAGGGCGTGTATCTTTTGCCCGGACCACTCGGTACGGACGGCATGCGAAAAGGGTATCCAGCTCACTGTCCGGACCGTTTGAGCCCGTTATCGAATTGGAGAGCATGCGAGCATTGACGCAACATTTCGCACGCCGTCCGGACCGTCGGTCCGGGCAAAAGATACACGCCCTAATACCCTGCTTTTTGAACGAGAGGTCATGAAGGACGCGCAAAAAGTTCCAGGCTGGTGTGCACTTTGTGGCTGACAACTGATCCTGAAAATACCCGATACATGAAGGAAAGTTAGTGTACGAAGGCAATTGTACAAATGATATAGATAACACTGAAGAAATAAATCCACACAATTTTATCCTTCATAACACAGCACCACAGGAAGTTGGACTAGACTGCTGGTATATTGGAGAATGAAAAGTCTTTGTAACCGATGAATGCGAAGTAGGCAATGCGACTTTCGTGGAAACCGGGTATAAAGAGTAGAACGCCCAATATAATAAAAGAGATTCCTGTAAACACGGAAGGGTGAACAGAGGGAGGGGCACAAACGCGTGAATCTATATGGATTATTGAGAAACAGCGCACTCTATGTGAACAAACAACGACACATGCAGGAGGGAGCAAGTGGAGGGGGATGGAAGGGGAGGAGGGAAGAATGGAGGAAAGAGAAAGCAGCAGGCACGGACGTGAGTAAGCAGTCAGGAACGAAGAAGATTGCATCGGAAACCATTTTTGGGATTCCAAATGAACCTGGAAATTCAAAGCACCCGTACGTCGAACAGCCAGAATGCGGTCATACGTACCGTGGGAGCGATCTCCCCACACTTTGTGGTACGTCATCCATGATCCCACAATGATCCCTAAGGCTCCAAGTGCCAGCAGGAGGAAAGCGAGGCAGACTTCCTTGATAGGCGGCCGATTGTAGATGATAAAATCGCCGCCAAACTCCTCGGAAAGAGTTGGAGAGGGTGGTGGTGGTGCTTCCGTATCCAGTGATTGTTGCGTTTGTTCCTCCGCCATGGCACACTTGGGGTTACAATGTGACGTGACTTTAATCAGTGCGACAATGGCGAGACCAATCTATTGTAAGATTCAAGTATCTACAGAGTCTTAAGACGAGAAAGCTTTGACGAATATTTGAACGATGCAGGTGACAGAAGGAAACTAAAAGAAACTACGTCCGAGTGCCTTATCGTCAAGCTCCCAAACGCTTCCACGGAACCCACGAACCCTAATCTAGTAGAGAAACCAACTAGAGCCGACGACTGCGTTGCTAACTGAACGCGTGCTTCACTTTCACGTTGACGAACCGCAAGCCTAAACAGTAACGCTGTGTTCAGTAGAAAATTCCAAAGCCGAACTAGCTATGCTACTAGTTGTGTGCGAATCCCAAGGTTGTTCGGCTGAGCTTCAGGTATAGAGAGTCTGGGGATCAGGGCTGTCGTTTCGTTTTGGGCCCCCCGGACAAATCAGGTGGCCCAGCATGTACGACCCTGTATTTAGCAGGGTTGGGGCGAATCTCGGCCCTTTAGGCTTCAGGGCTGCAATTTATTCCTCCCTTCGAATTAGGTTTGGTACGATACTCTGAGATTAAATTCAACAAGCAAACAAAAATCCAGTTGTTCGTGTCATTTCACTACGCACGCTAAGGGCTTGTTCGTAGTTTTGACACTGGTGTCAAAATGGGATTTTGACACCAACATACAATGTATGTTGGTGTCAGAATTCGCCTGGAGTCAGCCTGTCAGAATCATCGGAGGTCCCGCTCGCCCAGAGTCGCATCGCATCCCAACCAACCAAAACTTTCGCACTTGCTAAACCTGGCGCCCCGCTCCCACCCGATCAAACTAATCTGCAAAACCAATTTCCAGAAATCGCCTGCCAAACACACACCTGCGACTCGAGACATTGGAGGAATCGCCATGCAGATTCATGTAGGACCAATCAGCTTTGGTCGCACATATCCGTGGGCGCGACTCGATTTGACCCTGAATCTACAGTGATTGACACGGAAACGTGGGCCGACTCGTGTTGACACTCATAAGCAGCTGGTGTCAAAACTACGAACAAGATCTGAGCAGGCCCCCTAGCCTGGCAGGCAGCACTGATGATCTTGTGCATGAGGGTGGGGTAGTCATCTCGCCACTCTGAGGGTGTTTTGCTAATGCTATGCCAATTCATGTTGTGATTGGCGAAGTTAGGGAGAAAGTACTAAGTTGTGATTGCCGATTCATTTTGTTAGGGAGCGAAGTTGTGATTGGCGCAAGTACTCAGTAAGGTTGAGTGAAATTTGGGGCCTAACCACACCCAAATTTGCAATCTGGTCAGGACAGAAACGGGGGGGAGAGGAAATTGGAGGGGTTGTGGGGGAGAGGAAGGTATGTGTGGGGGACTCAAGAGAATCTGTTCCAGGGCTCGCCTAGAATCTACCCTTTACACACCAGGCCTCAGCCCAAAATTAGCCCTGTAAGGAATCAGGGCCAGAAATTTTCCAGCCCATCAATTTCAGTTTCCAAGGGCGAATCAGCCCTGGAATTCAAGGTCCAGCAGGGCAAACGCCCTGCAAGCGACAGCCCTGCTGGGGATTCTTCCCCCACTCCTCAATTGATACGTAACAGAAATATCAGTCACAGAATCTGTTGGAAATTCAGTCGGGGAATCCGTCAGAAACTCAGTCGTCTCGGTTCCCCGCAAGTCCGCTCCGCAACCCCATTTCGGCTGTCAGGTGTATTTCAAAAACGGATTGTCGTCAGTTGCCGTTGAGTTGGCGGGGTGATTTGGAGATGTTACGGGCGAAATGTTTGCTTTGACCATGATGTCGGGTTACATTGTTCGGTGAGGTAGGCATTGGGGAACTTCGTGAGCGTATGTTACCAGCCTCAGACAACTTCTGACACATTGCCGCGAAGGAATAATTTACTAAGGGCATGCTCACTTCTCACCCACCACAGCATCACATTCCAGAGCAGTGAAGAACAAGTACCGCTGTTTATCGTGTAAACCGTTTATTGAACCGCTTTGAAAATCAATGAAGGGAAACGTTGCGCACGAGCACATCTCCTCATCTTTTCAAACGAAGCAGGCACTTTCTCCGAGAAATAATTTGCGACGCGCAACTAACGAAAGGTCGTTCCGTGCGCGTTTCGCATAGTCGGCAAAGAAGCTTCGCACCGTACGCCTTGTCGTCTTAGGCGATGGCGTCGCCGAGAAGAGACGACGATCCTAGCCATCTGGCAAACGAGCAGCAGTCTGCTGACGTGGCACCCGCTGGAGAGCAATCTTCGATGGATGCGGAAACCCCCGCGGCTGCGAATAAGGATTCGAGCGCTAAGGGCCGCGCAGAGAAGGGGAAGGGGGGTGGCTCGCGCAAAAAGCGAGATCCGCCAGGGACGATCGGCGGAGAAGGGGATGGCGGAGGAGCAAGCGGCGGAGCTGCGCAGATCTCAGGGGAAGTCGAGGAATTACCGCGGACAGTGGTGCGGAGAATCGTTAAAGCCAAAGTGCAGGAGGTGATGCAGCAAGGGGGGGTTTGGGAGGAGCGAGGGGCGCAGCGGGCGCAGTGGGGGAAGGGTCTGGGCGGAAGAAGGAAGTGCAGGTGGCGAAGGATGCGCTGATCGCACTGTCGGAGAGCGCTAGGGTTTTCATCCACTACCTGACTGCTACGTGAGCATTTCCTACCTATTTTCATCTTGGAGTGCACTTTTGAGTCGAATGAAGAGTGACTAGATGTCGTCTGAACTTTCGAATGACTCTTGTTTTCTGTGGCCCAGTGACGATCGGCGTCTTTTCCCTTATTGTCGTCTCTCTCTTTCTTTGTAATGATCAGAGTCCTGCTTTTTATTGTCTTCAGGTCCAGAATGTGCGCTGCAGGGATTTTTGCTGCAGCAACAGAGAAACAAAGAATTACCGTACACTATCTATCCCTCCTATCTCATCTTTCCCTCATGTCCCATCTTTACCTCCTGTCACTCTTTCCGCCTACCAGGGCCAACGATGTGTGCCGCAGCAACAAGCGGCAGACGGTGAGCGCTGCCGATGTGCTGGCCAGCATTGAAGACATTCAGTTCCCGGAGTTCCTACCTGCTCTGCAATCCACGCTGCAAGGTCAGCTCGTTTCTTCCTCTTCCCCGTTTCACCCCCAAATGCCCCACAAGTTTCCGCGCAATTACAGTGTTGAAGACCAGCACTCCTTCCCCTATCTCATAACGTTTTTATTACTGTTTTGTTCGTTCTTGCGCAGCTTTGAGGAATGAGAAGAGTGTGAAACGAAAAGGGAAGATGGAGAAGCGTGAAGCAGCAGCTGCTGCTGCTGCTGTGGCTGGGGGGGGCGCAGAAGAAACAGCAGCAGGAAAACCAGCAGCGGCCAAGAAAAGAAAAGCTAAAGAAGAAGCAGTGAGGAGTATGGAAGGTGAAGAAAAGGGGATTGTAACTCCTGAAGAATCAGGTTGACCACTTCAAGCCTTGACTACAAATGTACATCTCCAGTACATTAGCTCGTGTACAATTGAGCTTGTGTTTCTTACCCTGGGACAACCCTGCTGAAAGCATGTTCGCGAGAAGAGCATTCAGGAGCCTTAGGAGCAGCCATTCTCTCCCAATTCCCTCCCCACACCATGAGGCAGTATTGTGTGGGGGTAAATACACTGCTACACTATGATAACAAATATATTCTTTTATTGATTGATTACAGCAGGTCCAGCACCATGTTGAAGAGCATGTCAGACCAACCATCCTGAGGCCCAGGGATGCAATAGTGAAGGCAGTCCACAGCAGCAGACTCGGACTTCCCCGTCTTTCCCTTATGCGAGTCCGGTCTGAGAGCAGTCATCCTATCCACATCCAAGAACGCAGTGTCAGAATCTAGCAGCAGGAATGAATGAACTAGCAGCATGCAGGAGTACAAGTAGTAAACCCTAATTGGGCTGTACCCCATATGGGCTACCCCACTACAGCCTAGACAATATCCAGCATATATGTTTGACACACCCCCATAGGCAAAGTGGGGGAGAACAAGGGGTCAAACGACCAGTCAAGAGAAGCAAAGCAAGCTCAGGGTGGATCTCAACGTCACCACACATTCTGAGCACAAGCAAAGGGCCACAAGGCCAGTCCACATGCAGAGATATATATGCAACAATAACAGTACAGTGATGACTACCTAGCAAGAGCAGGCATGCATGTATATATATAGATCACAGTACAAGCAGAAACTACAGCAAGTGTGGAAGCGTAGGCACAAGGCCTAACAGGGTACAAAAGCGCTGATGATCACCAGACGGAAGTGCCTTGGTGAATATATCAGCAGTGTTGGCCCGAGTGGCCACGTGACGAAGACGAAGCTGGCCTCGCTGCTGCAACTCTCGAGCCAGGAAGTAACGCAGAGCAATGTGCTTCGTTCTGTGCTCCAGTCTGTGCTCCTCACACAAGGCAATGGCGGCCTTGTTGTCGACGTACAGCACTGGAGGAGAACGAGGCTGCTCTCCCAAGTCAGTCAGCAGGTAGGTGAGCCAGCGTAACTCCTGTGCAGCCATGGCTGTGGCGTAGATCTCAGCCTCACAACTGGAGCTGAGAACTGAAGACGAGCGTGTAGAACGCCACGAAACTGAACCAGAGCCAAGGCTGAAGGTGTAACCCTGTGACGACCGCTGAGTAGCCAGGTCGTCAACCCAAGAAGCGTCTGAGTGCCCAGTGAGGACACCTGGGCTCGTCCCTCCAAGCACTAGCCCCATGCCTGATGTGCTGCACAAGTAGCGCAGTACCCTCTTAGCAGCAGCCATGTGCTCAGGTCGGTGCCGACCAGGAGCCACGTAGCGAGCCAGAAGACCAAGAGGGTACGCGAGGTCAGGTCGAGTGCAAGTCATCAGGTACATGAGGCAGCCGACTAGCTCTGGGTAAGGACCACTCAGCTCTACGGACTCGTCCGAAGGTGGAGCTGAGAGCGTGTGACCTGTAGCCAGAGGAGTGGCCTGTGCTGAAGACCAGGTGAAGCCGAAGCGCTGAAGGACCTGCTGCACCATGTGCGACTGAGTCAAGGTGATGGTGCGGCGTGCTCGGTCCCGGGTGATCTGCAAGCCAAGGTAGCTGCGCAGCTCACCCAAGTCTGTGCACGTGTGTCTCTTCTGCAGCTCCGACTTCACGTGGGCGAGAGCCTCAGTGTCAGCAGTGGCAAAAACCAAGTCGTCGACGTACACGAGGATGTAGAACGGCGGCAGTGAAGTGTCGGTGCGCAGAAACAGCGACGGGTCAGCAGTAGAAGGCGCAAACCCAAGAGCCGCAAGCGTAGTCCTCAGTGTGTCGTGCCACTCACGTGGTGCCTGGCGGAGACCGTAGACCGGCCGCCGGAGGCTCCACTGGGTGCCAGGAGGGAACGACCCAGTGAAGCCCGGGGGGCGGCGCAGCCAGATCTCCTCGTGCAGGCTGCCCTATAAGAAAGCTGTGCTAAAGTCAAGAGAGTGAAGCTCGTAGTCACGGTGAGCAGCAACATGCAGCAGCACCCGAAGAGTGGTCATCTTCGGGGTGGGGGAGAAGGTATGGAAGAAGTCAACTCCCTCTCGCTGATTGAAGCCTCGAGCCACGTAACGCGCCTTGAAGACAGGCGGAGAACCCGGCGGCCGCTTCACCCTGAAAATCCACATGCCACTAACGATGTTCGCCCCAGGTGGGGGAACCTCGTCGACATAGGTGCCTGTGGACTTCCAGGAAGCCATCTCTGCGTCCATGGCTGCCTGCCACTAAGAGGAGTAGGGACCCTCTATCGCCTCTGCGTAAGAGCGCGGAGTCGGGATGTCTGGTGCATCCGGGTCTCCCTCAGGGGCAAGTAGCGAGGACACAAGATGAGGTAAAGCAGCAGCGAGACACTGGAACTCCTCCTGCCTGTCCTCAAGGACGTCCGTGCTAAGAGCACAATCACCCCCGACGGACGGAGGACAGACAGACTCCGACTCAGCAACAAGACTGGCAGTGAAGTCTAGACGACAGGCAGCAGCAAAGTCAACAAGCTCAGCGACAAGAGCAGACGCAGCAGCAGACTCAAACGACGGGTCAGTGACAACTGTGGCTAGTAGACGCGTGACAGTAGGGTGCTCAGCACGAAATCGGTCAGACTCAGGGTCCGGAACGTCAGGCAACGAGGACGCAGGAGGAGACGGCAGAGGAACAGGCTGCGGAGCAGAGGAAGGACGACGGACTACGAGGTGTGCGCTGGGGACAGCCGGCTGACGCGAACGAGGAACACGACGACCGGTACGACTAGGACGAACAGGCGAAACAGGACGCGACGCAGGCTCACGACGCTCAGCAGGACTACCAGTCTGCACAGTGTAAGGAGAAGGAGCAGGCAGCGGTGAGCCGGGCTGTAACGGAAGACCAGTAGACGACGGGAGAGTAAGAACCTGACGAAGAACAGAGTCAGACGGCGGCAGAGACGACGGAGACGGCGGAGCGAAGAACCGTCGTGTCGGCGCAGCTGCACCAGGAGCGGCAGCTCCAGCAGCTCGAGTGCCTCCAGCAGCTCCAGTACCTCCAGCAGCTCCAGAAGCTCCAGTCCCAGAGCCGACACCTCCAGCCCCAGGGTCTCCAACCTCTGTGTCTCCAGCAGCAGCACCCCCAGAACCAGCACCTCCAGTCCCAGGGTCTCCAGCCTCAGTGTCTCCAGCAGCAGCACCCCCAGAACCAGCACCTCCAGTCCCAGGGTCTCCACCCTCTGTGTCTCCAGCAGCAGCACCCCCAGAACCAGCACCTCCAGTCCCAGGGTCTCCAGCCTCAGTGTCTCCAGCAGCAGCACCTCCAGAGCCAGCACCTCCAGTCCCAGGGTCTCCAGCCGCAGTGTCTCCAGTACGAGCACCTCCAGAACCAGCGACTCCAGCACCTCCAGTAGACAAAGGTCCAGCACCACTCCTAGCTCCAGCAGCGCGACGCGGACGGCGACCGTACCAGTCCTGCAGCTGCTGTGGGGTGAGAGGCACCCGTGGACGAAGGCGGCTACTCCAAGGAGACCGCGCAACAGCAGACTCAGAACCCTCAGCGCCCGCACCCCCAACGGCTCCAGAACCTCCGGTGTCAGTACCCTCAGCACCTGCACCTCCAGCGGCTCCAGAACCTCCAGCGCCAGCACCCTCAGTAGCTCCAGAACCTCCAGCGTCAGCACCGCCAAGCTCAGCACCCCCAGACCCCTCACACTCAGGCTCAGCACCACCAGGCTCCACACCCTCAAGCTCCGCACCCTCAGGCTCAGCACCCCCAGGCTCAGCACCCCCAGGCTCCGCACCCCCAGGCTCAACACCCCTAGAAGTAGCACCCCGAGAAGGACCACCCTCAGTAGGACCTGAGTCACCAGTGACCTCAACCGGCGCAGTCAAGGGAGGAGGGTCTACCTGAGAAACACCTGAAGGAGCAGGACCAGGAGTGGGGAGGGGGTCTACCTGGGGAGCACCTGGAGCGAGGAAGAGCGGCGGGGGGGGGAGCGGGGCAGTGCGGTAGGGGAAGAGACGGTAAAAGGGAACCGACTCGTCGAACGTGACGTCCTGAGACGCAAAGACACGGCGCGAGGTGGGATGGTAAAACTGCCAACCAGGCGCGTCAGGGACAAAGCCAAGGAAGACACAGGGAACAGCGCGGGCGGAGAGCTTGTCCGCGGTGGTATCGCGGACAAAGGCACGAGCACCCCAGACCCGGAAACGCGACGCATCACCAACCTTCCCCGTCCACAGCAGTGTGGGCGAGGTCTCCGGCAAGGAGACACGGGGCCAGAGGTTGAGCTGATGCGCGGCGTACCGGACCGCAAACGGCCACAGGAAATGGGGGGCAGCCGCATGGATCATGGAGGTACGAGCGACCTCCATGACTAAGCCAATGCGACGCTCAGCAACCCCATTCTGCTGTGGAGAGGCCGGAAGCGTGAACGACTGGGTGATGCCGTGCTCCGCACAGTAGGCTGCCAAGAGGTCAGAGGAGAACTCACCACCTCTGTCAGAGTGCAGACGCAGGACAGGAAAATCCCGCCGGAACCGCTCGCGGAGCTGGAGACGAACAGCGCGGATCCAAGGGATCAAAACATCAGGGACGTCCCCCTTGCTCTGCAAGGGGAAGACCGTGGTGTAACGCGTGTAGTCGTCGACGACCAGCAGGAAGTACCGCTCGCGGCCCTGTCCCTGGACGCGGGCTGGGCCCCACACGTCCAGGTGGAGCGTCTGCAGGGGAGCCTCTGTGGGAGGAAACGAGGAGGAGTGAGGAGCGGCGCGCTGCCGCCCCTCGATGCAAGGAATGCAGGGCGGCGCAGGCGAGGGAGGGAGGGCAGGCAGAGACCTGGGAAGACCAGAGACCAGGGAGCGAGAGTGCATGCGACGCAGGCGAGGCAAGGAGGGGTGACCAAGACGGTGGTGCCACAGGAGAGTGTCGTGCGACAAAGCGCGACACTCACAGGGGGCCGCCAGCTGACCAGACGTAGACGCAGACGCAGCTACCTGAGGGGACTCAGTAGTCAGTGTGTACAGACTCGAGCCAGGTGCACGGGTGAACGTGGCCAAGTGCCGGCCCGTCCTAGCACACGTACAGTGAGTCACTCGCTGACTCGCAGGAGTGAACTGGTCAACCTCCCGATCCTGGAGGTCAGCTCCACTCACCAAGTTCGTAGAGAACGAGGGGAGGTAAAGACCTGACAGCGAGCCGGACGGGACGGCCGGACACGGCAGAACCGTGGAGTAGTGGGCAAGGACTGGACCCCCGGAGGGGTCCGCCAGGGAGACTGGAACTGGCCGACTAAGCGGCGTGAGTGTGGTGCAGTCGCGAAAGAAGGAGCGAGAAGCTCCTGAGTCAAGGGTGAAGGTGTGCGAGACCGTAGGTGGCGCAGTACCAGAGAGAGCAGACTCACCAGCACCTGAAGCCACGGCCTCACCAGTACCTAGAGCAGTAGACGTACTAGCACCGAGAGCAGCAGCCTCACCAGCACCTAGAGCAGGAGACGCACTAGCACCTAGAGCAGCAGCCTCACCAGGGTCAGGCGGTACGCACAGAGAACAGGCACGATCAGCACTAGTAGGCAATGCATACATGGCAGTGAGAATAGCATCATAGTCACGCGCAAAGATATCTACCCTCTGTCCATGCAGCTCCAGCCAGGTGGGGAGCTCAGCCTCGTCGCCAAACACTGTGCGCCAGTCGTCGCTCAGACGAGCGAAGCAGCGGGACTGTGTGTGACCAAGCGTCCCACAAGGCTGACCAGTCCTAGCACCTGTGCGAATGACGTACGGGCAGCGAACTGTACGCGTAGACCTGCTACACTGAGCGTACCACTCCTGGAGCTGCCGGGGCGTAAGTGTCTCACGTGGACGCCCCTGCAGCTGTAGCGGGCCACTGCCAGACGCTCCCAACTGACCAGCTCCAGGGCGACAGCTACGACGGCTACTGCGACAACCCCAGCTAGTATACCACTCACTAAGCTGCTGGGGCGTCAGAGGCTCGCGTGAACGTCGCTGGAGCTGCATCTGGCCACCTGCCAGTAGCAGTAGCAGCAGCAGTAGCGCGGGCAAGGCAGGCGCGGCAGGCAGGCAGGCAAGCAGGCAGGCAGGCAGGCAGGCAGGCCGGCAGGCAGGCAGGCAGCCAGGCAGGCAGGCAGGCAGGCAGACAGGCAGGCAGGCAGGCAGGCAAGCAGACAGACAGGCAGGCCGGCAGGCAGGCAGGCAGGCCGGCAGGCAGGCAGGCAGTCGCGCAGGCAGGCAGGCCGGCAGGCAGGCAGGCAGCCAGGCCGGCAGGCAGGCAGGCAGACAGGCAGGTCGTCAGGCAGGCAGGCAGGTGCTCACCAGGCGAGCAGGGCCGGCGCTCGACGGGCGGCGGCCGAGTAGGCGCACGACAGCGGCGGCGTCGGGGCCGCAAAACCGGCTGCAGAGCAGGGCCGAAGCAGCTGCAGGGCGGGGCCGTCTCAGCGGCAGTAGCAGGGTGGGGCCGCGTCAGCGGCAGGTCGGGGCCGTGGCAGCTGCAGAGCAAGGCCGCATCAGCGGCAGGTCGGGGCCGTGGTAGCTGCAGGGCGGGGCCGCATCAGCGGCAGGTCGTGGCCGAGGCAGAGGGCCGCGCGCGGCTCGGCGCGGGCTGCGCTGACAGCGCGTGGAGCTGCTGCAGGCCGCGCGGGCTGTTGCGGGCCGCGCGCGGGCCGCGCGAGGCAGTAGCAGGCCGCGCGCGGCTCGGCGCGGGCTGCTGCGGGCCGCGCGCGGGCCTCGCGAGGCCGTAGCAGGCCGCGCGCGGCTCGACGCGGGCTGCGCGCGGCAGCTGCGGGCTGCGCGCGGCTGCAGCGGGCTGTGCGCGGCTCGGTGCGGGCTGCGCGCGGCTGCAGCGGGCTGCGCGCGGCTCGGCGCGGGCTGCGCGGGCTCTGTGCGGGCTGCGCGCGGCTGCAGCAGGCTGCGCGGGCCTTACGGGCCTCTAGGGGCGGCGCGTGGGCCTTACGGGCCTCTAGGGGCAGTGCGCTGGCCTAGGGCAGTAGGAGGCAGCGCTAGGGCTGCTGGACGGCGCACATAGTGCAGCACGTCACAAGGCAAGGCAAGGCAGGCAGGTACGTGGGGTAGCGCGGTAACCGCAGCGGTAGGTGGGCCCGAAAAAAAAACGGTCCTACGGACCTTAGTGCTCTGAAACCATGTCAGAATCTAGCAGCAGGAATGAATGAACTAGCAGCATGCAGGAGTACAAGTAGTAAACCCTAATTGGGCTGTACCCCATATGGGCTACCCCACTACAGCCTAGACAATATCCAGCATATATGTTTGACACGCAGCACCTATGGAATTGGCCAGACGCTCTGCTATTCGGTTCTGATGGGGAATTTCCGACCAATGGTGAGGCAGATTGTCTTCAGATGGTCGTGTTTCGATTGGACGGGTGAAATTCATGCAATCGGCGTGGCCAGCAGAAGAGGATCTGACGATTGTGAGGAGATTGGGGAAGCGATTTCTCAGGTGGAGGAGAGTTGCGTTGAGCTGGGCTTCAAAAGCTGCATCCTCCACATAATGGGCTCCGCGATTCAGTACAACCACGTCTACACCCTGTGCTGCTATCTCATCCACCCACCAATGATTTTCCGTGGAGAAACCAGGCAACGCCACGGGGACATCGAGGTAATCGCTACGAACGAAGAAGATGTGAGACGGACGACCCGAAGACTCGCAGATTGGAGAGGAAAAGCAAATCTGAGGAAGGTGAGGGTAAGCTGCTCTGGCTTGAATGCATTTCGCAGAGAAGAAGCCTTCAGGAACCACCTTTTCGCCGATTCTCATGCGGAGAATGAGGGAGAGAGCGAACTGGCCGTTGAGAGAATCCCCAGCTATCAGCAACTTTCTTCCGTTGAGCGCTTCGCAGAATTTGGATTCGCTGAATTGAGTCCACAGGCCGCAATCGTCACCTTGCGTCGAAGCTTCGCTGCTTGGATCCCACACGTACTTCAAGCTTTCCCTGACGGTCCAATCGTCGGGATCTCTGAGGGCGGCGTTATTGGCATGAGGGCCAGCGAGGTTTCCTGGGATCTCCGCGTGTCGAATGTCGCATGCGCTCAGGGGACTCGGCCAGTGGAGGAGACGAGGAGTTGGGTCGTAGCGCCAGTGACCTGATTGGCTGACGCAGTTCCAGCGATTACGGAACGAACGCACGGACGAGTCGTTCTTGATTCTTGACCCTGGAATCCCCGTGACGACAACATCCGAAATATCTTCTTTACGCCGAATAACTCGAACAGGTTGATGCCATGATGTTAGCTTGTCGAAACTGTCATTTTGTTGAAGGTAATTCACCAGATGATGCGGTTCCACTGCAATGTCCGTGGAAGCAGTTTCTGTAACTCCCCGTAGAGTCTCCAGTCTAGGGCAGTGAAGCCTGCACGCGATGTAGAAAGTCAGCAAGGACACCCCAGTAAGACAGGAGAAGATGGAAATGCCAATACAGTGAGGGCTGCTTCTAAGCTGCATGACGCTTGAAGGGCATGGGGTAGATGAGTCCTTCCTTGCTAACAGCGACTCCTGTGTTTCCGCCATTGTTTTGCAGAACTGACTGTCTGGCGTGCTACTTGTGGCATAAGAACTCCTGACCACGCAAAGAAAGAAAATAGAGGATGCTTCCGGTTCTAGCGAGCGAGGAGGATCGTCTCAAATAAGTCGCCGCTAGCCAATTCTCCCCAATCACTTCCAGCATTCGCGCGCTGTGACAGCTCAACTTGTGTGACGGAGTCGGAGGTTGCGCTGTCTGTCATACAGAAGGGGTTTCGTATTGACCGGGAAAACAAACTTGGCCTGTTTATGTAACTCGTGAGCCAGGATCCTATCTGCTGGGATGGGTCCTGTTCAGTCAGAGGCTTGACCATTTCCAGTTCCGTGCTCGGAAATACGAAATTACTCCTAGGCCGTGTTTGGCAGGCATCATGGCCATTATGGCCATGTTGAACATTTTTAACGGGCCCCCAAAAAATGCCGCCTGGGCATTTCCAGAAACAGCCTCGAAAGCTGCAGTGCACCTTCCAAAAAACGGGATGAGTGTTTGGTTGGCATTAATTGGGTGTAGATTGATGGCATCAATCGAAATTTAGGGTTTCGTAGAAGATGGTAGGCAGTTGCGCGTGATTATGTGATTGGCTGGCAGTCACTTTTGATTGCCCCGAATCACTGATACCCCGCATGGTGCGGGGCCTCGAGGCCGCATGGTGCGGGGTGTCCGAAAATGGGCTCTTTGCTAGGGAAAATGGGGTCCAGGGCTGTCGATTCAAGGGCATATGGCCTTAATGCCCTGAACATTAAGGTCTGACTTTGCCCCAAAGTCCAGATTCTCAGGGTTGATTTTTTGTACAGCCCGGAATGATAACGGGCGTGGGCTGGGCCTTCCCCTGATTCTTACAGGGGCCTCTTGGAGGGTTTCCCTGATTCCCCACGGAAGTTTCCGGTCTTACCCGGAAAAATTCACAGCCCTTCCGACTCCCCCCCCCCCCCCCCCCCCCCCCCCCCCCCTCCCCTCCCTTCCCGTTTTTCCCTTTCCATCCCATCCCATCCCATCCCATCCTATCCCATCCTACCGTGAAAATGCTAGATTACGACGTGGACTGGGCAGGTGTGTAACAGATCTTCGACGGGGAGAAGCGCCGCAAGCCTGCCACTTAGTTATTAGTGTTGAGAAAGTAGATAGGTAATAGCAGTTCTAAATTTACTCTGCCTTTATTAGTTTTCGTTATACACCTAGCCCTCGCCAATTTCACGCCCTGCAACTTGTTTCGGAAAGCACCCTGAACCCGATGTTGGCTTGACCGATGAACTCCCCGAATTTGAAGGCTATCAACAACCCAGACAAGTGTCGAGGTATTAATAAAACTCCCGCGCTTATGAAGGAGCGACTCGACCATAGTTTTATTGCGACCCGTTTTTTGTCCCCTCTAATTCGTCCGAGACGTCTGAAACGGACCCTCTTTAAAATGAAAGCATTCGGAACAACAGTTTAATATCGGGTAATTCAGACGTGATTACACAGGGGGTGAAATTGGCCATAGTGAAGTTGGCCCAGGCTAGGTGTATGGAGTTTGCCCTGATTGTTGTAGTGTAGCCCTGAATTTAAGTTTTTGGTCAGGTGCTTTCCCGGACGCTTAAAGGCTCGGAAAAGGACACTTCCCGGAGATTTCAGGGCTGAAATACGGGCACCTCAGACTCTCAAGTGTTGGCCTGGAACCAATCGACAGCCCTGATGGGGTCGTTGAAGAAACGGTGGGTTCGAAATGCCATCGGATAACGGGGTGTTTGGTTGGCATTCCATTATTGTCAGGTTCGGCGTAGTCCGCTTATATCGAACCTTGATAATCTTTCACGCGCTTATCAGGGAAGGCTCCAGGGTGGTCGGTTCACTGTAGCCCATCCCCCTCGCCCGGTTTTTTTATGCCTGCCAAACTGGGCTCTAGTGTTTAGGTTCACAGCATAAATGAACATTCCTGACATGAGTCCAATCTTCAAACCCTACTGTCTAAACGCCATTGTTAGAAACAGGATTCGGGTGCGACCTGTTGGGCAACTATTCCCCCAATCCTGGTTTTGCATCTGGAACGCAGCCGGCAGCTAACGTTGCGACAAGCTTAGGCTAACGTTGCGGCAGCTAATTTCAATACAGTACAAATTTCACACCCGCGGACATGTTTTTTCTGGTACCTGAAGCTTTATTGTTTAAATTTCAGGAGGGAATCTTTCAGGAAAGAGAGGACACAAAGAAGGTTGCACAAAATTTTAGTGGAAAGAGAGGACACAAAGAAGGTTGCACAAAATTTTAGTGGATGCAACGCGGTCGCACGGAGTAGAGTATGAGGGGTTTCGTAGTGTAAACCCTTAGGGGTCTCTCTTGAAAAAGTTTGATGACAGTGAATTTGGTGGGTAACAAGCAATACTTAGAACGGCGGTTTACATTACGAGCCCAAATGTTTGTGCAGCAGATAAGGTTGGGACGCAAGCTAATTCCAGAATATGTAACAAACAGGATAACTGTAGTCGGAGTTAATGCGCACCCATGGCTTATCCGTGGCTCACTCACACTCAATAACGTGGAAATTGAAGGAGTATACTCCCTTTCCGCAGGAAGTCCAGTAGCGACAGTTCTGTGGTTGGATGCCCCACTGCGATGGCAATGCTGATTGCTTTCTTTGCTACCAAGAACTCCGGTCCATTTTAGTTCAATCTGGTTGAAATTGATTCAATCGCGCCGACTCACGAACCCGTTCCTTTTTTCCTTCTTGAGAGCGCGTATGGAGAGCGATTTGCAGCTCGAAACAGCGGTTCTAGGGAAGTTGTTACGTCAAAATCGAAGCCAGCACCGACACGGGAAATATTTCCATGCGCTCCGCCAGGTAACCTAGAAGCGTTGATAGTCCGAATCTAGCAAATCCATTTATAGATTCCCCCCGCGTCTTCAATATATCCTCACCTGTCTACCAAAATCTCTCCCTTTCAGCTTCACCGCCGATTGAGAGACTTCTTCTCGTCAAACGTCCTCCATCTGCTACAAGATATTAAAGCCGCCTCGCCTCCAGCGCTGCTGGCGGTCGCGCAAAGCCCGGAGCTCGACAGCCAGTCCAGGCGGGTCGTCTTCTCTCTACAGTACATTCAAGAGGTAAGCTGGTTCTGGAAGATTCTCCAACACGACGTTACTATAGGCGACGTGTAAAGAGTGAGGTTTTGAAAGATTCTCCAAAACCTCACTCTTTACACGCAGCTGGTTCTGGAAGATTCTCCAACACGACGTTGCTATAGGCGACTTGTAAAGAGTGAGGTTTTGAAAGATTCTCCAAAACCTCACTCTTTACACGCAGCTGGTTCTGGAAGATTCTCCAACACGACGTTCCTATAGGCGACGTGTAAAGAGTGAGGTTTTGAAAGATTCTCCAAAACCTCACTCTTTACACGCAGCTGGTTCTGGAAGATTCTCCAACACGACGTTGCTATAGGCGACGTGTAAAGAGTGAGGTTTTGAAAGATTCTCCAAAACCTCACTCTTTACACGCAGCTGGTTCTGGAAGATTCTCCAACACGACGTTGCTATAGGCGGCCCGTCTTTCCTCTCCGGTCTGTTTGAGAAGTACGTTGCGTCGAGAAGGTTTTCTAACACGAACTGACCTCCAGGGGGGTCGGCTTCTCTCTACATTACGTTAAAGCACTAAGTTGCATTTCTGTGCTCATGGTTATCTACGTTCCTCTGTCGTGTGGGCCCCCAACATACACGCACGCACACGCACGCACACGCACGCACGCACGCACGCACGCACACGCAGACACACGCACGCGCGCGCGCGCGCACACACACACACACACCCACCGTTTTACCGTCATTCTCCCACATATTGATCTCTGTCCCCCCTCTCCCACTCAAACACCCCCCCTCTTCTCCTTCCTTCCTCCCCCTTCTTCCCCCATTTCCCCTGTGCAACGTCCCTTGTCCATCCCTCCCAGACTACAAGCCTCTTGATTCGAGCCGCACGGTAAGTTCTGATTCCAGCAGCACATTTAACAATCAACCTCCTCACTTGGAAACCCTAACCCTAAATCTGAATTTCTTTTTGCACTATCCTTCAAGCACCAACCCTTTCTGAGTCATTTGTCCCTCCCCGTTTGCCAGCCTTATAGCGGGTCTGGTTATATTGGAGCGCTTTCTCCCTCTCTGTGTCACGAGCTTCGCTTGTTTAGGGCGGCTCTACATCCTCTTGCTTCAGGTGGGCAACTTTTGCATTAACCCTGCTTTTAAAGGCACAAAGTGGTGCTTCGTCTCCATGCTGATGCGAAGGACCTTCTTGATTGATACGTATTTGTTCATCTGCAGCATTGTGTTTCTGGTTGTGCGTGCCTGCGTGCTTGTGTGCCTGTGTGCTTGTGTGCCTGCGTGCTTGTGTGCCTGTGTGCTGGTGTGTCTTGTATGCTTGTTGTTTGTTCTTACCTTGCAGTGTCAGCTACACCACGTGTCGGCCTACAACCGCTTGACAGCGACGGCAGCAAGAGGCAAGGTAAACCTCAGATTGCTCCTCTTGCACTGCGCGTTGCTCCGCCTGACTACCCTACTCAATAGGGTGTACCCTACTCAATAGGGTGTACCCTACTCAATAGGGTGTACCCTACTCAATAGGGTGTACCCTACTCAATAGGGTGTACCCTACTCAATAGGGTGTACCCCACTCAATAGGGTGTACCCCACTCAATAGGGTGTACCCCACTCAATAGGGTGTACCCTACTCAATAGGGTATACCCTACTCAATAGGGTATACCCTACTCAATAGGGTGTACCCTACTCAATAGGGTGTACCCTACTCAATAGGGTGTCTTCATGTATCTTTCACTCACTGGTACTATCAGTGGCTGCATCACGTTTATCATCCACCTCTGTTGACCTCAGATTTTCTTCACTAAAGTAATGCTACTTTTCATCCTACCATTGCGTTGCTGCAAAGCTCTACTTGTCTTTCCCGTGCCCCACTCTCCCTCCCCACCCTCCCTCTTTGCTAAGGTCCTCTCCCCCCCGAATCTCCCTCTACGTCTGGCAAGCTGTCTTTTATTCCTACCCTATTACATCTCTCCTCATCTCCTTCGCCCCAGCACAACCAACGGCACAAACTAATGCTTTGCCTTTTCCCCCTTCCCCCTTCCCACCCGCCTTCACCCCCCTTTACTCAGGTCCTCCTTCCCCCGTCTCTCCCTCCCCGCCTGTACCACGTATGGCAAGCTTCGACCCTCCTTATCTCCTCTCGCCCCTTCCCCTCACCGGACACCACAACCAGCGGCACCAGCAGTACCAGCAGCAGCAGCAGCAGCAGCAGCAGCAGCAAAAAGAACAAGAAGGTGAAGATTGAGGCGCTTGAAAGAACTGCAGATGCTCTTATTCCTACACAGGAGAATGTGGCTGCAGTTTCAGCCACACTTGCTCCTGTAGCAGCTGTAGCAGTCTCACCCGCTGCACCTGTAACCGCAACACCCGTTGCAGGAAAACCCGTTGAGACACAGGAAGCAGCGGGAAGGCAAAAGAGACTGAAGGGCCAAATAGGAGACAGGCAAGGGAGAGAGGGGGGAGGGAGAGAGGGGGGAGGGAGAGAGGGGGGAGGGAGAGAGGAGCAAGGGAGTGCTGGTCAGGGAGAGGACGGTAAAGGTAGAGATGGTGGAGAAAGAGGCAGGGGTCCGTTTGGGGCTGATGGCCCGTCCATGGCAGCATTGATGCAGGAGCTGGGATTTGGAGAATTCATTTCTGCCCCGGTCAGCAGTGTTGGGGGAAAGGAAGGGCAGACGGGCAGGAAAGGAGGGAGGGGTAGGGGACGGGGGAGAGGGAGGGACAGGGAGGTGGGAATGGGGACGGGGATGGTGATTGGGGATAGGAGGGTGGAAGGGGGAGAGGGGGAAATTGGCGACAGAGGGGGTGTTTGGCAGTGGGGAGGCATGGGGAGGGGAGGGGATGGCTGGTTGGGACGATTGGGATGAGGGTTTTGGGGGAGACGATGGGTATGGGGGGCGAGAGGAGGGGATGGGGCGTGGGGAGGATGACAGGAGGGAAGGTGGGGAGGATGGGGAGATGGATAGTGAGGAGGGTAGAGAAGAGAGCGAGGAGGGTGAGGGGGAGAAGGGTGAGATTGAGGAGGGGAAGGAGTAGATGGAAGAGGGGGAGGGGGAGATGGAGGTGGATGGTGAAGAGTGGGGAGCTGGTAGGGAAGAGGGAGTAGAAGGGGAAGATCTTGAGGAGAGTGAAGAGGGAGAAGAAGGGGAGGAAGTGGAGGAGGGGGAAGGGAGAAGAAGGGGAGGAAGTGGAGGAGGGGGAAGAGGGAGAAGAGAGGGAAGGAGATAAAGGGGAGGAGCAGGAAGAGGATCTGAAGGAGAGGAAGGCCGGGGAAGAGTTAGGGTCGTTAAGCATTGGGACTAGAGAGAAAAAAGAGACAAATCTGGCAGGCATTGGTGCTGCGGAAAGGATGGTGGGGGTTGACGATCAGGCTGTGAAGAGGCCTGGTGTTTGGCTGAGGGGAGCTCCAAGCAACAAGGAACGGTTGATGCATGGGAGGGTGGTGATGAAATCCCGGCTTCAAGTTGCAGCTGTTGGGACGTTCCGGGGTTGAGAAGAGCGTCAAGGGGAATGCAGGTGGTAAGAAATGCAATCTTAGAAAGGTTGTGAAGCAAAAAACAGGAGCTGGTTTGGATGCTAGGGGTGCGGCCTTAGACCAGAAGGGGCGCGATGCTGAAGGGAGATTGAACAGAAAGAAAAAGAAAATAGACAAGGAGGCATCAGTTCTGAAGGACCTGTTATCCTTGTAATGTTTCAATAAGACTCCTTGTATTGCTGTACGGGTACCGTATGTCAATTTGCGATACTGTTACCGTATCAGGCTTTCATAGGGCGAAACGTCAAATAGAGTTCCCTTCAGAAAAGTCGCTGCTGCGAAACAGAACTCACATTTCTCCCTTCTCCCCTTCCATCAAAACCCTCGTAGCTCGTGTCGCGAAAACATCAATCTCTTGCGCTTGCTACGCTGGTTCGGTGATAGAACTCGCACAATCTCCGTTGGAGTGCGTCGCGAGTATTTTAGTCTTAGCTGCATTGTAACCCCGTGAGCAGTTACTAACTCGCATCGTCGTTCCGTGGACTGTCAACAAGTCACATTGTTGTTCCAGAAGGCCGTTAGCTGTTGGGTCCCGGTTAGGAAGCCGAAAAGCCGGCTAGCCGGCAAAGATGTCGGAATGGAAGCTTCGCGTGGTGTCGCTGCTGCCGGCCGCGACTGACTCCGTGACGGCCTTGGGATTGACGAGCACGCTGGTCGCGCGCACGCACGAGGTGAAAGTGACTGTGATGAAATGTGACTGTGCGAATCTGACTGAGTGTGACTGGTCATTATGAATGTTGTCACTGTGACTGTGTGAATGTGACTGTCAATATGACAGTGTCAATGTGACTGTGTCAATGTGACTGTGTCAGTGTGACTGTGTCAATGCCGCTGCAGCTAATGTGACTCTGGTGATGAGACTGCACGGAAGAAATCGTGACCGTAACAGAAATGTAGTGTCATTTGCCTATTACCAGTCTACCTCCCATCTCTACATTTCCTCCTCTATCCTTCTCGTCTCTCCACCTTCCCCTCTGTTCCATTCTCCCTCCTTATTCGCCTATTACTCTCTCTCTCTCTCTCTCTCTCTCTCTCTCTCTCTCTCTCTCTCTCTCTCTCTCTCTCTCTCTCTCTCTCTCTCTCTCAACCCCTCGCGTCTCCCTTCACCTCCTTTCTTTCTCGCCCTCCCTCCGTCACAGTGCGACGCACCAGGTACGGACTCCATCCCGGTCTGCACCGAGCCTAAGCTAGGCCCGGCAGGCGCAGGCTCGGCCGAGCCTGCAATGTCCCAAGCCGAGGTGCACATGGCAATATCAACGCTCCGAGCCTCTGCAGCCTGGCAGCTGGCCTTCCTGCCGCCTCTCCCACAATTGCCTGTTGCCTCTCCTGCTACTGCTGCTGCTGGTGTTGACGCTGCTACTACTGCTGGTGACAGTGCGGGTAGTGCTGCTGCTGCTGCTGCTGCTGCTGCTGCTGCTGCTGCTACTGTTGCGGGTGGAGCTGCTGCTCCCTTGTCTCCTCCTCGTGCATCTGATCCCTCGTTTGATCTGCTGCTAGAGTGGTTCCTCTCGCCCTACCGTGTGGACGTTGCCATGCTGAGACGCCTCCGACCAGATGTCCTTCTCACGCAGGTGAGATTGTGTAACTGTAACTCGGGTGCGGGATGTAACTGTAACGCGGTTGAGGGTTGTAACACGCTTTCCCACACTGGGGCATACCATCACAAAGAATGCATTCCTTACAATTTCACTCCATCCCTGTGCATCCCATTGCACCGCAATCAACCCCAACTTTTTTTGCCTGTCTCACCCTACGCACCCGTGACAAGGGGAGCTCTCACATGCTAGGCCCACAACAACCTCCCGTACCCATCCTCATCCCAAACCCTCCAAACCCACTTCTCTTACACTGCCCTGCCCCCCTCCATTTCACCCAATCAGCTTCAAGAAGAGCCCGGGGTGCTTTCTTTCGAGGATGTTCAAAACGTGCTCTCTCACATGCTCGGCTCACAAGTCAAGATTGTTCATCTTGACCCTCCATCCCTTGTGGAGGCGATCAACGATGTCCGTAGGATCGGCGCCGCTCTCGGCCAATCACGGCGCGCCGAATCCACTGTCAAGGATCTCATGCAGCGAATCCAGACCGTCCGTGGGATGTGTGCGGGCAGACCGAGAAAAAAAGTTGTCTGCATCCAATGGCTGGATCCGATTTTCCTGGCAGGGGCATGGGTGCCAGATTTGATCCGCTTGGCCGGCGGCACGGGGTCGGAAAGTTCCAGGATGGTTCCTGAAGAGGAGCTCCAGGATTTAATCAGAGCCGCCGATGTGGTGATCTTCGCAGTGTGCGGCTGTGATTTGCCGGCGTCCATTGCTGCAGTGAAACGGGAGGCTGTGCAGAAATGGAAAATGTTCCATAGAGGGAGGAATAGTGGGGTGGAGGTGTCTGGGGAGGCAGACCGGCCTTTAACAGAGCCATCACTATCATCATCAGCAGCAGCAGTAGCAGTAGGACCATCGGCAAAAGCAGCACATGGGCCGTCGCCGAACCTGCCCACCATGGCTGTGGTCGAGGCTGCGAAGCTGTTCTCCAGGCCCGGGCCGAGCCTGGTTGAGTCTTTGGAGGTTTTGGCGGAGATTCTCCACCCCGAAACACAGAGGTTCGGACACCAGCAGCAGTGCTGGGTTGACCTCCCCTATCCTGCTGGTCTCTAAATTCGCAGAATTATTCAGAGTTGAGGTATCTTGCAAGGATGAGTAGACATGGGCATCAATGTCTCGTGTAACAGAACAGCGGTAACGGCGCGTGTCTTTTGGTGTAGATTGTCAAAGTTCGAGCCTAGTACCGCTTTGTAACGTGGCGACACGTCTCTCAACTGTATCCTACCGCGTACAACCTTTCTAAAAGTTCAACTTTTGGCCAAAGTTCAACCTCAAGGACACGCGCCCTAAGTGCCCATGTCTAAGGAGGAACATCAATGACTCAGGAGGACTCAGGGAAATCCACATCCTGAGACCCAGATGTTCCCAGAGGCCCCCAGATGTTCAGGGACTGCTATGCATGCTGCACTGCGATGGTTTATTTTACTGGACTGTTACCTTATAGGGGTAACGTTAGGACTTTAGGGGATATGGCTGGAGGGGAACATGTGAGGGGGGAAAGAACATGTGTTGCCTATGACACTGTAATGCAGTCATGCAGGGGCAGAACATGATGAGATGATGATACGCCAGTGGACCAACACTGACTAGGCTCCTGGCAGGCGCAGTGGGGTATTGCTGGCAGGGCAGGATGAATACTATGTGTCGCCTTATGACAATGTAACACAGTCATGCAGGCGCACAACATGATGGGGAGGATACAGGCATACCGTAACTCCTGTGGACCAACACTGACAAGATACCTAAGAATTCTGACTAGATACTACGAAGCCTGGCTCGAGGAAAGCTGCCCAGATAATCCTCAAATCAGCCAAAGCTGACCAGACCAGGACCTATTTCCCTCCCTCTTGCTCCTCTTCTTCTCACTCTTGCTCCGCTTCCCTCGGAAACCCACCATGCTAGGAGTACGACTGTTATTCGCACCACCCCCAGGGTGTGATGACCCCACCTTCGATAACCCCAGCCTTGATAACTCCTCCAACTCCCCTTCTGCCTCCTCTCCTATGCGGCACTAAGAAGCCTGGCTCCTCCCCTTGGCAAGCCTAGTCAGTAACTGACCAAGAATCCTGACCAGATACTAAGAAGCCTGGCTCGAGGAAAGCTGCCCAGAAAAACCTCGGGTCAGCCAAAGCTGACCAGACCAGGACCTATTTCCCTCCCTCTTGCTCCTCTTCTTCTCACTCTTGCTCCGCTTCCCTCGGAAACCCACCATGCTAGGAGTACGACTGTTACTCGCACCACCCCCGGGGTGTGATGACCCCACCTTCGATAACCCCAGCCTTGATAACTCCTCCAACTCCCCTTCTGCCTCCTCTCCTATGCATGCCACACCTGCCACATCTGCCACACCTGCCACACCTGCCACACCTGCCGCACCTAACTCAAACCCCATATCCTCTCTACCTTCCCCGTCACCATTTCCTTGACCGTTCCTTCCCTGTACCTTGCCCGTGCCTTGCCCTGAGGCTGTTTGCGCTATCTCAGCCAGCGTCTGCACGCGCAGCACATCTGCATCGAGGGACTTGGACCAATCGGGAAGAGCCCGGTGCTGCAGGAAGTGCGAGATGACAGCGAGGATGCGGGGGTCTCGGAAGTATGCCCCGTGGTTGAGGTCGAAGCGACCGGTGAGCTCTCCGATATGCTCCTCTATCATCACGCATAGTTGCTTGATCTGCAGGGAAGAAGAGGGGGGGGGGCTAGGAAGTGCCGCAAGAACTCATACCAAGCAACTATGCATGCACGTATGGATAGTGGCTCTGCACGTATGGATAGTGGCTCTGCACGTATGGATAGTGCCTCTGCACGTATGGATAGTGGCTCTGCACGTATGGATACTTGAAATAAAGTCATTGCCACTATCCATACGTGCAGAGCAAAATACTCTGCTACACACAACACACAAGCTGTTGCACAAACCTTCCTGTGCCACCATACCTGCCACCATCCATACCTGCCACCATCCATACCTGCCACCATCCATACCTGCCACCATCCATGCCTGCCACCATCCATGCCTGCCACCATCCATACCTGCCACCATCCATACCTGCCACCATCCATACCTGCCACCATCCATACCTGCCACCATCCATACCTGCCACCATCCATACCTGCCACCATCCATACCTGCCACCATCCATACCTGCCACCATCCATACCTGCCACCATCCATACCTGCCACCATCCATACCTGCCACCATCCATACCTGCCACCATCCATACCTGCCACCATCCATGCCTGCCACCATCCATACCTGCCACCATCCATGCCTGCCACCATCCATGCCTGCCACCATCCATGCCTGCCACCATCCATACCTGCCACCATCCATACCTGCCACCATCCATACCTGCCACCATCCATACCTGCCACCATCCATACCTGCCACCATCCATACCTGCCACCATCCATACCTGCCACCATCCATACCTGCCACCATCCATACCTGCCACCATCCATACCTGCCACCATCCATACCTGCCACCATCCATACCTGCCACCATCCATACCTGCCACCATCCATACCTGCCACCATCCATACCTGCCACCATCCATACCTGCCACCATCCATACCTGCCACCATCCATACCTGCCACCATCCATACCTGCCACCATCCATACCTGCCACCATCCATACCTGCCACCATCCATACCTGCCACCATCCATACCTGCCACCATCCATACCTGCCACCATCCATACCTGCCACCATCCATACCTGCCACCATCCATACCTGCCACCATCCATACCTGCCACCATCCATACCTGCCACCATCCATACCTGCCACCATCCATACCTGCCACCATCCATACCTGCCACCATCCATACCTGCCGCACAAACTCTCTGTCGGTCAGCCGCGGGTTCTTCTTCATTCTCCTCATCTCCGATCGTAACAGCCGATACATCCCCGATGCCGCTGCTGCCTCTTCCAACTTGCTGTCCTCCCACAGAAATTCATACAGCAACTGCTGCTGCTGCTGCTGCTGCTCCTTCTGCTGTTGCTGGTCTGCTCTCTTCTCTCCCTCCTTCTCATCTTTCGCGTTATTGCAGCCTTCCTTGTCCTCATGCTCCTCCATGAAAAACTTTACCTCCTCTTCGGTTTCAACCGCAGATGAAGCTGCAAACGGCGTAGCACCCATGTCACCCACCGAAGCACCCACCGAACCACCCACTGAAGCACCCACCGAAGCACCCACCGAAGCACCCACCGAACCACCCACAGAACTACCCACGAAACCACCCACCGCCCCCACAGAATCGTCACACACGGGCTCCTCTATACAGCCTCCCACTCTCTTCCACTCTGCAACCCCAACACCCCTTATCCCCCCCGCGAACTTCGCAACCCCCACCTCAACCCCCTTCCCTCCTCCACCTCCCACCATCTCACCCACACCACCGCCCTCCCCCTCACTCTCATGCCCTGAGGCTCCTCCTCCATCCTCTATATTAGCCTCCTCAGTAGCATCCTGAGCCTGACTCCCACTATTCCCACCCACATCGATACCATCCTCATCGTTCTCAACCCATCTGATCCAACCCCAAAGGTTCCTCCTACTGCCTTCCCTGCTCTCGCTCCTCTTACTGCCTTCACTGCTCCCGCTCCTGCTCTCGCTCCTCCTGCACCTGCTGCTGCTGTTAAATGCATCCCTTGCGTTCTGCCCCCTTCCGTTACTACTGCTGCTGCCCTTCCCATGCTCATTTCTCTCAAAAAAACTGACCAATTCCTGGCGTTGCCCCTATTGTCTCCCCTGTTATCGCTCCTGCTCCCACTCTCACTCTCACTGCTGCTGCTGCTGCTGCTGCTGCAACTCCTAGAGACTTTTCTCACATTTGCCATAACACTTCTTGCCCTCGGTCTGGCCCAGAATTTGCTCTCCTCCACAGGGAGGTTTCCCGTTAGCTTTTCTGACCGGGCTGCCCGGGAAAGCCATGTGCGGGCAAATGAGCGAGCCCTATTGTTCCCTTGCAGTTTCACCCTGGCAATGTGTAAAGGAGCAATAGGTGAAGCTGTACCTGTGGCAGAAGCATCATCATCATCATCATCATCATCATCATCATCATCATCATCATCATCATCATCATCATCATCATCATCATCATCATCATCATCATCATCATCATCATCATCATCATCATCATCATCATCATCATCATCATCATCATCATCATCATCATCATCATCATCATCATCATCATCATCATCATCATCATCATCATCATCATCATCATCATCATCATCATCATCAGCAGCAGCAGCAGCAGCAGCAGCAGCAGCAGCAGCGTCAGCAGCCAGCAGACGGTGTGTCAGATGGGACGAAAAGAGAGGATCCGAACGAATCTACTCGTGATTCGCATCTTGCAATCCGCCTCCTCCTCAGGGTCTTCTGCGTTACAAGAAGGCGGTGCTGTAACGGGGTTACCAGCATGTTCTGGTGATGTGACGGGAAGGAAGGAACATGATGCTCCGAGGGTGTTACAGGCATGTGGTTGCTTCGAGGGGTGGAAGCAGGGTGGTAGGGATGTTTGGGTGGCAAAATAGAGGTGTGATGTGCGGTGGTGTGTGGTGTTGAGGGAAACATTCTTGGGAGGTGTGTGGGAGGGTTTGATGCTGCTTTTGCCTCTGCTCCTGCTCCTGCTCCTGCTCCTGCTGCTGCTGCTGCTGCTGCTGCTGCTGCTGCTTCTGCTTCCGCTTCTGCTCCTCCTGCTGCTGCTGTTGTTGTTGCTGCTCCTTCTGCTCCCACCCCTCTTTCTGCTCTTGCTCCTGCTCCTACTCCTGCTCCTTCTGCTCCCACTCCTCGTGCTGCTCCTACTCCTGCTCCTACTCCTGCTCCTTCTGCTCCCACTCCTTCTCCTTCTGCTCTTGCTCCTGCTGCTGCTCCAGCTGCTTCTTCTGCTGCGTCTTTTTCCATCCCCTCCTCTTCCCCTCTCCCCTTTCTCACCTCCTGCCGCCCCTCCTCCCGCTCCCCCACCCTCCCCCTTTCCCTTCCCTGTAACAATAACAGATGAGCCTCAAGCCAACGCGCCTCACCCCCCTCCCCACTAAGACCCAGCCCCTCAATTGAATCACCTCCCTCACTGTCACCCCCACCCGCATCTACAGTGTCGTCATGGTAACCAGGCATGAGCTGCCCTTGCAACGACTGAGTCTTGGCTTCAGCCAGGAGCTTCTGAACGTTCCAGTGCTCTATGTGGTGTGACCAGAGGTGCAGGTCTAACACTTCATCCACATACACACTTGCGAAGCTGAGCTCGTTTGGGGAAAGGCCGAACGCGATCGTTACTATCACGCTCCGTACTGTCTCCACGAGCGCTGGTGCTACTATGCGGGAAATGAGCGAGAGGAGGGCGAAGGGCACGAGGAAAATGATGTTCCAGAGAAGCACTCTGATGAGATTGACTATGTATAGGAACCAGAGGAGGAAGCGGCGTAGGAAAGTGGAAGACGAAGAGAAGGAGGAGGAAGAGGAGGAGGAGGAGGAGGAGGAGGTGGGGAGGGGAGGGAGAGGAAACCAAAAGGACAGTTTGATAAACTCTCGTAGTTCGGGAAAGATGTAGGCGCGTGCGATTGGCTCGACGGAAAGCGCCAGGCTGGCTTCGTCTAATTTGCCGGCGTGGACCACGAGTGCTGACATGGCAGGCGACCAGTGGTAACCAGGTGCGTGGTAGATGTTACCGTTGTAGCATGCAGGTTGGTTCCATGACTGCAGGAAGGAGGGGAGAGGAAGGGAGAGAGAGGAGAGGCAGAGAGAGGAGAGGCAGAGAGAGGAGAGGCAGAGAGAGGAGAGGCAGAGAGAGGAGAGGCAGAGAGAGGAGAGGCAGAGAGAGGAGAGGCAGAGAGAGGAGAGGCAGAGAGAGGAGAGGCAGAGAGAGGAGAGGCCGAGAGAGGAGAGGCAGAGAGAGGAGAGGCAGAGAGAGGAGAGGCAGAGAGAGGAGAGGCAGAGAGAGGATGGGGGCCCAAAATTCTGCTCTTCTGAAACAAATTTCATCAGCCCAAGTTTCAAATCAAGAGAGGGAGCATGCGGAAACTTTTCGAATCACTAGACAGGACCGAAAAAGCCTGGAAGAGGAAAAGAGTTCACTAATAAAGATATCCGCACTGTACATACACACCTCAGACGATAAATAAGCTTGCACAGCGATGCTGACGACGCCAAACAGCCCGACAATTGCCACCACCACCAGCGGCCACAGCAGCAGCTGATTCACCTCCAAGTGAGCCGCCTCCATCACCACCACTTCCCAGAGCACCACATACCCCAGCACCACTCCAAAAACCGCTATAGCCGACAGCACCGTCGCCACCACCAACCGGAACACCCCTGCCCGGTCCCATTTCTTGACATAGAAGGGGGTTCCCAGGAACACGAGGGAGCCGAGGGCGTTGGAGAGAGGGGAGGTGGCGAGGCGGTGGGAGAGGAAGAGGCGCTGGCGGGTGGCAGGGAGGCCGAGGAGAGAGTCGAGCCAGCGGTAGCGCCCCCAGGGGTAGCGCTCCTGGCTCTTGTGCTTGTGCGTGGTGGGGTGGAGACTGGTTGGGAGGGATTGAGAGAGGGGAGAGGTAGAGGTGTTGATTGAATGACTGCTAAAGGGGAGGCCGGGGAGGGAGTCAAGCCAGCGGTAGCGCCCCCAGGGGTAGCGCTCCTGGCTCTCGTGCTTGTGCGTGGTGGGGTGTAGACTGGTTGGGAGGGATGGAGAGAGGGGAGAGGTAGAGGTGTTGATTGAATGACTGCTAAAGGGGAGGCCGGGGAGGGAGTCAAGCCAGCAGTAGCGCCCCCAGGGGTAGCGCTCCTGGCTCTCGTGCTTGTGCGTGGTGGGGTGGAGACTGGTTGGGAGGGATTGAGAGAGGGGAGAGGTAGAGGTGTTGATTGAATGACTGCTAAAGGGGAGGCCGGGGAGGGAGTCAAGCCAGCGGTAGCGCCCCCAGGGGTAGCGCTCCTGGCTCTCGTGCTTGTGCGTGGTGGGGTGGAGACTGCTTTAGCGTGTGCATGCTAGGGTGGAGACTGCTCGGGAGGGGTTGGGGGTGGGATGGGGAGGGGGAGAGAGGAGAGGAACATGAGGAAGCTTAGAGCGTTGGAGAGGGGCAAATCGGCGAAGCGGTGGAAGAGAAAAGGGTCAAACGATTTTTTACACGCCTAAAAGAAGGTCGCAACAGGCAAAGCCTTGAAGGTAAGGTAATTTTTAACACAAAAAAAAAAAAAAATGTCAACGCAGAAAAAAAAAAAAAAAAAACAAAACAAAAAACCTTCAAGGTTAAGGTTATAAAAGTTTTTTTTTAATATGACTCAGGGAATAGCACCTTTGAAACAAGATGGGGGTGGGCAGCCATCGCCGCCACCCAGACCAGCGAGATCTTATTTGACTCGGACTCCTCCACTTGCGAATCAAATCGTATCCGCGCCTGTGTGCCGCCCAAAATTCCTGCTCCACCAATGGGTGCAAGTCAGCTGGTGATTGGCTGCTTAATTGTCGCATGTACTGACAAGGGAGAGATGGTCGAGAGAGGGAGGAGAGACGGGGGGAAACGGGGGAAAGTGGAGGACAGGGAGGTATGTTTTGGTTTACTCAAGTTTATTTATTGGTAAACAGGTCTTTGGATCTTTGGAAGTGCAGAAAGTTGGTAAAAATAATACAAAAGAAGAGCAGAAAATTGTGGAAAAGGTTTATCACATTGTGGTAAATCAAGGCGAAGCAAACTATAGTGAGGTGATTCCGAGAGAATACCCAACTAGTCACTCACCAACTCCACGGCTTTCAGCAGCACTCACCAACTCCACTGCTTTCAGCAGCACTCACCAACTCCACTGCTTTCAGCAGCACGTTTCCCCCATGGGAGTGAGCGATAATGTGTATCCTCGCTGTAGGGTCGCTGCAGGCGATATCCGCTATAAGCAATGAAAGCTGGGATCCCGGGGGGTGGTGGGGGAGGAGTGCGAGGAGGGGGAGGGAAGGGGGAAGGGGGAGGAACGGATAAGAGTTGAAGAGAGGCGGGGTTGTTCTAGTTACAGGGTAACCCGTTTACCCACGATGTTAAAAACCACGCTACTAGACTAAACCCAATCCCTCCCGCACCTTCTCGGCAGCTTCCACCCTCCCCTTGTGAGTGTTCGTGCCGTCCCAGTGGAAAGGGTACGGCGCGGCGCCTTGCCGGCCGCCGGCAGCTCTCCCGGCCGCGATGCTCCCGGCAGGCAGCTTCCGCCACACGCTGTCTGCTCCTAACGGCCCTCGCGCCAAAAGCGCGCCAATTTTGGAGCAAAAGTTCTGCTCGCCGGAAACCGCGGGCTGGTACCACCTCCGCGTTCCGTCAGACGGTGGTGCGTCGAAGGTTCCGTGCACCACGATCACGTAATGCGTCTCGCGCGTCGCGTCGAAATCCAACCGTCGCACGCGGAAGCCCGTTTCCAAATCGACGGCTGACGTTTCGCGTCCGAAAGATGATTCCGATTCGTAATCGACAAATCCCGGGAGAGGGAAATCTTGACCTGGAACCTCAGGAAGAGGATTTTCCACGTCATCTGGAGGCTGAGCCACGTCATGGTCAATGTCGTACGGGTCTTCGGGCTCCTGGAAGCTTACGTGCTTAGCCACGCGCCGCGAAGGACCACTACTAGCTTTGATTTCGCTTCGAGAGGAAGGCTTCGTGGCACCCTGCGAATCCTGCATGTTAATTTTGGGCCGCTTGCGATAGCAACTTAATATTATTAGCCTGCCGGTCTCCGTTAACGTGAACGTCACCGTCACCGTCCGTCACGGTCACCGTCAGCATCCCTGTTCCAAACCTTACTGTGAAACGCGCGTACTGTGCTCTCAGGCACTTCCGCAAGCAGCGAACTCCTTAGAATCACCGTACTGCAAACCACTAAAATGCACTGCAACGTGTTCAGCATACGGAGGACCGGATAGAACCGAAGACAGCAGTGATGCCGAACCAACTTGGCCACCCTCGAGAACTCCTGCGGGTATACAGTACCACGGTGGCGGAGCTTTCAAAAGTGCTGTCAGTTTCGGGCCGCACCGCCCCGCCCCATCCCCCCCTCCACCTCTTGATTCGCTCCGTAAATTTCGGTGAGCCTACCGAACCGTTCCACATCGCGGTGCACCCTTGAATTGTCCACCCAGCTCAATTGAACACCACAAAGAGAAAGCTATATTTTTACTCCTTATTTTTTATTTTTCCTTTTTCTTTCTCCTATGCTTCTTTCTTGTATCCGTTCTCCTGGATATGCAACCTAAGTGAGAAAAACTGAGGGGATGGATGGAATAATCTTCCATGTAACAGACACAGCACATGGCATGGAAGAACAATTTGCATAATGCTGTTCTGGCAATTGCCAGTGGCAAAACAAAACACACCTTTCCAAAACCTGCGACAGATTGGTTTGCCAAGAAACCTTGAGGGTGTATAGACGTAGCAAAGGGGTGCCGGAGAAAAGGAATAACTCGCTCAGGAATTGTTGTACACTGGTATCATAGTCATGAAGAATCAACATCACTCAGAATGCACCAGCCAGCAGCCGTCACCAGTCTGTATCATTATGCCCCTCATCCTCATTCCTCCTCTTGAGACATACGGTATCAAAGGCCACTAAGTAATCACCAGCCGAGGAATCACCAGCCACTCATGAATGAACGCACAGACCCACCCCCCTCCTCACAGCACCTGCTTCCCCACCTTGACCCCTACTCTTCCTCCCATAACCCCTCCATTTCATCGTTCTCCTCATTCCCTCCTGAGACGTCTCATAACCCCTAACTCTCTCCCCGCCTCAACCCCTGCTCTTCCTCCCATAACCCTTCGATTTCATTGCTCTCCTCATTCCCTCCTAACCCTTCTCATAGCCCCTAACTGTCTCCCCACTTCGCCGTCTACTCTTCCTCCCATAACCCTTCCATTTCATCGCTCTCTTCATTCCCCAAAACCCTAAACCCTGCTCTGTCTCCCCACTTCGCCTTCTACTCTTCCTCCCACAACCCCTCCATTTCATCGCTCTCCTCATCCCCTCTTGCCCATCCATGAACCCCCCCTCCCCCTCGTTATAGTCACCTCCTCCTCTTCCTCCTCCACCTCCTGCCCCTGCAGCACCAAACCCCCCACTGCTGTGCACAAATCGGCCGCTGCTGCCACCTCTATTGTCACGATCGGAATAGTCACCGCCAGTTTCAGTACCATCACTATCAACCCATCACCATTCCCATCATCATCATCACCACCACTACCATCACCATCGTTATAAGCAGCAGCAGCAACACCGCCACCATTACCACTACCACCACTGTAGCCACCAGCAGCAGCAGCACCACCACCGCCACTGCCACCAGCAGAAAAAACATAACCACGCCCAATCCCCCTCCCCTCTGCTCCCCTCCCCATCCTGTTTCCCTCCTCCCCTCCCCCCTCTCCGCCTCCCCACCTGCCATCACCCCTGTAATCCTCCTCCTCACTCTCCTCCTCTTCACTTTAGCCTCTGCAAAAGGTAGCCCCCCACTACCCCCCTCCCATCACTCCCCTCCCCTCCCATAACTGTTCCCCCTAAAGCTCCGCCCATCCCTCCCCCTCCCCCGTCTTCCATCCCCTCTGCTCCCCCATCCCCTTGACTGCCGATCACTGCAATATCTGCCACCTTTGCCCCCCTCCCCCTGCCTCTCCCCCTCCCCCCCCCCTTCCTCTCCCCGCCCCCCCCTGCTCTTCCCGCCCCTCCTCTCCCTCTCCCCCTCCTACACCACCCCTCCCCCTTCCACCACCCTCCCCCTTCCACCCCTTCCCCTTCTCTCCCCCCCTCCACCACCCCCTCTCCCCCCCCACTCCCTCCCCACCCACATCCACACTCCCCTCTCTCTCACTCTCATCCCCCCCTAACACTTCCACCCCCTCCTCCTCGCCACCTCCCCTCCCCTCCTCCCCTCCCACCCCCCCTCCCTTCACTCCTCTCCACCTTCAACCTCTTCCTCTCCCTCCTCTGCATCAGCCTCTCAGCCTTCTCTGTTAAAATCTCCTGGGCGTCCCTCCCCTGCTCAATCACCTGAAGCCACTGCGACTCACTCAGCGCATCTGTATAAACCACCTGCTTCCGCTTCCTCCTCCCCATCTCAACCCCCACCCCATCCTCCCCCACCACTCCGCCCTCCCCCCCCTCCCCTCCTTCCCCTCCCTTAAAAACACCCACTCCGGCACCTCGTCCTTTTCCATCAGTCCGAGCCGCGCCGACCCAAACTGCCTCCTCCGAATCTCATCCATCCTCTCAAACATCTCAAACTCCTCTTCTGTCCTTGCTATAAGCCGATTCGTCTCACTCTCATCCGGCAAATCAGGGGCCAAATCCGGGATCTTGCCTCTCTTCATAATCTGCTCCAGCAGCTCTCTCCTCTCCTGCGCCGTCGACGTCGTGTTGAACATCCCCGCTTGAATCACCTTCGCATCAATCCCCATCTTATTCTTGGCCCTCTCTAGAATCTCCTCCTCTATAGACCCACGCTTACAAGCACAAACACCCGAACCTCCCGCTTCTGCCCGATCCTGTGCGCCCGATCCTCTGCCTGCTGGTCCATCTGGGGATTCCAATCAGAATCAAATAAAATCACCGTATCTGCCGTCTGCAGGTTCAGTCCAAGGCCGCCCGCCCGGGTGCTCAGCAGGAAGATAAAGTACGGCGAGTCCGGCGCGTTGTACAGCTGTAAGAGGCGGCCTCGTTCGTCTGTTTTGGTCATGCCGTCGAGACGCAGGTAAAGCATGCCGACCGACCGAAGGTAATCTTCCAGTAAATCCATCACCTTGGTCATCTGAGAGAACATCAAAATCCGATGCCCCCCGGCCTGTAACTTGGGCAGAATCCGGTCCAGCAGCTCAAATTTTCCGCTTGCCCGAACGCGCTCATTGGGAGATTGTGGCTGGTAGGGGTGGTCGAGCGCGTCGAGAAGGAAGAGGTAGGGGTGGTTGCAGCACTTGCGCAGCTGCATCGCTGTGTTCTGAAGCGCTCTGGATTTGCCTCCTCCGCCGTTGTCGTCCAGGCCAACGCAGCCCGCGGAAACGATTTGGGAGTAGTATTCGCGCTGCCAGGCGGACATGTCGCATTTGAGTATCACTTGGCGCTTCTGAGGGAGGAATTTCTCGACCTCTGACTTCTTTCGACGGAGGATAAAAGGCCGGATGACCTGGGGAGGGTGGAAGGGGGGGGGGAAACGGTGGGAAAGAGAGGAAGGGTAGGGAGAAGGAGGAGTTGTGAGTCATATCACTTATTGGCGCTTCTGCGGGAGGAATTTCTCAACCTCTGACTTCTTTCGACGCAGGATAAAGGGCCGGATGACCTGTGTGTGGAAGACGGGGGGGGGGGAGGGAAGGGGGCGGGGGGGGGACCAGGGGGGAGGAGGAGCGGGAGGGAGGAGAGAGATGGAGAGGGGGAAAGATGGGGGAAGAGGAAAGGGGAAGAGGCAGAGACGATTTGGGAAGAGTACTCGCGCTTCCGGGCAGACATGAAGCATTTGAAAATCACTTTGCACTTCTGCGTGAGGAATCTCTCGATCGACCTGGTGCTTTTGTGTGATAAGTCGATTTTTGAGTCGACTCAAAAGCGTCTGATCACCAGCACCTGCTCCTCCTCGTTCAGCGTCATTTGAGCCGTCTCAAAACACCCGAACGTCACGTCGCACTTGCTTCCAAGTGTTCCTCGGGCGGAAGAAGTGTGTGTTGTGAAAGAAACCAACTGATGATTCATGAATCACAACAGCAACACCCGAGCCCACCTGGTGCAGGCGTCGAATGACCAGCAGCTGCTCCTCCTCGTTCAGAGACACGTCACACTTATCCGCAAATGGCGCATTGAACCAGTCCTCCAAATTACCATGCATGCTCCAAAGGAACTTGACCTCTTCGAAAAAGAGGGAGAAGGGGGAGGAGGGGGGGTTGGGGCCAGCGAGGGGACTGGGGAGGGGAGAGAGGGGGGACACCTCTCACAGGCCCAACCCACCTGGTGCAGCCTCCGAATGACCAGCAATTGCTCCTCCTCGTTTAGGGACACATCGCACTTATCCGCAAACGGCGCATTGAACCAGTCCTCGAAATTACCATGCATGCTCCAAACGAGCTTGACCTCTTCGAAAAAGAGGGAAAAGGGGGAGGAGGGGGGGTTGGGGCCAGCGAGGGGAATGGGGAGGGGAGAGAGGGGGCACACCTAACAGGCCCAACCCACCTGGTGCAGCCTCCGAATGACCAGCAATTGCTCCTCCTCGTTTAGGGACACATCGCACTTATCCGCAAACGGCGCGTTGAACCAGTCCTCAAAATTATCGCTCGAGTTGAAAATCGCGGGCAGGAGAAAATTCAGCAGTGCCCAGAGCTCCCCCAGGCTGTTCTGAATCGGCGTCCCGGTCAGCAAAAGTCTTTTCCGAATCGAGTATCCCGCCACCAGTGTTTTACTTAGTACTGACTCGTGGTTCTTAAGTCGATGCCCCTCGTCTACTATCACATAGTGCCACTTAATCTTCTTCAAGAATGCCTTATCCCTGATAATAAGGTCATAGTGCGTCAGCAGCACACTGAACTTATACTCTTCCCCTTCTGGCCCCGTCAGGCCCCCTCCTCCCCCCGCTCCTCCCCCTCCCCCGGACTCCTCACTCCCCCAATCATCATCCACCGCACTCCCTCCTCTCCCTCCCCTCCCTCCTCTCCCTCCTCCCCTCCACCCGCCCCTCCTCCCCCCTCCTCCTCTCCTCCCTGCCAGCACCCCTCCGAATTTCTCCCTCAGAAGCTTCCTCTCGTCTTGCCTCCCATCGTACATCACCACTTTGCAACTGGGAAACCACGCTGCAAACTCCACTCCCCAGTTCGGGAGCACAGCCTTAGGAGCCAGCACCAGATGCGGCCCGTAATCCCCCTTTTTCTCCGCCATAAACGCGATAAACGCAATTGTTTGTATCGTTTTCCCGAGCCCCATTTCGTCCGCCAAAATCCCGTTTAAATTGTTATTATAAAGGGACACCATCCATTGCAGCCCTTCCATCTGATACTGCCGAAGCTGCCGCCCGGGTGACAATAACGAGGGCTGTTCTGTCACCTTCTCTTCTATCGAATGCACTGCCCGGTCATACCGCCTCTGCCCCTCCATTAAGTCACGCTTCGACTGCCCTGCTGCTCCCTCCTGCTGCCCCTCCTGCCCCTCCCCTGTCCCCCCTCCCTCCCCTCCTGCTCCCCCATCCGCCTCTCCTGCTCCCCTCCCCTCCCCTCTCCCCTCAATCCCCCCACCACCTCCCCCACCACCCTCCCCACCCCCACCAGCGTCTTTCTGCTTCTGCACCATTGCCCCCAGCCTCTGTAAAAGCTCATCCGTTTTTCCCAAGAGAGTGTGCAACCTCTCGTTCTTACTTTCCTCCACCAATTTGAAATACGCTTCCTGATCGCCGGCTTTAAGTGCCTGCACTCGCATGCGCTCGGCCCGCGACGCGCGCTGCTTCTGACGCGCGTGCCACGTCAGCACGCCGTCGCTCCGCTGCTTCCGCCGCCGCTGCTCCGCCAGGCTGGCTGCTGACATGTCGCGCCCTGCCTGCGCCACGTCAGCGAAGAACCGGGCGGCGGATTCTACCGAGTCTGCTGCACGACGAGCCCTTCGAGCCGCCTTTGGAAGGGAGGGAACCAAGGGTGTGTTGAAGGGGGGGGAGGAGAATCAGGGGAATTGGGTTGGGGAAGAGAAGGGCGAAACAAGGGATGGCAGCAGCATGAATCACTGGAGAAATCATAAACAAAAAAAAACCAACAGAACAACAAAAACAGATCACACGAAACACTACAAAAGAAGGAAACTACATGGTGGGCCTTCAATCGCCTTGTCACTACCAGTTCCATGGTGACAATACAACCACCAAACCCACCTCAATCGCCTTGAAACCTCAAAAATCCAGATTTTGAGCCCCACCAACCCCACCACCAGCTGCCCTTGCAGCCGCTGCAACATCTCTCTTTCTCACCTCAATGGCCTCTGAAGCTTCAAAATCCAGATCCAGAACCCCACCAACGCCAATGCCATTCACACCGGCCCCACCACCAGCCGCTCTAGCAGCCGCTGCCGCCGCTGCTGCAGCATCTCTCTTCCGCGCCTCTATCTCAAACCCTAACCCCTCCTCGTAATAATCCTCGTCCCACAAATCCTCCCCCTCCACCTCCCCCTCCCACGCCTCCACCTCCTCCTCTGATGGTTTCATGCCAGGTGGCAGCTGCCACCTCAGCATCGCGCGTTCCACGTCAGCATGCGTCAGACGCAGCAGGCTCCAGTCCAGCAGCGGCTGGTGCCGCCCGTGTGCCACGTTGGCTTTCATGATTCGCTCTTCCTCCTCCTTTCTCACTCGCTCCGCTCTCTCTTTATCCACTTTCTCACTCTCATCCCCTTCTACTATCTCTATCTCGCTCTCCTCCATCTCTACTGCTCTCCATTTCTTCCCCACCCGCCCACTTTCCATTGCCGCCACGTCATCTTCTACCACTTTAACCACATCCAGTTCGTCATCAGCCAGCTCAGCACGCGCCACGTCAGCATCTGCCACGTCAGCATGCCCGTTCACCAAAGGACCAGTCAGTGCGCCGCCTGAAGCCCAGTCAGTGATCCTCTTTTCAGCAAGCACCTCAAAACGAACCTTCCTCTGCAACCCACGAAGCTTCAGGCACCTGAGCTGGATCTCCAATGACCGTCTGACACCTGGCGCCTGCACCACCGCCAGCAAGGATTCCAATTTCGCAATCCTCTCTCCCACTTTCTCACTCTCCTCCCTCTCCCCTTCCTCCACAAGTTTCCCCCACTCCCCCTCTCTCACCATCTCCCTCCCCGCCCTCACTCTCTCCTCTGCCGCCCGCCTTATCCTCCTGAGCGCCTCGATCTTCTGACGCACCAGCTGCGGCGGGAACAGGCCCGCCAGCTGGCGGTCCGTGAGTGGCTGGCCGGCCGCCAGCGTGGCGAAGCAGTCGCGCTGCGATTGGAGGAGGGAGAGCTGAGCTGGCGTGAGTGATAAAGGAGGAGAGGCGGAAGGAGGGTCGGCGGGCGTAGGAGTAGGAGGAGGAGGAGGAAAGGGGGAAGGGAGGTGTGAGGATGGAGCGAGGGCAGCAGGAGGGGGAGGGGGTGGGGGAAGAGGAGAGGGAAGAGGAGTGGTAGCAGAGAGTGGGACAGGAGCTTGTGATACGAGGGGTACTGTAGCAGAGACAGGGGCATGAGAAGGGGGGGGTGGTGGTGTGGGTGGGATGGTGAACACTCTTGTGCCTGGAGCAGGTAAGTCAGTAGCAGCTGCATCAGTAGCAGGTGAGTTAGTAGTATCCATAGCAGCAGCTCCCGTTCCGGTCTCTGCCTTCACAGCAACTGGATAGGGAGTTGGCGTAAGAACCTCAACACCCGCTGTCAACTGAGCGTCCGGCTGAGCGTCAGGTGACTCCGTGCACTCAAGAATACTCCGGGTTACACCCTGGGTTACACCATGGGTTACACTCTGCACTACACACTGGGTTGCGATCTGGGTTACGCTCTGCGTTTCACCAGCCTTAACTGGTACACTTGCCACATCTTGCACAGGAGCAGAAACATCAAAAGCAGCTGTTAAAGAACCCTCTCGAGCACTGCTTTCGCCAACTGCTGCTGCCCCCTCCGCGTGTTGCCGCTCTCCCTTTTTCTCTTCTTCCTCCACCTCTCCTTTCCGCATCCCCTCTTCCACCTTCTCTTCTTCCCCTTCTCTTCCTCCACCTTCTCTTCTCTCCCCTTCACTTCTTCCCCCTTTTCTTCTTCTCCCTTCTCCTCTCTTCCTAGCTCCTCTCCCCCCATCAGTTCTTTCCCATTATCCTCTTCTTCCTTAGCCTCTCCCCCCTTCTCCCCTTCCCCTTTTTCTTTCTCCCCTTCCTCATCCTCTACCCGCATCTCCGCATCCCCTTTCTCCTCTTCCCCCTCCACCTCTCCCCCTTTCTCCTCTCTAATCATATCCTCTTCCCCCGTCCCTCCCCCTTTTCTCTGCTCCTCCTCTCCCCCCTCTCCCCCCACTCCCCCGTGATCTACACCACACCCACTCGCAGGAGCAAAATCACCTCTATCGCCCCTGTTATTGTCACCACCGTCTATTGTCACCTCTCCGTCCAAATTTTCACCTCCCCCCTCCCTTTGCCCCTCCGCCAACGCGCCTTCCCCTTGACTCTCCGCCAGCGCGCCTTTCCCTTGCCCCTCCGCCAAACCGTCTTCCGAACCCCCTGTCACCATCTCTTGATGCACTGGGGGAAATCCGCCTACTCCCGCGCCCTTCCCTTCACCTGCTTCCGCTCCTCCACCATCCTCCCCCGCGCCCCATTCCGCCACTGGCTCCGCGTTTCCCCTCTCTCCCGCCAATTCCGCTCCCCCCACGACATCTGAATCGAAACCTCCGCCAGTAGCGCCAGTTCTGCCCTCCCCTATACCTTCCGCCAGGCCTTCCGCCAGTTCCGCGGACCCTTCCGCGGGCTCCGCGGAACCTGCCGCAGAGCCCTCCGCCGGATACATTGCGCCCAGCCTTCCCTTACGCCACTTTCGTAACAAGACTTGCGCGAGTGAAGCCGAGGTCTCTCAGACGTATCGACCCAGAAGTCACTCTCCTCAGTCTCGAACTAACCTTTCGAAATAAAAAAAACCGCGTGTAATGAGTCGATTTCAAAATCTCTCAGACGTCTCGACCGAAAAGTCACTCTCCTCAGTCTCGATTGCTCAGGTCGAGGGGCCGTGCGCGGGGACCTTGGGGACAATAAGAACCGAATGTGAAACGAACGCCCTCTGTTCTCTCGGTCTGGCGATTAAAGATTCGCCCGGCCAGCCCGTGACGGAAAGCGAACGCCTCTCCTAAGCGGGAATCCGCTAGCCACGATCGGTGAAAACAAAATCCAGAAACCATGAAGTTCCTGAAACCACCCCGCGCACGTCGAGATCAGTGATTCAAGTTCGTGGCCCTAAACCGAAGTCGTCAGCTCGAAGCCAAACACAAGCGCGACTCTGCTTAGGCCAATCACTGCTAATCCACAGTAACCAAGGAGCAACCGCAGACTGCGGGAGTGCTTTTCGCTTCAGGCGTGCTTCAATAGAAACGAATGACGTGACCTCGGGATTAGGTCATAAGTGCTCTTGGCTTCAAGGCTGATCAGCTAGTGGTAACCAAAGCGAAATTGCGAACGTATTCGCAACCAACCATATATGAAAGCGCAAATTGCAAGCAGGAACTGCAGCGCTACAATAGTACAGTACTACTGCTACATCATTGCAGCTTTAGTAAACTCCGTCATAGTGTAGAAAACGCACTTCATTAAGAATGAATGTCGCATCACATCCAAAGACGCATTGTTACATGATTTGTTATGAAGGCAACACAATCGGGACACTATGGTTGCATGATGCATGGATGACACGGCTTATGAAGAGGAGGCTGCCTGAAAGCGTATGCAAGGAATTCATGGCCGTTTGAATGTTGCAATCGACGGTCATGTGTCAGATGGTGATCTTGATCTGGGAAGGTTGTTGGTGGTGGACTGGCGCCCTTGGGCTTGCTGGGTTGACGACAGTCCAATGAGGCTGATAGCTGAGCCAAGCTTCGCAAGGCAACAGAGTTCCAAACCTGCATGCAAACAGAGGAGAGAGACAAATGCATGGCTTCAAGAAATACGGGAAATAAATAAATAAATAAATAAAACCAAAACGCAAACGGCGAACAAAACAAACAAACAAAACAACACATCCGAACCCCTACAAGTCGGTCTACTACACGCATGTATGCGCCTCCTGACTCACTTCAGAATTCGACTTGAATCTCCCATTCGCCAGCATCACAGCCCTACTCTGCTGCCTTCGCTGCCCCCTCCTCCCCTCCCTCCTTCCCCACCACCACCACCACTACCTCCTCACTTCCCCCCTCCCCATCCTCCACCGAATCCTCCACCTTCCTCACTTCCACGCCCTCCTTCACCCCTCCTTCCCCTGCTGCCTCCACCACAGCAGCAGCCTCTTGCACCAAAGCCACCTCCCCAGCAGCAGCACTTGCTTCAGCCGCCGCCGCCGCAGCTTCAGCCTTCATCCCAGCTTCAGCCTGCAACACCACCCCATAGTACCCCTCATTCCCCTCCATGCAAGTTTTAAGCGCCTCAGTGGGACCCACACACCGGTCCACAATACTCTCCCCAGCCTTTTCTGCTGCCTCCACACACCCCTCCCACGCTATAAACTCCTCCCTGCACGGCCCGCCTTTCATAAACTGGCAAAACGGACAGTCATCTGTGCTATCCTCTCCCTGCCCTACCTTCTCCTTTCCCTCTCCCTCCCCAGCCTTCTCCTTCACCTCTTCAGCCAAAGTCTCCCCCAACGCACTAACCGCTTCACCCACCTCCCTTCCTGCTTCCTCCACCTTCTCCCCTGCCTTCGCCACCTCGCTCACCACCGCTGCCACCACCGCTTCCGCCTTCTCCTCCGCTTCTCTCGTCAACTCCGCCCCCTTCACCTCTAACTCCTCCACATACCTTGACAGCACGTCAACAGCATCCGCAAGAGGAGGTCTCTCCAGAATCTCCTTTGCTTTCTCCTCTGCCTTTGCTTCCACATCCTTTGCTTTCTCCTCTGCCTTTGCTTCTAGTTCAGCTACATAGCCTGCTACAGCATCCACAGCGTCAGCTAGAGGGGGGCTTTTGAGAATCTCCTCTGCTTTCTCCTCTGCCTTTGCTTCCACACCCTTCGCTTCCTCTTCTGCCTTTGTTTCCAGGCCCTTTACTTCCTCTTCTGCCTTTGCTTCTAGCTCTGCTAGATGGGCAGCTAAAGCATCCACAGCGTCAGCTAGCGGGGAGCTCTCCCCCTCGTCCACGACAACTGTTCCAATAACCTCCTCGGGACCTGCGTCTGCCGAGCCTGCGTCCGCCGAACCTGGAGATGATTCAGCTTCGGCAGGTTCAGGTGCGGCAGCATCACTTGCTGGTGCGGTGGTTGGTTCGGAAGAAGACGAATCTGTGAATGAGGCTTCTGGCGAAACTGATGCTTGTGCTGCTGGTGGTGCATCTGATGGTGATGGTGATGGTGATGGTGATGGTGATGGTGGTGGTGATGGTGCAGGGTGGTGGGACTTTGCTGCTGCGGAGGAACGGCGGTCTGATGGAGGGACGAAGAAGGAGAGAGAGAGCCACACAGGGAAGTAAAAAAGACTGACCGACTCACTGACTGACCAGTTCACTTACGGACTGACTGACTGAAAGACAGTTGGTTGACAGAATCCAGCGCGGCACAATGACGCATTGCCTATCAAACGAGAAAAGAGCCGTCGCACCTGAGAGAATGCGCTCCCCAACGAGCCCAGCCAACGCGAGACCCGCGGTCAGCAGCACGAAATCCCGGCCTTCCGTCGTTCCGAACCTCTTCTGAAGCGACTCGGCAAACGAGGGAATCTCCGCTCCCGCCTTAGCTGCCACTTTGGCTGCTCCTGACGAAACACCTGATGAAACACCAGAAGCTCCTGCTGCTGCAGTAGACGCGGAAGTCGTCGACGCGAATCTGGCATTCTGGCAGCTGATTGGCGCATCGCGAAAGGCGGGAGCAGCGTCGCGAACGGAGCGCGAAAGAGAGTCGAGGGTTCGAGTGGCTGCGGAGTCGAGTCTGGCGCGAATCTCGCTTCTTCTCCGGATGTGCCGCGCAGAGGCGGACGACAGAAAGCGGAACATGGGCGGAGAGCGCGTCAGGCGGAGAGTATGTGGCGTGGAGAGTGTGCAGGGCGGAGAGTGCGAGAGATCCAAATATGCGAACGAAATAGGTAACCCTGTGCGATCTGTTATTTTGACGGAGGAAAGGTTCGAACGTCCTCAACTCGCAGAAAGAAAACGGATCAGAAAAGGGCAACCGCGGGTGGAGCCGCAGCTGAAGCAAGATCCGTAGCGATGGAGGCCGGCTGGTGTCTCGTGCTAAGCTTGCCTGAAGCAGGTGGGAATGCACATGGGGGTGTAAGAGAGAGCAGAAACGAGGTGACTTTTGAGTCGACTCAAAAGTCACTTGCCTGAAGCAGATGGGAATGCACATGGGGGTGTAAGAGAGCAGAAACGCGATGAATGACCACACTTACAACGAAGCTGGGAGTTAAGGAATAAAGCTAGGAAGCGAATGAAGCTGCAGGTTGTAATACTGTGTTCTTATAACGGTTTACGTATCAGCCGAGCAATACGATCTCAGTGGGATAACGGTTTTCTGTGTGTTTTCGTTCTGTTTTCTCTGTGGTTTAGTGGGCTGTGGGTTTATTGTGAGCCTAGATCGTAAGCTGAATCAACCGATCAGATACCCGTCGACAGGCGGAGAAAGGGTAGCACGGATAAGGTTAGATCCACCTTACTTCACAAGTAAACTAGTTTCGCATACGATTACGGACCCCCGATGTAACTAGTCCGGGGTCAACTTAGATAATTACGGATCCGACAATGCAATAAGATACTGCGTGGGTTGGATCATCGTCCGAATCTCGAATCCTGAAATGGGCTCTTAAGTAGACTATAAGGAGGCGGAACAAGATCGCAGGAAAATAGCCAGAGAGGAGACGAATGACTTGTATTGCTGAAAGGCAGGATCGGATACAAAGAATGGCTTCAGGAGCAGACGGATAAAAAGCGATCTGTAAAAAGCATCGCCTACGTTCTTTCTCACCTTGGAAACGAGTAAGGCACGCTACACGGAAATCAGCTCGGATCTGCCCTCCACGAATAAGCGGCTCGAACAAACAGCCAGCTGAAAAGCTAGTCGCACGAGCTTCAGAAGCAACACCCGCAAAACTCACACCCTACACCCTCTCTCAAGAACCTACTGGAAGAGCTACGAACACTTCACAGCTAAAATAGCTACTTGGCTTCTAGCTGGTGGTGGTGGTCTAAAATCCATGGCTGCGACCAACCATTCCCTGGCATGGAGCGATGGTTGTACTGGCAAGCATGAAAAAATATTTCCTAGTTACCTGGGTTTTCCTAAACGCTTACAGGAATTCTGGGCACACGAGACAGCCACGAACGTCGCATTTCTCCCGGAGGTGGGTGCGGGATGTGATCAGATAAGTTCGAGAACCCCCAACTTTGAAGGTACAAATATTTTTAAACATTCCGTTAAGGCCGCAGTCAAAAAAACATCATCTTGAACTTTCGGCGTTCCGAAGATCTTGGGGGACTGGCGATTCGCAGAATGTTGTTTCCCCAAGGTGTACATGCAGGTTCCAATATAGATAGATAGAAGCAAGTATTCTCAATTATCTTGAAGGAAATGCAACACAAAGCCCACTGAAAGCCCAAGCTCTTCTAAAACTAAAAACGTATGGCCCTTTCTTCTGCAAGAGAGACTTGCTAGTAGTCTCCACCCTGGAGTGCTACATTACTATCCATACACCAAAACAGCCGTAAGGCTGAAACCAAGTTGTACATCCAATATCCATTTTTACAACAAACTCCAAGCACGCATGCATGCTGCTTACTCTCATAATACACCCCCATTTGTAGCGTGCTCCTTAACCAGCAGGGGCACCGCCGGCGCCACACACACTCTTTCCCGCTGCTGCCTTTTGAGCAATTGGCTTCAGCCGAATCATGATATCGTCAAACTTAGGACGGTCCTTGGGGTCACTGGGACGCAAACAGCGGGTGGAGAGGGGAGAGGGGGTGGCACGAGGTTGAGTCAACCTAAAAGTCCTCCTTTTGAGCAATTGGCTTCAACCGCACCATGGTATCATCAAACTTGGGCTTGTCCTTGGGGTCACTCACTGGGGAGGGTGGAGAAAGTGACATGGGGTGACATCTGAGTCGACTCATATCTTCCTGTAAGCAATTCAGCGCGGTAATAACATGGTCAAACCTGTGATGATCCATACAGTCACTGGAAAGCAGAAACGCGCAAGGTGGGAAACCGGCTGGAAGAGTGGAAGCAGCAGTCCGATTTGAAATGGATGGAAAACAAAGAGAGGAACTCACTTGTGCCAGCAGTGGAGGATGAGTGAGGAGAGAGCCGGGTCGAGGTCAGGCGGGACGGTGACGGACGGCGAGGGACGGCGAGGGACGGTGAGGGACGGTGAGGGATGGTGAGGGACGGCGAGAGCACAAAGAGAGGAACTTACTTGTGCCAGCAGTCGAGGATGAGTGAGGAGAGAGCCGGGTCGAGGTCAGGCGGGACGGTGAGGCGCTGGTTCTGGAATCCCACTGCTCCCACCACCTGGGGTGGAGGAGAGGGGGAAAGAGGGGAGAGAGGGGAGAGAGGGGAGATGAGTGAGAGAAAGTTGGGACAGAATGAAATATCTGCATAACTGCATGGGGTTAGGACAAATAGGCATAAAGTCCCCACGTACCTGCATGGGGTTCATGCCGTCCCATGGCTGCAGCAGCGTGACCAGCTCCCACAGAATCACTCCAAAGCTGTACACATCCGACTTCTCATTGGACGGTTCGTTACGCAGCACTTCAGGTGCCATCCACTCGGGCTGGGAAGGGACGAAGAGGCACGGACATAAACAGCACAGGGAGAATGAGAAACATTGACAGAGGGAGAGAGCACCAGCTCCCACAGAATCACTCAGAAGCTGTACACATCTGACTTCTCGTTGGACGGTTCGTTACGCAACACCTCAGGTGCCATCCACTCGGGCTGAAGGGGGAATGGGAGGAGAGGCAGGCAGAGAAAGGGAGAGGCATTGGCAGAGAGAGCGAACGCCAGCTTCCATTGGATCACTCCAAAGCTGTACATGTCTGACATCTCAGGAGCACTTCAGGCGCGACAGAGGGAGTGAGCATCAGCTTCCACGGGATCACTCCACAGCTGTACATGTCTGACTTCTCGTTAGACGGTTTGTTGCGGAGCACCTCAGGGGCCATCCACTCGGGCTGAGAGGGAGGAGGGTGAAGGGAGAAGGAGGTGGATTGTTGCACAGGCAGCAACGAGCGAGGCAAACAAAACAGGGAAGGGAGGCCTCCAGACTAGAAGCCGCCTGAGGACTGCTGCACGCCGCACCCTGCCTGCAGGCGTAACAACATGCAGCATGACTCTTAATCACCACTGCAGGACGTGCCACCCCGCCACCATCCACACCCACATGCATACCATGCGCACCTGCGTGTATGCACACCTGCGTGTATGCACACCTGCGTGTATGCACACCTGCGTGTATGCACACCTGCGTGTATGCACACCTGCGTGTATGCACACCTGCGTGTATGCCTCACCGTGCCTGCACCCGACTTGGACGAGAGGAAGGTGCTGTTCTTGTTGCGAGACAGGCCAAAATCGCAGACCTGTCAAGGGAGCAAAGCAACCAAAACGCTTTGCATGTCAAGATGCGCAGACAGGATGCATCCACTTATAGATTGCTTCGCAGTGGGCGAGGCAGGAGATTAAAACGAAAGGCGAGAAGCTCAACTCAAACAACAATTTCTATCTATTAGACAAAACTAAACGCGCAGGCCACTCACCTTAACAGTGAAATTCTTGTCCACTAGCAAATTAGGCGTCTTGAGATCACGATGCACGATCATGGGCGTGCAATGGTGCAAGTAGTTGATGCCTCGCGCCTGGTACGTGTGTGGGGGGGGAGGTAGGGTGGAGTGTTTCCAGTGTTTAGGAGCATCAAGCATCACAATCATGGGCGTGCAGTGGTGCAATAGTTGACGCCTCGCGCCTGGTTTGGTGGGGGTAGGGTGGGAGGGAAGAGGGGGAAGGTTGTTTTACGCAAGTTATGGACTGAGATGAGTGAGTGGGTTAGCCGCATCAAGCATCACAATCATGAGCGTGCAGTGGTGCAGTAGGTAGTTGATACCCGCGCCTGGTGTGAGTGTGGGAGGGTGGGAGGAGGGGGGCGGGGGGGGGGGGGGGGGGGGTTTGAGGGTTGAAGAGGAACGGACGGGCCAATAGAGAATAAGCAGGTTCGGTGGAGGTCTTGAGACCACGATGCACGATCATGTGTAGTGATGGGGGTTGGGAGGGAGAGGGGGGGGTGAGGGGGAAGAAGGGTGGAGGGTGGGGAAGGGGCGAGGCGTGGGTCAATCGAAAAGAGGGAGGGAGGGGCTTCTGAGTCGACCCAAAGGGCATGAATGAACGATATTCAGCCCACCTTCTTGCCCACTATCAGGTTGGATCATGGTTGTGCAGTGGTGAATTTTGCCCCCCCCCCCATCCCCACCCCCTCTTCCCCACCCCCTCCCTGATAAAACTCAAAGTGCAAGCCCATACCCTCCCCCTCTCCCCTTCCCAACCCCCCTCGCATCTCTCCCCTCTCCCCCACCCACAATATCTACGGCCCATGCGGATGCACCTGATCCTCTCACCTCCCCCCCATACCCTCCCCCCTCAACCCACAATATCCATGGCCATGCGAATGCGCCGGCCCTCCTTTAAGGCCTCCTTTGCCCCCGATACTACCCAGTCCACCCACAGTGCAATCCCACGCGTGCAAGCCCACAACCTTCCCCACCCTCCGCTCGCCTCCCCAACCCAAACACCCACAATATCCATGGCCATGCGAATGCGCCGGTCCTCCTTTAAGGTCTCCTTTGCCCCCGGCCGATGAAGCAGACGGAACAGACTTCCCCTGGGAAGGGAGAGGGAAGAGTGGCGTGAGGAGATGGGCGGGGGGGGAAAAGGGGGCGGCGTAAAGGGCATTGGAATGTTTTAGGACGTCTCAAAACACTCCTTCATACACGGTATACCTGTGCAACGAGACGAGTTACTCGCTCGGGCTCGCCCGAGTTACTCGTTTGGGTGCGAGTAACGACTTTCGTTTTTTGTAAAATTTACTCGTCCGAGTCGAGCCGAGTTTTACTTGCCGAGTTTTTTTTGCTCGACGAGTACTTGGGTGCTTTTAGCTGAGCATTTATGGTACTCTTTGAGTTTTTAAGCTAGACGAGTACCAAAAAACTCGTCGAGTTACCCTAACAGATAACATTGTGGTGTGGTTGGGTTGGAATTTTCCTCCCGCCATTTTAGCCAACCAGTTTTCAGATCTGATGATGGGTTGCATTTTAGCCAACCACTTTTCAGATCTGATGAGTTGCATTTTAGCCAACGCACCCACCCTTCAGTACTCCCTCCCATCCCTACGCCAGAGCGCCCGCTTATTTCTGAGCATGCAACAATGTCGTGTCACCTACTATTTAAAGGGACGACCTCGTCTCGTCCGCATCTGTAGGACAATGACGTAGGGTCATTGTCGCGATCTACCGTCAAACTTACCTAGACGTCGTGATTCATGCTGTTCTAGGGTAAACATTACCTAGCAAGATTCCGATTAGAAGGTGGACATTATCTTGATAGATAGGATGGCGCGCGCGAAGCAGTGCGACTCTAAGGTCAACAAAGCGCCTGCTGCGGCAGGTCACGGTCACGGTCGTGGTGTTGATCGTGGTAAAGCTTTAGTTAATGGTGGCGTTCAGCAGATCGGGATGACAACTGAAGAGCTGAGTCAACTGAAAGCGGCCTCAGCGGAGTATGACCATGAGAAACTTTTAGAGGCGGTTGGAGGAGGCAAGAAGGTGGACCAACGTCATGGCGAGGGAAGTTCTGGGGTAAATCGTGGCACTCCTCGTGAAGATGATGTGGACGACGGTGTTGAGGGAGAAAATCTCGAACAGCACCGTGGTGAAGTAGGGGACGATGGCGATGGTGACGGTGTGGACGGTACCGCCGGTCCAACCAGTGCAGATGGCGGCACTGCTGCTCGCGCTGATGGTGACGAGGATGAGACGGATGAGGAGGAGGTGGCGGCTGACGAAGAGGAGGACGAGGAAGAGGAGGGGGATGCTGACGAGGACATGGAGGGGGAGGAGAGTGAGGAGGGGAGCGGTGACGACTCCGAGGAGGTGTACACCGGTGACGGAGAGGAGGCTGAGACGACAACGCTGAGGACTACGTCGACTTGGAAGAGGAAGGGATGGAGGATACAGAGGGAGATGGGGGGGGGGAGAGCTAAAAAGAGGAAGCGGGGTGCCAAGGATGCCAAGCGCCTCCAGGCCCTCACCATCTCATCGGAGATGTGGTTGGCTATGGAAGAGCTTGCGGCCTTCCTTAAGCCATTCCATGCCGTGAGCTTAGCCGCTGAGGGTTCGAAATACCCCACGATCTCCAGGGTTGTCCCACAGTTCAATGAGCTGTTGGACGGCCTTGACAGGGTCAAAAACAATGTGTCCTCCCCCCCATCAAGGGTCATGAAGGACTGCATCAATGCTGCTGAGGGGGAGCTGATGGAGTACTACTCAGGCAGCAGTGATGAGCTTTGGGTTGCCACATTTCTTGACCCAAGCTTCAAGACCGGGTACTTCGAGATGGATGGAGAGGGGGGAGTGCAGGAGAGTGAGACGCCGAGGGGGGGGGGGGGGTACAGCATGTTGCAGCGGAAAGGGTGCTCGCCTTGGTAGGGGCGAAGTTGGGACCGTACAAGGCGAAGGCGCTGGCGGCCCGGGAGAAGCGGGAGAGGGCAGAGGGGGCTGGTCGTGGTGCACTCGGAAGGGGAGGGGGGGATTTATCAGGAGGGAGCTCCTCTAGCCGTGTGGGAGGAGCTGGCAAAAAGGGGGGTGCTGCAGGCGGCCGCCTGCCCAGCACTCGATGCATTTGGTGGCGCAGACGGGGATAGGCGGAGCTTGAGGGCAAGATTGGAGGAGTACCGTAGCCGTCAGGAACAGTCCATCAGGGACGAGGTGCAGATTTACATCGACGAGCGATTGGAGCCTTTGGGGATCTGTCCCCTTTCATATTGGCGCCGCAGGAATGACCTTGAGGGGTTGCAGGCTATGGCCCTCGACTACCTCGCCATACCAGCGACGTCGGCTGCGAGTGAGCACAACTTTTCGCGTGGCCGCAATCTGATCACGTGGCAAAGGCATAGCCTGGGACCCGAGCGTGTATGATTCTCAAGTCCTGGGTGGACTTGAACACACGGTGCCCGTTGGAGAAGGCGGCAAAGAAACTGCTAGAGTTGGCAGAGGCGGATGCCGTAGGGGTGGAGATGGATGAAGAACAGCCGAAGTGATGGTGTGGGGTAGACTGGTTTGTTGTATGAGATGTGGGGTGGGACATGGGCTGGCTGGTGTGTGTGGGAGGAAACCTAGCAGGGCAATATTTATCGCTTCAGATCATTTCATGCGTACGCTCTCCAGGGCGCAAGACCTGGCCTAAACCCTTAAATTATTGTGTGTGCAGTTATAATAGTTGTTGACTGCCAAGATTCCTTAGGTTGTGATAACACCCATGCGTTGTGCTGGTGGCCTGCCTGCGAGGCCTATCCAGGTCTAAACAAGCTTCCACGGGCTTACCGCGGCAACCGAAGGCTACCCTAGGCTACCCAGGGCAACCCAGGGCTTTCCTGGGCTTTCCTAGGCTTCCTGAGACCACCTTGGGTTTACCTGGGCGGCCCTGGAAACCCCAATACTTCCGTGGTACCAATGGCCTTCAATAGTTATTCCGTACATAGTCGTTCTATGCAGGAGTTGGGCACATGGCCGAACATTACTCGTACTCGGACGAGCTTTTCTAAATGCTCGCCCGAGTTCCCTTTTATAAGACGAGTAACGAGTTTCTGTTAGGGGGAAAAGTGCTCGGCCAAGTATTACTCGACTCGGCTCGTACTCGGTCGACCATTACTCGGCTCGCCCTTTTGCACAGGTATAATACACGGGGGGGGAGAAGGGGGCGGCGTAAAGGGCATTGGAATGTTTTCGGACGTCTCAAAACACTCTTTCATACACGGGGGGGGAGAAGGGGGCGGCGTAAAGGGCATTGGAATGTTTTCGGACGTCTCATAACACTCTTTCATACACGGGGGGGAGAAGGGGGCGGCGTAAAGGGCATTGGAATGTTTTTGGACGTCTCAAAACACTCCTTCATACACGGGGGGGAGAAGGGGGCGGCGTAAAGGGCATTGGAATGTTTTCTTTTCCCCGGCCGATGCAGCGGACGGGGACGCGAGAAGCAGAGGTACACAGAACTAATAGGAGAATGGGAGGGATTTGAAACGAGGAAAAGGGACAAGGCGTCAACTTGATGCGAGAAGGAGAGTAAAGGAAAGGGATGGGGAGGGGGGGATAGTGACCACCCACCCACCCTATGGTGTGGGAGGAAGACTCATACCTGCTAAGGAACTCTGTGAGGATGGAGAGGTGCGGAGGCTTGGTAACTGCTCCCATGAAGAGCACAATGTTGGGATGGCGCAGTCGACGCATGATAACCACCTGCGAGGAGAGAGGGGATGGCAAAACGGGAGAGGAGGGGAGAGAAGGGGAGAGAAGGGGAGAGGCAAAGAGGCGCATGGGAAGGAGGTGGAGCTGCGGCGGCTTGGTAACTGCTCCCATGGAGAGCACTATGTTGGGGTGGCGAGAACGACGCATGATGAGGCTCATTACAGTCACAGGAACACAACCCGCTCGTTACAGCCATGCGTATACCTCTCGTTTGAACACCTTCCTCTTTCTTGACCTCCAGATGCCCCTCCCTCCTTCCTGCATGGCTTATGAGTCGAATTGAAGCCTATGGGCCTCTGGTTATACCACTCGCTTCTGTCACTCATTGAAGATCAGTGATGCATACCGTAGGGATGAGCAAGGGGCGAACACGAACGTGTTCGCGTTCGCCCATGCACGAACACCCCTGTTCGGCGAACCGAACACTGTTCGGTTCGGCGAACACCTTAAGCAAAAACAGGTGTTCGCCGTTCGCCTATGAAGGCGTGTTCGGGCGAACCTCGAACACTGTTCGTGTTCGTTGCGGGCAAATTGCAGCAGCGGCCCGAACACGAACGTGTTCGGGCGAACCTCGAACACTGTTCGGCGAACGATTTAAGCCAAAAAAATTAACCTGTTCAGTTCGCCTCGAACACGTTCGAGGCGAACCGAACAGGTGTTCGTTTTTTTGCTCATCCCTATGCATACCTCTCGCTTGAATTTCAGCAGCTGCTCCTCCTGCATGTCCTGGTTGATGAGCACCTTTGACATCAGCATGCACCTCGTTACAGTCATGCATGCACATTGAATACCTTTTGCATCTCTTGCTCGATCGTACCTCTCGCTTGAACTCCAGCAGCTGCTCCTCCTCCATGTTCTGATTGATCAGCACCTTCACTGCCCGCATGCACCCCTCTTACAGTAACATCCAAGGCCATACCTCTCTCTTGCTCATTCGCCGTACCTCTCGCTTGAACTCCAGCAGCTGCTCCTCCTGCATGTCCTGGTCAATGAGCACCTTCACTGCCACGTCCTGCAACCCCCGTTACAGTCACATGCAGGGGAGTGACAGTCCCTAAAGGCACATCCCCTTGCTCATGCGTACCTCTCGTTTGAACTCCAGCAGCTGCTCCTCCTGCATGTCCTGGTTGATCAGCACCTTCACTGCCACATCCTGTGGGCGCATGGCAAAAGAGCGAGAAGCAGGCAGGACCGGGCAGGTTTGGTTGCAATGTGAGGGGGTCGCACGCATGAATAGAGTCGGCCTTAAATGTGCATGACCATGACGGGTTTGAGTCCACAATAAGAAAAAATAGGCCCGATAGAGATGAGAATCTATGCATTTGAAAGGGGAACGTCAACAAGAAGAGGAGAAGATGAAGAGGGGAAGAGTGGAAGAGGCGAGGAAGGAAGGAGGTGAGGTGAAGAGAGGAGGGGAGGGACGGGAGGAGACTCACGCAGCCAGCCCATTCGGCGCGATACACCGTGCCAAAGGAGCCTGCAGGGAAGCAAAGCATGGAGGACCACGGGAGGAATAGGGGGAAAGGCAGCCGTGAGTGGGGGGTGGTAGACATGGGCACTGAGTTGAGTTTTTGAACTCGATTCGATCGGGGGACTCGAAACGCGACGAGTGTCGAGTCCGTGAATCCCCTGAAAAAACTCGACCGAGTCCAGTCGAGTTTTACCCGTCGAGCTTTAAAAAAACTCAGTAAAAGCTCGGCCCCACATCGAGTTTTTTGCAGACTCGACGAGCTTTAAAGACTCGAGCGAGTTTACAAAAAACTCGTCGCGAATTTGGCACGCAGCAAGTACAATTCGTAAAAAATTCACTTTGGCGGGGTTCTTTTTAGATCGCGATTTCAGTTAGTCCTCTTCCTATGCCTATCGTAAGTGGAAACCTGAGCCTATACAGCCAAACTCATGGCTGGTTTTTCATTTTAAACTTAAGTTCGGTTTAGGGAATCCTAGATCTAGGTTTATAGTAAGCTAATGTGGCGTTTTTCACACGTGCATTTTTTAGATTAGGTTTCCTGAGGCGAAAACGACCTATTTAACGGTCGATCTGGTTTATTTATGATGGCGATATTTGAGCAAGGTTTGACTAACAACCCAAACGGCGGGAAAGGTGGAACGGCAGGAACTCATCGTGGCGATCATGCGGGAGTGGAGGGGGGGGGAGGCCAAGTTGTGATAGGCACGCAGCGCTGCAGGCTTCATGTTATTACAAAAATGCGCCCAAACCCCAACTTATGTATGGTGTGTCCCCCGCCCCTCCCCCTCCCCCCCCCCCCCCCCCCCGAGTCCAGTTTTACTCGGCTCGACCGAGTGTAAGGTAAAAGCCCGTCGAGTTTTTTAAAACTCGACCCCTATTTAGTCGAGTCTCGAGTCCAACACCCTGGAAAAAAAACTCCCCGACTCGAGCTCGAACTCGGTCGAGTCTTCACCAGACCGAGTCGAGTTTTACTCGACTCGGTCTGATGCACATGTCTAGGGGGTGGGGAAGGGGGAAGGGGTGGAGGGGGGGGGGGGGGGAGAGTTCAGTAGTGCGTGGTTCGACTGAAGGCCGGTGTAGGGTGATTCAAAATCAAAAGGGCGGCTTTGTATCACATCCATCCGACACCTCTCCACCGCACTGCACCGCACACCACCTCCCTCAAACCCCCCTCACCTGCGCCCACCCTCTCCCCCATCTCGATGTCGTTCCAATCGATCTCCGCCTCCCCAATGTCCATGATGCGCCCATCCATCAACACATCCATCCCACACCTCTCAACCGCACTGCACCGCACACCACCTCCCTCAAACCCCTCTCACCTGCGCCCACCCTCTCCCCCATCTCGATGTCGTTCCAGTCAATCTCCGCCTCCCCAATGTCCATGATGCGCCCATCCATCAACACATCCATAAACTCAACACCCGCGTCCGTCGCCTCGTCGTCCGCCGCCGGTGCTGCCTCTTGCTTGGGGGCTTCTGCCTTGGCCTTGGGCTGGGAGGGGAGAAGGGGAACGCAAGCAGGACACAAAAGGTCAAAAACTCAGCTTGAGTGGCTTGCTGCTGGGGTGGCGAGGACCTGAAGTGGACAAGGCAACCCCCCCCAATGTCCATGATGTGCCCATACATCAGCACATCCATGAACCTCCACCCCCGCATCCGTTGCCTCGTCGTCCGCTGCTGCTGGTGCTGGTGCTGGTGGTGCTGGTGCTTCCTGCTTGGGGCCTCAACCTTGGCTTTCGGCTGGGGTAAAGGGGGTTTGGGTGGAAGGGCAGAGGCAGCGGAGGGAGGTGAGGGTGAGGGAGGGGACGAGGCAGGACACAAGGAGGGGTCATGAGGTCAGCAGTCTCATCCCAAGCCCTGAGGTCCAAAATGCACTCACCTTCTTCTTCCCCTCGTCCTCCTCCCCGCCGCCGCCCTTCTTCCCGCCCTTCTTCTGCGGCTTCTTCTCCTCCTCCTCCTCGCTATCCTCCTCCTCCTCCACCTCTTTGAGCTCCTTTCGCCGTCTCTCCCCCTTGGGCGAGGCAGCCACATGCCTGGGGTCCTTAGGCCCTCCCGCGTAGATTCGCCGTGACCCCACCATGGCTTCAGCATCCTGCTCCTGTTGCTGCCTGTGAGGGAGAAAGAGGGAATGGAGGAATGAGAGGGGAGTGAGGGTCCTTGGGGCCTCCCGCATAGATGCGCCTCGATCCCACCAGCGCCTCTGCATCCTGCTCCTGCTGCTGCCTGTGATGGGGGAAGAGGGAAGGTTGGAGGGAAGTCAAGAGTCCTCCTCCTCCACCTCTTTAAGCTCCTTCCACCGCCTCTCCCCCTTGGGCGAGGCAGCCACGTGCCTGGGGTCCTTGGGCCCTCCCGCATAGATGCGCCTCAATCCCACCATGGCTTCAGCATCCTGCTCCTGTTGCTGCCTGGGGATTGGGAAAGGACAGAGAGAAAGGGATAGAGAGGGGGCCGGGAGGGTTGGATGACAAGAGAGGGGTAAGGGTCCTTGGGTCCTCCCGCGTAGATTCGCCGTGATCCCACCATGGCTTCAGCATCCTGCTCCTGTTGCTGCCCGGGGATTGGGGAAAGAGGGGGAGAGAACAAGACGGGTAGAAGGGGGAAGGTACAGAGAGGGGAGGTTGGAGGAAAGAAAAGGGTCCTCACTCCTCCTCTTCCACCTCTTTAAGCTCCTTCCGCCTTCTCTCCCCCTTGGGCGAGGCCGCCACGTGCCTGGGGTCCTTGGGCCCTCCCACGTAGATTCGCCTCGATCCCACCAGCGCCTCTGCATCCTGCTCCTGCTGCTGCCTGAAAATCGATAAGGGTGTGAGACGGCGGGAGACAGAACATAGAGAGAATAAGAATGAAGGATTTGAGAGCATTTGCTTCAATTCCTTGGGCCCTCCCGCATAGATACGCCTTGGTCCCACCATCGCCTCTGCGTCCTGCTCCTGCTGCTCCCTGGGGATTGAGGAAAGAGGGGGAGAGGAAACTTGGGACCATGAGCCGGACGAAATCGACTGTTTAATAGAAGCAGAATGGATAAACCTAACGCGTCCGTTCCCTTAATATCAGGAGCAGCAAAGGCCTAACCTCTGCCAGATGTTACCTTCTGAAGTCTGGCACCCATTGCGGCACCGTGCCGTCCGCAGGATCTGTGAGCGCGAGAGATTTGATCTCCGGGCAGCGCAGGGGCGAGGCGATGTAGGTGGCGTTGGTGGCGGTGCTGGTGGCGGACTCAGCCGAGGGCTCGATTGTGAGCAACGTGCCTGGGCGCTGCAGCAGATCCACCACGTACTCCCTGTGGAGGAAAGGGTAGGGTAGGTAGGGGCAGAAGGGATTGAAAAACACGGGAGTGAGTGAACAACGGTAAGGAAAACGCTGCTGCTGGTGCCGGATTTAGCAGCGGAGGGGCCATCCAATATAGGTGGCGTTGGTGGTGGTGCTGGTGGCGGACTCAGCTAAGGGCTTGATGGTGAGAAGGGTACCTGGCCTCTGCAGCAGGTCCACCACGTACTCCCTGTGTTTGGGGGGGCGCAGAGGGGAAGAAAGTAGAGGGATGGTATGTTATGTTGCTGGTGGCGGACTCAGCCGAGGGCTTGATGGTGAGCAGCGTGCCTGGCCTCTGCAGCAGGTCCACCACGTACTCCCTGTGTTTGGAAGACAAAGGGAAAACACGGGAGCGTTGAATCGGTCGGGTCGGCAGACGACAATAGTAAGTAAGCGGTGATTGCGTTGGTGGCGGTGCTGCTGGTGGCAGGTTCCGCAGAGGGCTCGATAGAGAGAAGGATGCGTGGCCTGTGAAGCAAGCCAACCACATAATCCCTGTGTGTGGGAGGGGGAAGGGGGGTCGAAGGAGGGAGGAGCGCGCAGCGCACAAGGCAGCACGAGGCACGGGGCTCCATTGTGCATGCCACACACAGAGGCAGCATGAGGCACGGGGCTCCATTGTGCATGCCACACACAGAGGCAGCATGAGGCACGGGGCTCCATTGTGCATGTCCATTGTGAATTGCAGCTCTTTTTTTTATGTGACACACAGAGCTTGCCGATTAGCCTAGGGCGAAATCCAAACTCACCTCTCGTCACTGGCGAGCACAACAAGGTATGATGCTCCGTCGTCCATACCACAGAAATTGCACCCCTTCTGGATAACACACACACCACATGCATGCCCATTGACCCACAGGCAAGCTCCTCATCTGAACCCACAACCCAACACCCTTGGCTCACCTCTCGTCGCTGGCAAGCACAAGGCACGAGGCACCATCATCCATTCCACAGAACACAACTCCCCACCCCAGCACCTAGAGGTACCGCAGTGCACCTGCCAGACTCCATTGACTCACCTCTCGTCGCTGGCAAGCACAAGACACGATGCTCCATCGTCCATGCCACAGAACACAACTCCCCACCCCAGCACCTAGAGGTACCGCAGTGCACCTGCCAGACTCCATTGACTCACCTCTCGTCGCTGGCAAGCACAAGGCACGAGGCACCATCATCCATGCCACAGAACACAACTCCCCACCCCAGCACCTAGAGGTACCGCAGTGCACCTGCCAGACTCCATTGACTCACCTCTCGTCGCTGGCAAGCACAAGACACGATGCTCCATCGTCCATGCCACAGAACACAACTCCCCACCCCAGCACCTAGAGGTACCGCAGTGCACCTGCCAGACTCCATTGACTCACCTCTCGTCGCTGGCAAGCACAAGACACGATGCTCCATCGTCCATGCCACAGAACACAACTCCCCACCCCAGCACCTAGAGGTACCGCAGTGCACCTGCCAGACTCCATTGACTCACCTCTCGTCGCTGGCAAGCACAAGACACGATGCTCCATCGTCCATGCCACAGAACACAACTCCCCACCCCAGCACCTAGAGGTACCGCAGTGCACCTGCCAGACTCCATTGACTCACCTCTCGTCGCTGGCAAGCACAAGACACGATGCTCCATCGTCCATGCCACAGAACACAACTCCCCACCCCAGCACCTAGAGGTACCGCAGTGCACCTGCCAGACTCCATTGACTCACCTCTCGTCGCTGGCAAGCACAAGACACGATGCTCCATCGTCCATGCCACAGAACACAACTCCCCACCCCACCGCAGTGCACCTGCCAGACTCCATTGACTCACCTCTCGTCGCTGGCAAGCACAAGACACGATGCTCCATCGTCCATGCCACAGAACACAACTCCCCACCCCAGCACCTAGAGGTACCGCAGTGCACCTGCCAGACTCCATTGACTCACCTCTCGTCGCTGGCAAGCACAAGACACGATGCTCCATCGTCCATGCCACAGAACACAACTCCCCACCCCACCGCAGTGCACCTGCCAGACTCCATTGACTCACCTCTCGTCGCTGGCAAGCACAAGACACGATGCTCCATCGTCCATCCCACAGAACTTGCACCCCTTCTGAATACGGCATGGCATGCCCAGCGCGTCTGCCAACACCTGGGAGTGGGGGTGTGCACGGGAGAGGGGGCGAATGGGGAAGGAGGGGGCGGGATTGTGTTGGGGAGTAATGGGGAACGAATTGGGTTGGGAGGTGGGGAGTGCCAGGGGGGAAGGGCAAGAAGCGGGAAAAGCATGGGACACCGGGAAGAAATCGGAGAAGCGAAATATGGGAAAACAACGTGAGCTAGCCACATTTAACGGCGAAAAATACAGACTTGCACCCCTTTTGGACGCGACAGGGCTGCCTCCCCTCCTTTTACCTCCGCACTCCACACTCTCACCGCTCTACACCCCCCCTCCCCACCGCACGGCACGCACCTTGAAGAGCAGGGCGCACCTTGTAGAGCAGGACGCACCTTGAAGAGCAGGGCGCACCTTGAAGAGCAGGGCGCACCTTGAAGAGCAGGGCGCACCTTGAAGAGCAGGGCGCACCTTGAAGAGCAGGGCGCACCTTGAAGAGCAGGACGCACCTTGAAGAGCAGGGCGCACCTTGAAGAGCAGGGCGCACCTTGAAGAGCAGGGCGCACCTTGAAGAGCAGGACGCACCTTGAAGAGCAGGGCGCACCTTGAAGAGCAGGGCGCACCTTGAAGAGCAGGGCGCACCTTGAAGAGCAGGGCGCACCTTGAAGAGCAGGGCGCACCTTGAAGAGCAGGGCGCGGTGGCGGCATATCCCCACAGGGAGCTGGCCGATGGGCAACACGATGGTCTTGAGGTAGCTCTTGATCTCCCACCCGCACTGCCTCCCTGCCTTCCCCCTTCCTAGTGCCTCTTACACTCCACTCTCTCACCGCTTGGCACTCCTCTGCACCCCACTGCGCGCACCTTGAAGAGCAGGGCGCGGTGGCGGCAGATTCCCACGGGCAGCTGGCCGATGGGCAACACGATGGTCTTGAGGTAGCTCTTGATCTCCCACCCACGCTGCCTGAACCGCGGGATCAACTCGTTGGGCTCTGAGTTGACCGCTCCTCTGGGGGGTGGGCGTGCGGGGTGACATTGGGTGGAGCAGGGAGGGAGGGGACAAGGAGAGAGGATCAAGTCGGTCAAGTTAACACCCACCCCCGCTGCCTGAAATTTACCGCGCCTCTGGAGAGTGGGAAGGGTGGTGGGAGAGAAAGGGGAAGTGAGGGGGGTTGGGAATGGATGGGGACCGGAGAGGAGAGGGCATCAAATCAGTCAGCTAAATCCTGCTCTCTGCACTGTGGGAGCATGGGGCACCACAAGGCAGGCAGACAGCAGGCCACTCACCCCATGTGGTGAACATCAGGCCTCTCTCACCCCATATGATGCGCCACCAAGACTCCAAGCTCCTTCAACTCCGCGTTAGTGTGGGTGGGTGCATGTGGGTGTATCAGGCAGGCACCAGGCAGGCAGGCAGCAGGACGCTCACCCCATGTGGTGAACATCAGGCCTCTCTTACCCCATATGATGCGCCACCGAGACTCCAAGCTCCTTCAACTCCGCGTTAGTGTGGGTGGGTGCATGTGGGTGTATCAGGCAGGCACCAGGCAGGCAGGCAGCAGGACGCTCACCCCATGTGGTGAACATCAGGCCTCTCTTACCCCATATGATGCGCCACCAAGACTCCAAGCTCCTTCAACTCCGTGTTAGTGTGGGTGGGTGCATGTGGGTGTATCAGGCAGGCACCAGGCAGGCAGGCAGCAGGACGCTCACCCCATGTGGTGAACATCAGGCCTCTCTTACCCCATATGATGCGCCACCAAGACTCCAAGCTCCTTCAACTCCGCGTTAGTGTGGGTGGGTGCATGTGGGTGTATCAGGCAGGCACCAGGCAGGCAGGCAGCAGGACGCTCACCCCATGTGGTGAACATCAGGCCTCTCTTACCCCATATGATGCGCCACCGAGACTCCAAGCTCCTTCAACTCCGCGTTAGTGTGGGTGGGTGCATGTGGGTGTATCAGGCAGGCACCAGGCAGGCAGGCAGCAGGACGCTCACCCCATGTGGTGAACATCAGGCCTCTCTTACCCCATATGATGCGCCACCAAGACTCCAAGCTCCTTCAACTCCGTGTTAGTGTGGGTGGGTGCATGTGGGTGTATCAGGCAGGCACCAGGCAGGCAGGCAGCAGGACGCTCACCCCATGTGGTGAACATCAGGCCTCTCTTACCCCATATGATGCGCCACCAAGACTCCAAGCTCCTTCAACTCCGCGTTAGTGTGGGTGGGTGCATGTGGGTGTATCAGGCAGGCACCAGGCAGGCAGGCAGCAGGACGCTCACCCCATGTGGTGAACATCAGGCCTCTCTTACCCCATATGATGCGCCACCAAGACTCCAAGCTCCTGTCTGCCCCAGAGTCTGCACCTCGGTAGCGGCATACGCGAGGTTCACCGCTTTATCTTCCAAGTCCTTCAACTCCGCGTTAGTGTTTGAGAATTCTCAAAAACCAACTCGTGCATGTGGGTGTATCAGGCACCAGGCAGGCAAGCAGCAGGTCACTCACCCCATGTGATGCGCCACCAAGACTCCCAGCTTCTGCCCCAGAGTGTGCACCTCAGTAGCGGCATGCGCGAGGTTCACTGATCTTCCAAGTGCATGTGGGTGTATCAGGCACCAGGCAGGCAAGCAGCAGGTCACTCACCCCATGTGATGCGCCACCAGCACGCCCAGCTTCTGCGCCAGCGTCTGCACCTCAGTGGCAGCATACGCCAGGTTCACCGCCTCATCTTCCAAGTCCTTCAGCTCAGCATCGATGGTGCGGTTGATGAGCGCCACATCAAACGACGCCTCGCTCGGGTGCAGCGCTCGCAGGGAGTCCAGAGGAGGCATGCGGCCGCGGTGGGAGGAGTCCACGCAGAGGGAATAGACGTACGGCTGCATTCCCCAGATGTCGTAAAACCCGTCCTCTATACGATCCTCATAGCTCAGACACCCGTTCACCTGCGTGTGGGTGGGCATGTGTGTGTGTATCAAGGAAGAAAGGGGGTAAGCAAGAGTACACGTACGGCTGCATTCCCCAGATGTCGTAAAATCCGTCCTCTATACGATCCTCATAACTCAGGCACCCGTTCACCTGCGTGTATGGGGGCGGCATGGGGGCGTGGGAGTGTGTGGGTGTGGGTGCACAGCAAGGGGGGAAAGAGGGGGTCAGAGTGACTACACGTACGGCTGCATGCCCCAGATGTCGTAGAACCCGTCCCGTCCTCTATACGGTCCTCATAACTGAGGCACCCGTTCACCTGTGGGGGCTGGGGCGTGTGTACGTATGTGTGAACAACAGGCGGGGAAAGAGGGTCAGAGCGAGTACACACACGGCTGCATGCCCCAGATGCTATAAAGGCCGTCCTCTATACGGTCCTCATAACTCAGGCACCCGTTCACCTGTGTATCGGGGAACATGGAGGGGGGGGGATGGGGATGAGTACGGCTCCATGCCCCAGACGTCGTAGAACCCGTCATAGCTGAGGCACCCGTTCACCTGCGTATGTGTGTGTGTGCGGTCAGGTCAGGGGGTCGAAAGGAGTTTTGTGGCGCTCCTAAGATCATTTGAGTGTGGTGGGGGAATGAGGGTGGGGGACGAGTTGATACAAGACGAGAGCTGACACGTGGGAGAGGGAGGAGGGGAGCGAACATGGAGGGTATGAGGAGGAGCAGGGGTGGTGGAGGTGGGTGGGAATGTGGAAAGGTGAGAAGACAGGTGGGCGGTAGGAAGGTGGGTGAGAAGGTGAGAAGGTGGGAATGTGGGAATGTGGGAAGATGGGAAGATGGGAAAGTGGGAGAAGAAGAAAAAAAGGTCACCTTTGTCTCATTTGGCTTTGTCAGACCGATGTATTTTGCTATCAAGGCAATCTTCTTACCCAGAAGCGGTAGGCGGTCGCCTCAGCCTGGCTACGTGGCATGAGCGGACTGGCCCAGAGCATGTCGTTGGGGTTCGCCTGAGGCGGCGCCATCTCCGTTTCCTCCGCCATCTCCGCGTCCTCTATCAGCCGCAGTGCCACTGCCACCTGCAATGACCATGCACGGGAAAGGAAACAATGCGGTGTAGTCAGGTACAGTACGGTAGCTCATGTCCTCCGTTTCCTCCGCCATCTCCGCGTCCTCTATCAGCCGCAGCGCCACCGCCACCTGCTCTCTCAGGTGGTGCGATTACCATACCAAGGAACAGAACAGAGTACACAATATGAATGCATCCTTCAGGCGAGGTCTGAGGCATCTCCGTTTCCTCCGCCATCTCGGCGTCCTCTATCAGCCGCAGCGTCACTGCCACCTGGTCTCTCAGGTGGCGCAGGCAGGGAAAGGAAACAATGTGGTGTAGCCAGGTGAGGTACAGTAAGGTACGGTAGCTCATGACCATGCCATGGGATAGAACAAAGCATAACGAATGTTCCGTACCTGTAACGAGCCCGCACCTGTAACGAGTACATCTCCTCGGCCTTTTGGAAGTAGCTCCGGTCGCTCTGCTTCCTCCGCGCGTGCGCCGCCTGTAGCGCCGCCACCACCGGGCCCCCACCCGCCACGTCATCATTATCCAACGTCAGCATCTCACTCGCCACGCTCCTCCCCCCAGGGCTCTCCGCGGTGACCGGAAACCCCCCGCCCCCGCGCTCCGCCCCCGCGCCTCCCCCCAGGCGGGGCGCGGGGCTTCCCCCCCACGGCATCACCTGCGCGCTCGCCTCCCCGTCAGAACTGCTCGCGAAGCTCATCGCTCCGCGCGACGGCGGACGGCGGATGGACACGGGCGGGGACGGCCCGTCCCTGGAAAACCCTCCCCCTGGCCCGCCTGGCGTGCCGGCCGCCGCAGACGCGGCGACAGCCGCGGCGGCAGCGGCGGCGGCGGCTTCCGCCTCCGCGTTCGACGCTACCGACGATAAGCTGGTTCGTTTCTCAGGGCCGGGCATACGCGACTCGCCGCCGCCGAGATTTCTGCTACGGTCGATCCCGTTGCGCTCCTCGGGCTTTAACTGGCCCGGACTCGGCTGGCCCGAAAACCGGATAGAGTTAAAAATAGCCAGCCGGTTCGCTTCCGCCGCCGCCTTTGCCGCTGCGACCTCGGGATCCTCCCCCGAGGCCTCCGCTGCCTTCGCGCTCTGCTGCCGCGCGGCAATCATTTCGGAAATCGCGCTTCCGCCGCCGCCCCCCGCTTTCTCCGCTTTCCGAGCTGCGATCATGTCCGCGAACGTACCACGTGGCCCTCCTTTCTCCGGCGTCGGGAGTCGCTTCTCCACGGCGGGAGCCTTACCCGGAAACATCGGCGCGGGAGCGGGAGACGAGTCGACTACTTCCGAACCTCCCGCATTCTCGTTCGGTATCCGGACGTGCAGCGGAGAGGTCCCTCGGGAACGTGGCGCAGGCCGCTCCTTTTCTCGCGCTTTCTCTCGTTCTCGAGCTAGTCTGTTTCGGCTGAGAGACGACGGGCCGTTCTTGGACTTTTCTGCCGGAGGAGGGCTGTCTTGCATTGCGGCTGCTAAGGCCGGGTCCTCGGCCATCATTTCAGCCGCCATGGCTTGGAGCATAGCTAAATCCATGGCTGCCGTTAGCTTGATCGGAAACTAAGACTCGTATAAGTAGGTTTATTGATTAATAGCTTTCCCTGGCCGAATAGCTGGAAGCGGGATGCCAGCTGGATGCACAGATACAGTTAGTTAGTGTCTGTTAGTGCGATGCGAACTGTTGCTTGGCAATGAGAAAAGAAGCAATGGAGGGGATGTGCGTGAGGCGACATTACGTGCTAAGGCAGTTGGGACGGAATGTGACATGCCTACGACATACTTGTTGACGAAAAAAGCGATTTTCGCTGGCGACACGGTCAATCAACGAGACGAAATACATTCAAGTAGAGACACGAAAGCAGCAGTGATTAAAATGAAAATCAGTCACCGGCATACGATGCGCCGCTTTAAAAGGGTAACAGAAACTGTCAGTATCCACAGTATGACACCCCAATGGAGTAGGACAAGGTTACTAATGACAACAGTACAAGGAACCTCTAAAGTGCGTAGATTAGGTCAAAAGACGAGAGTACGGCAGGTTGGTCAGCGTGTGACGGTCCACTTCTGGCGGGAAGCACGTTTGGTTAGGTGGGGCTAGTGACCTTGGGATTGGTTCGGCGAAAGTCCGTCAACCTAGCGAAATTGTTTTCGGGATGGACTTTGGCGAAGGAAAGGCAACAGACTTGAGCTTGAGACAGGCTGTTGCGATATGGTAGCAGGCTGTTGAGATGGTGGTATGAATCACTAACAGTATTGCTCGACAAAAGGGAGCTAACGATATTCAATTTATTTTTTTTTTCCAAAAAAAAATATACATATTCAAACAATCGAATGGCTTCATTGAGAAAGTTTTTTTGGATTTTTTTTTATGTTGCACACTATTTACAGTTGATTAGTGTGTCAGAATCACTAGGCAGGAATGAATGCACTGAAAGGAAACTGGGTACAAATATGAAACCCTAATGGGGTTGTACCCCATATTGGCTACCCCACTACAGCCTACACATATATATCACATATATAATTTGACACACCCCCATAGGCAAAGTGGGGGAGAACAAGGGGTCATAAGACCAGTCAAGCAAAGCAAAGCAAGCTCAGGGTGGATCACAACGTCACCACACACACTGAGCACAAGCAAGAGGCCACAAGGCCTGTCCACCTGCAGAGGTATATATGCAACAAGAACAGTACAGTGATCACCACCTAGCAAGAGCAAGCATGCAGGTATATGTATATAGATCACAGTACAAGCAAAGCCTACAGCAAGTGTGGAAACGTAGGTACAAGGCCTAACAAGGTACAGAAACGCTGATGATCACCAGACGGAAGTGCCTTGGTGAATATATCAGCGGTGTTGGCCCGCGTGGCCACGTAAGCAAGACGAAGCTGACCTCGCTGCTGCAACTCTCGAGCCAGGAAGTAACGCAGAGCGATGTGCTTCGTTCCGTGCTCCAGTCTGTGCTCCTCACACAAGGCAATGGCCGCCTTGTTGTCAACGTACAGAACTGGAGGAGAACGAGGCCGCTCTCCCAAGTCAGTCAGCAGGTAGGTGAGCCAACGTAACTCCTGTGCAGCCATGGCTGTGGCATAGATCTCAGCCTCACAACTGGAGCTGAGAACTGAAGACAAGCGAGTAGACCGCCAAGAAACAGAGCCGGAGCCAAGGCTGAAGGTGTAACCCTGTGACGACCGCTGCGTAGCCTGGTCGTCAACCCAAGACGCGTCAGAGTGTCCAGTGAGGACAACGTCACCCCGTCCTCCAAGCACGAGCCCCATGCCTGATGTACTGCACAAGTAGCGCAGTACCCTCTTCGCAGCTTCCCAGTGCACCTTTCGGTGCCTACCAGGAGCCACGTAGCGAGCCAGAAGGCCAAGAGGGTACGCAAGGTCAGGTCGAGTGCAGGTCATCAGGTACATGAGGCAGCCCACTAGCTCTGGGTAAGGACCACTCGGCTCTACGGACTCGTCCGAAGGTGGAGCTAAGAGCGAGTGACCTAAAGCCAGAGGAGTGGACTGTGGGGAGGACCAGGTGAAGCCGAAGCGCTGAAGGACCTGCTGCACCATGTGTGACTGAGACAGTGTGATGGTGCGGCGTGCTCTGTCCCGGGTGATCTGCAAGCCAAAGTAGCTGCGCAGTTCACCCAGGTCTGTGCACATGTGTCTCTTCTGCAGCTCCGACTTCACCAAGGCGAGAGCCTCAGTGTCAGCAGTGGCAAAGACCAAGTCGTCGACGTACACGAGGATGTAGAACGGTGGCAGCGAAGTGTCGGTGCGCAGAAATAGCGACGGGTCAGCAGTGGAAGGAGCAAACCCAAGAGCCGCAAGTGTCGTCCTCAGTGTGTCGTGCCATTCACGAGGCGCCTGACGGAGACCGTAGACTGGCCGCCGGAGGCTCCACTGGGTACCAGGAGGGAACGAACCAGTGAAGCCAGGAGGGCGGCGCAGCCAGATCTCCTCGTGCAGGCTGCCCTGTAAGAAGGCTGTGCTAAAGTCCAGAGAGTGAAGCTCGTAGTCACGCTGAGCGGCAACGTGCAGCAGCACCCGAAGAGTGGTCATCTTCAGGGTGGGGGAGAAGGTCTGGAAGAAGTCAACTCCCTCTCGCTGACTGAAGCCTCAAGCAACGTAACGAGCCTTGAAGACAGGCGGAGAACCCGGCGGCCGCTTCACCCTGAAAATCCACATGCCATCGACGATGTTCGCCCCGGGAGGGGGAACCTCATCGACGTAAGTGCCTGTGGACTTCCAGGATGCCATCTCTGCGTCTATGGCTGCCTGCCACTGAGAGGAGTACTTACCCGCGATCGCCTCAGCGTAAGAGCGCAGGGTCGGGATGTCTACAGCATCCGGGTCTCCCTCAGGGGCAAGCAGCATGGCCACGAGATGAGGCGCAGCAGCTGCAAGACACTCAAGGTCCTCGTGTCTGTCCTCAAGGACGTCCGTGCTAAGAGCACACTCACCCGCGAGGGACGGAGGACAAACAGACTCAGACTCAGCAACAAGGCTAGCAGCGTAGTCTAGACGACAGGCAGCAGCAAAGTCAACAAGCTCAGCGACTAAGGCAGACGCAGCAGCGGACTCAAACGACGGGTCAGTGACAATAGTGGCTAGCAGACGCGTGACAGTAGGGTGCTCAGCATGAAACCGGTCAGACTCAGGGTCCGGAACGTCAGGCAAAGAAGACGCAGGAGGAGACGGCAGAGGAACACGCTGTGGAACAGAGGAAGGACGAAGTGCCATAATGTGCATGCCAGGAACAGGAGGAGGACGCTCACGACGGACACGACCAGTTCGAGCAGTGCGACCAGCGCGACCAGTGGGAACAGGCGAGACAGGACGGGACGCAGGCTCGCGACGCTCAGTAAGACCTCCTGGCTGCTCAGTGTAAGGAGAGGGAGCAGGCAGGGGGGAGCCTGGCTGTAACGGTAGGCCAGTGGAAGACGGCAGGGTAAGAACCTGGCGAAGCACTGTGTCAGGAGGCGGCAGAGACGACGGGGACGGCAGAGAGAATAACAGACGCTGCACAGCACTGCCACCAGCACCAGCAGCTCCAGCGCCTCAAGTAGCTCCAGAACCTCCAGCAGCTCCACACCCTTCAGCGCCAGCTCCTCGAGCACCAGCACCACCAGCAGCCGCAGAACCTCCAGCGCCAGCACCAGTGTCACGAGTAGTAGCACCCCCAGAACCGGCAACTCCAGTCCCAGTGTCTCCAGCAGCAGCACCCCCAGAACCAGCACCTCCAGCCCCAGCAGCTCTAGTACCTCCAGTACGAGCACCTCCGGGTCTAGCGGCTCCAGCACCTCCAGCGTCAGTAGCCCCAACCGCACCTCCTGCGGCAGGGTCAGCAGTACCACCAGCTCTAGTGCCGCCAGGCCCAGCGGCTCCAGCGTCGTCGGCACCTCTCGCACCAGCCCCAGTACCCTCAGAGCCGACACCCCCAGCTCCAGGGACGTCAGCAGAAGCGCCTCCAATGAGAGCGCCCCGAGCTCCAGCAGCGCGACCCTGACGGCGAGCGTACCACTCGTGCAGCTGCTGTGGGGAGAGAGGCGCACGCGGACGAAGGCGGCCACTCCAAGGAGACCGCGCACAAGCTGTCTTAGTACCCTCGGGTGCCGCACCCCCAGACTGAGCAACCCCAGGCTCCACACGCGCAGGCTCAGCACCTCCAGACTCAGCACCCCCAGGCTCCTCACGCTCAGGCTCAGCACCCCCAGGCTCCTCACGCGCAGGCTCAGCACCCCCAGACTCAGCACCCCCAGGCTCAGCACCCCCAGGCTCCGCACTCTCAGGCTCAGCACCCCCAGACGCAGCACCCCCAGCAGGACCAGAGTCACCAGTGACCTCAACAGGCTCAGGCACAGGAGGGTCTACCTGAGAAACACCTGAAGGAGCAGGACCTGGAGCGGGGAGGGGGTCTACCTGGGGAGGACCTGGAGCGAGAAAGAGCGGAGGGGGGGGGCGAGCAACAGTGCGGTAGGGAAAGAGACAGTAAAAGGGGACCGACTCGTCGAAGGTGACGTCCTGAGACGCAAAGACACGGCGTAAGCGGGGTCGTAAAACTGCCAGCCAGGCGCGTCAGGAGGAAAACCAAGGAAGACGCAGGGAATGGCACGAGCGGAGAGCTTGTCCGCGGTGGTATCGCGGACAAAGGCACGAGCACCCCAGACCCGGAAGCGCGACGCATTGCCAACCTTCCCCGTCCACAGCAGTGTGGGCGAGGTCTCCGGCAAGGAGACACGAGGCCAGAGGTTGAGCTGATGCGCGGCGTACCGGACCGCAAACGGCCACAGAAAATGGGGGGCGGCCGCATGGATCATGGAGGTACGAGCGACCTCCATGACTAAGCCAATGTGGCGCTCAGCAACCCCATTCTGCTGCGGAGAGGCCGGAAGCGTGAACGACTGGCGGATGCCGTGCTCCTCACAGAAAGCTCGCAAGAGGTCGGAGGAGAACTCACCACCTCTGTCAGAGTGCAGACGCAGAACAGGAAAGTCCGACTGGAACCGGTCGCGGAGCTGGAGACGAGAAGCGCGGATCCAGGGGATCAGAACATCAGGGACCTGACCCTTGCTGCGCAAGGGGAAGACCGTGGTGTAACGCGTGTAGTCGTCGACGACCAGCAGGAAGTACCGCTCGCGGCCTTGCCCCTGGACGCGGGCTGGGCCCCACACATCCAGGTGGAGAGTCTGCAGTGGAGCCTCTGTGGGAGGGAACGAGGAGGAGTGAGGAGCGGCGCGCTGCCGCCCCTCGACGCAAGGAATGCAGGGCGGGGCAGGCGAGGGAGGGAGGGCGGGCAGAGACCGGGGAACACCAGTGACCAGAAGGCGAGAGTGCATGCCACGAAGGCGAGGCAGGGAGGGGTGACCAAGGCAGTGGTGCCAAAGGAGAGTCTGGTGCGACAAGCGGCGACACTCACACTGGGTAGCTACCTGAGCAGATGGTACAACTGAGGAGACACAGGGGTGTAGCGCGACACAGTGGTGAGGGTGTACAGACTGGACCCTGGCGCACGTGTGAACGTGGCCAGGTGGCGGCCAGTCCGAGAGCACGTACAGATCACCACACGCTGTCCTCCAGGAGTAAAGGTGTCAACCCAGTGATCCTGAAGGACGGCGTTGCTCACCAGGTTCGTAGAGAACGAGGGGATGTAAAGACTTGACAGCTCACCGGACGGGACCGCCGGACACGGGAGCACAGTACTGGACCGTGCAAGCACTGGGCCCCCAGAGGGGTCAGCCAGTGAGACAGGGACAGGTGCAGGGAGGGGAGTGACTGTGGTGCTGTCGCGAAAGAAACAGCGGGAAGCACCTGAGTCAAGCGTGAAGGTGTGCAGGGCCTCAGCAGGCACAGTACTAGAGAGAGCAGACTCACGAGCACCTAGGGCTGCAGTCTCTATACCTGGGTCAGGCGGCACACACAAGTAGCAGTCACCCTCAGCACTAACAGTCAATGCATACATGGCAGCAAGGATTGCATCATAGTCAAGATCAAAGATAGGAACATCACGCCTAAGCAGGTCTGCCCAGTTGGGGAACTCAGTAGCCTCAGGAAACTTGGCGCGCCAGGCGTCGCTAAGCCTAGCGAAACAGCGGTACTCAGTGTGAAAGCCGTTGCATGGGCGACCAGCGCGGGGACCGGCGCGAATGACATAGGGGCAGCGACCAGGACCCCCAGACCCCCCATACTAAGCATACCAATCGTGAAGTTGTTGAGACGTGGGGGTCTGGCGCTGACGCTGCTGCTGCTGCTGCTGCTGCGGCTGGTGCTGCTGCTGCTGCTGCTGCTGCTGCTGCTGCTGCTGCTGCTGCTGCTGCTGCCCCTGGCCTCCACCCCCGCCACCACCACCGCTACCACCGCCCCCACCACCGCCGCTGCCTCCTCCACCGCTCCCGGTCCCACCGCCGCCCCACCCACCTCCTCCACCCCCACGACCACCCCCACCACCTCCACCACCCCCACCTCCTCCACCACCGCCCCCTCCACCTCCACCTCCACCACCCTTGCCACCCTTGCCGCCCTTGCCGTTGCGCCTCCCACTAGGAGCGGAAGCAGCTGCGACCTTCTCAGCACCGAGGAGGTCGACGGCAGCAGCAGCAGAGGCGTAGGAGGGGGCAAGGGGGGAGGGGGAGCACCCCTCAAAGAGGGGAGTGCGAGGAGTGCCACGAGCAGCACCTACAGCGAGGATGTTCTTTTCTGCTGCTAGGAGCTGCTGCTCGAAGTCGGCTAGAGTGAGAGTGGCAGGGTCCTTGGCTAGAAAGTGGTCCCTGACTAAACTGAGAGTGTCAAGGAGGCGGGTGACGAGGATGTAGAGGGTAAAGTACAGCGGGGGGGGGGGGTCTGGGCGAGAAAATCGTCTGGGAGGGCGGCACGAAAGCGGGCGTCACTAGTGCGGAGGTGAGTGATAAGGTCCTCGGCGGTGGCAAACGAGGACAGGTCTGGGAACAGGTAGGGCAGGATGAGACGACCGACAGCTGCAGTGGCTGGGGACGAATAGCGCGCAACTACAGCGTCATACAAGGCCTTAGCAGTCTTGTGCTGGCTAAAATGCGCGCGCTCAGTGATCGGCAAATGGTTGCGAATAGCGTGGCGTGCAGCAGCATCGCGAGTCTGCCACTGTGAGCGGTCAAGAGCGGGAGCAGTGTCAGCAGGAGCAACGGCAGTGCCAGACGCGTGATCGAACAGTGAGACACCGTCTTTTGCATCAGTCATAAGAAACAGTTGCAGGTCGTCGAGCCAAGTGGCAAACTCAATCGGGCGACCGTCAGGCTCAAACGCGAGAACATTAAGCGTCGCCATGCTCGCAGTGCAGGCAAAGGCAGCAGGCAAAGGCAGTAGACAGAGGCAGCAGGCACAGACAGCAGGCAAGGGCAGCAGCCAAGGGCGGCGCGCAAAGCAGCCGTAAGGTGCGCGTGGGTGGGGCAATGCGCTAGCAGCGCACGGGTGGGGCAGGCGGCCGCGGCACTAGGGTGGGGCAATGCTGGCGGCGCGCGGGGCTGCGGGGCACCGCAACGGGCAGCGCAACAGGCAGCGCGACGGGCGGCGCGCGGGGCTGCGGGGCAGCGCGACGGGCTAAAAAGGCGCGCGCGAGGCTGCGGGGCAACGGGACGGGCGGCGCGCGGGGCTGCGGGGCAGCGCAACGGGCTGGCAGGGCGCGCGCGGGGCTGCGGGGCAGCAGGACGGGCGGCGCGCGGGGCTGCGGGGCAATGCGACGAGCTGGCAAGGCGCGCGCGGGGCTGCGGGGCAGCGGAACGGGTGGCGCACGGGGCTGCGGGGCAGCGCGACGGGCAAGGGCAGGGCGCGCGCGGGGCTGCAGGGCAGCGCGACAGGCGGCTCGCGGGGCTGCAGGGCAGCGCGATAGGCAGGCAAGGCAGGCAGGCTCAGGCAGGGCGTCGGGTAGCACGGTAACTGCAGGCAGTAGGTGGTGGGCCCTAAAAAAAATCGATCCTGAGGTCCTAGGGACCTCCTGCTCTGAATACCATGTCAGAATCACTAGGCAAGAATGAATGCATTGAAAGGAAACTGGGTACAAATATGAAACCCTAATGGGGGCTGTACCCCATATTGGCTACCCCACTACAGCCTACACATATATATCACATATATAATTTGACATAGTGCATCTTCTTATAATATTTGTTGCGAATTGGGTTCTAAACAGCAGACATATTACAACGAACACAAGGAACCAAAAAACATCATGTTCCGTGTCTAATACCGTATTACCCCGGATATAGGCACATCTGTGCTTATAATAAAATCGGTTTTTATTAGAGGTGGCGCTTGTAATTGAATCACGGCCATAAGCGCCGGCGCTTATATCATGGCAAATATAGAATTATAAACTAAACGCACCAAAATGTACATTTCTGTCTCGTAAGTTCAATCGAGTCGAAATTTTACAGCGTCCTGAATCAGAATCGCGCGAGGGCGATTCTTTGACGCTGAACAGAGCATTTGGCACGTCAATTTGCCCGTGTGCCACCTCATCTTGACTGGATGCGCAACCAGTCAGGACCTCGAAAGTCAAACAAGGTGAAAATGGGTGCTGACTCGCTTGGAAGTTGAGATTCGTTACTGTTTTAATCAAGATTGAAAAAAAAAAATATGCATGCGCTTATAATAAATCAGGGGTTTACAAGGGGGGCGCTTATAATCGAGTTCCGGCCATAAGCGCCATGCTCCAGATAGAAGCGCCGGCGCCTTTAATCGGACGGCGCCTATATCCGGGGCCATACGGTATAATGAATATGAGATTGATCCCCTGCTGTTACAATGTGAAAATGCCTTTATATGATTGTCTCAGGTTGATCGCACGTAGTGTAGCAGCGGAAGGTTTGCTAGTGATTCTCGGGTACGGACCCTGTCAGAAGAAGGAGATTTGAATCTCGACAGAAGTGACTAATACAATGCGGTACTAGCAGGGCCTCAAATTGGTTTTTAGGTACCCTAAGCACTCGATGTCCCTAGGAGGGTAACACTGATTTTCAGTGTCGACTTGTGTGAAGCACTAATTTTACAGGGTTGTTAGAAATAAAACGTGTCAGAATCCCAGCCACTTACCACTGGGATAAAAGAGCTTGTTTGTGTAGCGGGTGAGTGTACCAATAACCCCCCCTAGGCCAACGTGTCTGTAACCCTTCCCTAGGATCAATCGGGGATCACCAGTGGACCTCTGACACCCCCCCGCACTGGGATGCCCGAGGTGCACACACCGGGATTCGAACCCGAGACCTTCGCTCTGATACCATGTCAGAATCTCAGCCACTAACCACTGGGATAGAAGGGCTTGTTTGTGTAGCGGGTGAGTGCGCCCATAACCCCCCCAGGCCAACGTGCCTGTAACCCTTCCCTAGGATCAATCGGAGATCACCAGTGGACTACAAAACGCTGATCAATCAGGGTTTCTAAAGTTTCAACACTGATCAGCAAAAGTTGCTTATACCAGTATGTTGTCGTAACACAGCGAATCAGACTGCGCATACTTTGCAATGCCCAAATTCGGCCAGTATAACAGCAAATACAGTCCGAGGCGCAGGGTGGCATAGGTTTAACTGGGAAACAAGAGCCAGTTCGGCTGAATCAGGTCGAGCCGCAGGGTGGCGTAGGGTAGGTACCTGTATGATGACGGCGCGCCAAAATGCGAGAATCAGAGTTTCCGGTTTCAGGGTAGACCCCAATACAACACTAACTCGTCTGTGTCCTCGAACACAAAACACTGAAAAATCAGTGTTCGAAATTAAAAAAACTCTGAAACATCAGGGTCGTTTAAAAAAAAAAGGCTGATGCATCAGGGTCATGATAAAAACGAGGGTCAAACTTCAGGAATTCAGTGTAAAATTCCTGACTTCTGAAGCCTTGTGTATTAGGGTTTATGTAGGAATACAGTGGAATATGAAAAGTCATAGCTAGCCTTGTACTCTAAGGCGATACATTCTCCTTAGTGCTAATCTAGATCAGTAAAACAACTGTGCACTTCGGCAACGGTATGTGCTACGGTAACTGTTTGAAAGATTTCATGTGCTTTTCACTTCGAATTCTTCCTACTTGCAACCATTTTCGATAACCGCTTGTGTCGCTCGGTCTTCGTCCTCGCTGCAGTCATCTTCGCATTACGAGTGCGTTACTCCATAAATATTATTCAACAATTCTGTATCGTAACATCCCCCCCTCCCCTCTCCCTCCCCCCTCTCCCCCCAACTTTGGGAGGATAACGATGTTAAATCCACGCCACCACGAGTCTACAATCCAAGAAAATACAGTAAGTTTTTTCTCTCCTTGTTCAACATATACAAACAAACAGGAATATATCATGAGATGCATAGCATGGCACCAATATATCCTGAGTGTTATAACAAGCTTTCAGAACTATACATCACATAATCAAGTAATTTAATATAAAACAGTTAGGTTGGAAGTGCATGTGGCAGGGGGCCTAACTGATTCAAGGCTTCCTACGGTATACGTTACTGAACTAAGTAGGTCCTTTTTTTTAACGCAGAAAGTACACTATAAGAAATGTACATAAGCATCAGGCAGTCGTACTAAGTAGGTCCATGTTGGTCGGTGGTGGTTCTGCTGCACACTGTACCAGGTGCGCCTCCCCGCTGACAGTGGTTTCCTGCCCTGGCCTTCCGCAAAAAATGGTGTGATGTGAAACTGAGGTCCACCTATCCTCTTCACAAATTTCCTGTGGGGTGACTGAAACCACCCAAATATCCTTCTTCGCGTAGAGTTGCCTAAGCAAAATACGTGTAGACGACATTACCGAAACCCAACCCGCCGAGTTTCAATGCTGTCGGTGGGTGTTATGTTCTAGTTCAATTTCTGATCCGCGAAATTTTGTTCTGACCGTCCCTACCGCCAGAAAGAGCATCACCTGTCTTCTCCCGTTTTCGTTTCCTCCCTCCCAATCTCATCTCACATCTTTCAAGTGGGAAAAGTCAACCCCGTCCGACAACGTCCGTCGTAGGTTCAGTGTGATTGATTACGCTTCCTCAAGGTTACATACATTTCTATCGCGGTGTCTGATTTGTGTCTCTGACAGCATGCTGAGCACTTTCGTTTGGTTTTGGTTTGGTTTGGTTGGATGGATTCGCTCCTAACAGCATGACAGCACGGCAACAGACAAGTCCAGCACACTAACTCCCTCGAATCGCGTCGACAATGAACAGGTTCTGACAGAAACAGCCGACAAATTCTCCAATTGGTGCTGAAAGCTGGCTTTCTCCCCTTCCGCGCTGTACCTCTGAATTACCTTTCCAAGACGCGCTTGCAACGCACCTATTACCCATGGTTCCTGCAGGGCCCACAACGAATGCCGATTGCTGGCGACCACAGGACCGTCATGTCTCTTGACCTAATAGTGGTTTACGCACCTAACGCCATGACCTAGCAAACCGCATGTTAACGTTCGTGAAGCCACGGAACACGCTCTGTTAGTTTCGCAGCATAATTTCGTTATCCTCGCAGCAACAGCAACTGCAGCAGCAGCAGCAGCAGCAGCAGCAGGAGCAATCGTAGAGTCGAGATTAGGCGGGAACGGTTATGTTTAGATCCACCAGGGACCTGTCCTTACCTTGAAGTCGTCCCTTCCTAGACGGGTTAGTCCCTCCCGCTGTTTGTGTACGTGAACAGATAATCATACTTCAAGTGGTGGAAAAGCATGGCGCGTCGCACGCTAGTTCTACTCGCTCTACTCTCACTCCTTCTCGCTGTTTTCCCCTACCCTGCGCGCGGATTCCGCCTGTTCCCGTGGAGACCTCCCGCCCGTGCGAAGCCCGACCCTCCACCAGACACCCCTACTGTAGATAGTGGTTACAAAGCGGATTCGCAAGACGTAGACGATGACGACGACGACGATGATACACTGTTGTTACCGTCGCAAACCCTCGTGCAAGGCCTCGCCAACTTTCGCCCGCTTCAGCGAGGCCCGGACAGCTTAGAGCCGCCACGACCAGCTGAGGGAAATTACCCGATTTCGCTGAAACTACCATCTGGAACGAACTCACAGCCTGCGAAAACTGGCGAAACGGGAAGTGAAGGGAAGATTCAGTCGTTGAGCGACTCGGGCGATTCTGGTGCTAGCGGCGGTAGCGGTAACGGCGACACCAGTGACGATGACGTGGAGGTCTTCGAGGTCGCTCGGCCAATCGCAAGGCCTCGCGGGGTGAAACCGTGCGTCGTTACGCTGCTTCGCAACCAATCGTTCGACGACACCGTTGGCGACCCACCCGTCGCGAAAAACTACTCCATCCCTGCTTCGTGCGGCTCCGTACGTCCGTCATAATTTACCTATTTCGTTCTCCCAGCATGATACCAAGATCTCCGCTTTCTCTCTCTGTTCTCCACCCTCTCTTTCTGTCCATCTCCGCATCCCTAACTCCTTTCCCCCCTGCCCAACCCTCAAACTCGCTGTCTCTTACACCTCCCCCCTCCTTCCCCCAAACATCCACTTCACGCTTTCCGGTCCCACCCCACCCCACTGTCTGCCCTCTCCCCTTGATCCGGACCCCCGCGCCCCGCGCCCCGCTTCCCGCTCCCGGCCTTCTGTACCTAGTTGCTGGGCCCGCCGAGTCCCCGCGTGGTCGCAAGCGAGTAAAACGTGGTTTATCACTTTCCATCCTGTAGCGTATGCTCCACTCGTCAGAGTTTAATATATCAGTCTACACTATCTTTCCAATCGTATACTTTCATATTCCGGATTCCCCTGCCTCGGGACACCCCCCCCCCCTTTCGGTGTTCCCCGGATGTGCTTCTCTGATTGGCTGCGTTTCCGCCAGGCGTGGTCGCTGGTGCTGCTGAGCGTGCGCGTGAAAGTGAGCGGGGTGCAATTCGACCGGGTGCTGTCCGTGTTCATCGGCAACTTCGAGGTCTCCAGATCCATGTGAGCTGCTCGTGCAGCAAAACAGTGTACCCCTTAATCCATGCATTTTTTTTTTTTTTCCCCTTAAACTTCAATGTTTTTTTTCTCCTTATTTTTTTCTGGTTATGTGTGGCATGCGTTTTGACGCCATCTACCTTCCACCTATCTCCTCTCTCTCCCCGTTTAACGCAGTACTGTGGAGCCTTTGGGTGTGTCGGCGTCCTACTCGTTTGAAGAAGACATAACTAAGTTCGCATCCGCGCTTGCGAAGGTAATTCGTATGCTCAGCTTTCCCTTCCATTAAATTCCAAACTTTATTCAGTCTTCCTCCAGTTCACTCAATGCCTCATCATTCACTTCTGCCCGGATCTTGCATTTGTTTCATCTACAGGAGAAGCAAGCATTCGTCTCGCTTCCCAATGTGATCAACGACACACTAACAGGTAACCACTTTAGGCATTCGTTTCGCAAATACAATCATCCCTTGTAACCCTATTATTTTTTTGTTTCAGCATGGGCTGATGGTTTGTTGAGGCCAGATTCACATTGCACCCAACCCGATTTTGTCCGTATCTGGTGCAGGTGTTTTCTACGTGAGCATCGATCTCCTCTACTTCAAGACCTCTCGATTCAACCGAGCCATTGTTCCCGACGTAGTTCTCCCCTTCTCCTCTCAAGCACTCGGCAAACCCTACCCAGTGCCCTTCACAATCACGGGCGAAGATTCCGCATCCACCTCCTCTTCCTCTTCTTCTTCCTCTCCCTCCTCTCCTTCACTGGAAGCTTCTGTGACGTTTCCCTTGCTGCCCCTTGACATTGTGACGGCGAAATTCGAGCTGATGGTAACCAGGCACGGCAGTGACGAATTCTTCTTCATGCTTTCGCCCAACTCTACCTCAACCTCGTCCACTGCATCCTCCTCCTCGTCCTCCTCGTCTTCATCCTATTCCCCTTCCTCCTCCTCCTCCCCCTCTCCCTTCCGAGAGCTCCTCCTATTCATCGACAACCAATTCGCAGGAGCTGTTTTCCCCTTCCCCACCCTCTACCCCTCCGCCTTTGCTCCGCTTCTCTGGGCCCCCCTTGTCGGAATCGGCTGCTTCAGCAACCCCACTTACTCCCTCGACATCACGCCATTTGTCGGCCTGCTAGTGGACGGGCAGCCGCACGAAATTTCGGTCAGCATGCCCGCGGTCGGCCGGGCTGCCCGGTGGATGGTTTCAGGGGTTCTCCAGCTCTGGGTGGACCCAGTTCGGGAGGCCACTTCAGGCACGCAGCCATTCATCAATGTGAGCAATTCTTGATAAATCTTTCACGCATATGTTTTTAGGGTTTCAGGTGTTCTCTAGCTCTGGATTGACCCGGTTCAAGAGGCCACTTCAGGCATGCAGCCATTTATCAATGTGAGCAGATTCCATTCTCTCCACTTCTGGATAAAATCTTTCATTCCTTTTTCTTTGTGAAAGAGAGTGGTGAGCGGGATGGTTACAGACAGCAGACAGGATGGTTACATGCGCCACCACGAACCAGCTCAATTTGCTTTCATCCCCTTTCCCGTTGACAAAGCATCTGGTTTGCTCTGCTTTTCCCCCTCCCTGTCGCCCCTCTCTCTCCGTTCTTTTCCTCTTATTGCAATCCATAATTTTCTCCCCACTAACCGCCCCCTCTCCTCCTTCCCCACCTGCCCCATTAACCGGCCCCTTCTCTCCTGCTCCACTGTTCCTGCTCCACTGTTCCTGCTCCACTGTTCCTGCTCTGTTGAGTTGACTCAAAAGTCACCTCTGTGCTCTGTTTCGCCCTGCTCCCCCGTGCGCGCCTGCTCTGTTTCGCCCTGCTTCCCCGTGCGTGCCTGCCTGCCTGCCTGCCTGCCTGCCTGCCTGCCTGCCTTGCGCTTCTTTGCGCCAGGCTCCTGTGCCTTCCATCATAAACACTTTTATCCTTTTGAGGCGCCTTAAAAGTTGACTCCCCTGCATTCCCTGCTCCGCCCTGCCTGCCTGCCCTCCCTGCTCTTCCTTGCCCCAGGCTCCTGTGCCCTCCATCATAAACACTTTCATCACCCCTCCCGCTTCTGATCTCTCGAATGCATTGGCCAATAACAGCTTCGGCAGCAGTAGCAACAACAACGGCAACAGTAGCAGTAGCACCGGCACTGCTGCCGAACCAGCACCTCTCGACCCTGCTTCCACAAGCATTGGATTCACTACAAGCACGCTCCGCTCCTATACAATCACCGGCACTGTATACTCCTCGGCCGGCGCGGTTACCACCGAGGTTACGGGAAGCCTGGGAGCGGAAGCGTCGGTGTATTTCCGGAGGGAAGGGCTGGTGGCATGGTCTCATGTAACAAGAACTTCAGTGGAGGTTACGAGCAAGGATGCCAAGGGGAATGAGCTGAGTTCAGTCACTGAGCAGTTCTTGTTCCCTGTCAACCTCAAGATGACGTCTCTCGATGGTACGGTTTAGGCTTGAGATGTCTCAAAGAGCTGCTCTAGTGTGTTACAGGCTGGGATGGGGAATGAGCTGAGTTCATTCACTGAGCAGTACTTGTTCCCTGTCGGTCAATTTTGACACTAGCTATGCATTCACTCACTCTTCTCCTTCTATTCCTTCGTCCCTTCCCCCTTACCACTCGTCTCTTCCCCTCGATCGCCACCACCAGCTAACAGCTCTTTCATGCTTGACACAGACTGTGCATCCACTCACTGTGCTCCTTTGTTTCCATCTTCCCTTCTCTCTTGATCACTCCTCTCCTCCCCTCAACCACCACCAGCCAACGGCTCTTTCAAGCTAGACACAGGCTATGCATTCAGTGACTCTGCTCCTTCCCTCCCTCATTCCGTCTCTCTTTTTCTCTCCTCTTTTCCCTCCTCCCTCTCGTCCCCTCGCTCTCCACCAGCCAACGGCTCATTCAAGCTAGACACAGACTATGCATTCAACCTACAGAGGGACAAGTCTGGGAGGAAGGTTGGCCGTCCGATCTCCGAGACCCTTTTAAATCAACGGTTTGGATCTTATATTGAGTACTGCTCTTCCTGCAGTGGTGGTGCCGGTGATATTGACTGCAGCAGGAATAGCAGTGCCAGCAGCAATAGCAGCACTGGTAGTGGTGGCAGCAGCAGCAGCAGCATTCAGCTTGCTAGGGTCGGCGAGGGCTCGTTCAGTAGCTCAAATGACACGAGGGCTGATCGCGACACCGGGTCCAATTATGCGCCAGGTGGTACAAATGTTACGGGACCGGTTATGAATGGTACGGGACCGGTTACGAATGTTACCAGCTGTAACGTGACGCGAGATGGTGCCTGTCGAAATGAAACCGGGAGTTCTGAAAGGTGGGTTGATAGGGATGGGGGTGGGGGTGGGGGTTCGGGTGAGAGTGGGAGTGGGGGTGGGGGTGGGGTGGGGGGTGGGAGTGGGAGTGGGAGTGGGAGTGGGAGCGGGGGTGGGGAGTGGGAGCAATGGGGACAGCAGCAGGAGCGGAAGCGAGCTTCGCAATTGGTCGAACAGCATTTCGCCTTCGCAAGTAATGATAAAAGTGTAGGGTGTTACTCGCGCAATGTTGCTGTGGCTGGCTTAAAGGTGGTCGCAAACGAAGTGAGCACTGACTGTTCAGACCTGTAACTCATTTGAATGTACTTATGGATGATGCACTTTTGTTTTGGTAGCTGCTGAATGCACATTAAAATGTATGTGGCTGGGGTTTGTGCATTTTTAACCTTGTACTGTACCACAAACCGGAAAACGCCCCGCGATAGTACTGTAGTGGCCGCACCTGGCTCTTTTGCAAACGGGCAGCGTGGGGCGAACAGAGATGATCCCTGAACCTCACTCTCCATGAAAACGAAAAAAGATTCTTCTGGTTGGTCAACTTGTTTCAACCTGTGGTTGAGACGAGCCCCTTCAGCCTGTGCCTGCCCAGGTGCCATGAAATGTTGCGGGGAAATTATACGCCCAGTCACAATTAAGCCCGTTTTATCATGTTTGTTCATGGGGGTATCACGGACAGTCACAGTACAGTACGTTGCTATCGCGCGTGATCACAGCGCTATCACGCTTGGTCACACCTAGCCCCGCATACTTATCACGTTTGGTCACTGGCTGAAACGAACCCTAAAAAGGAAAGTTCTCTTGCGCGCGCGGTTTTGTCCGTAGTATGACGAAATTGTTTCGCGACAAGTCTCGGTAACTCGTATAAAAACTCTGCAATTCATGTTAACTTTTCGATTGTCCAGTGTTCGGTTGATGCATAATGACCCTAAGAATATCACTTTTAGACGGGTAAAACTCGACGCTCGATTTCTGTACCCAAGACAAAAAAACTAAAACCCATTCGGATGGGATCTAATTCGGGATGCATCAACCCTAAACACCAAGCCGGATGGTGTTTAGGGTTGATGCCTCCCGAAGGACGTGCAATCCTATAGGGGTTTATGTTTTTGTCAGTCCCCTAAATGTCAGGCTAGAATCATGCGCGGGGTAATAAGCAATAAAAATTGGGATTCCCCAAAATATCTACAGTTTCTTTTGTGGTTTCAAATTAAGTATGAACGTTTCATCGAGTGACCAAACGTGATAGCTTTTCGGGGCGACGTGTGATCATCCGTGATAGCACTGTGATCACCCGCGATAGAAATCTACTGTACTGTGACTGTCTATGATACCCCTGTGACCAAACGTAATAAAAAGGGAAAAATTGTGACTTCTTGTATAATTCTCCAATGTTGCGACTCGACTGCTCCGCGCCGCGCCAGCTTGTGGTTGGGATGGGATGGGGGAGGAGTCCCTGCTGCTACCTGTATGTTTCTGGTTCACGCTCACGTGTGGTGGATGAACGGTCTAGTGGACCCAAACCAGCCCAACCCAGCCTAACCCAACCCAAACCAACCCAAGCCCAACCACCTCTAGAACATGTGATAATTCTGTGTGTGTGAGCGAACGCTGCTCACCCAGAAGCCCGAGCTGAGCCCGACACGGGAAGCAGACGGCTCGGCACGGCAGCCACCAAGACACACAGTGCCCAGTCCCTTGTTTGTCACGGAGCTCTTGCGGCCAGGGCTCTCGGTATCCGGGTAAACACTCTGAAACTCAGGTACATTCCGTATGTTTTCCCGGCTAACCCTGATTCATCAGAATCGTTTTTGAAATCATCCGGACCATTTCCGGATGATTTGGCTAAGCGATCGGGGACTTCAGTATTGTTTCGAGAACAATCCTGATATTTTAGCTCGGTACCAGTTCGGTACCAGTTCTTGTGTAGGATGTCGAATGCAACGATGCCCATAAGTGCTGTCAGACATGATGTAAATCTCAGGGCTGTTGGTCCTTGCGCACCCAACTTAGACGTTTTAGAGCCACTTGCGCCTAGGGTGATAGAACTGCTCCAGTGCATTTTCGGATTTTCGGAAAAACACACGGACGCGGAAGGAAAACTTTCGAGGGAATACTGGTTCTTCAGGGTCTTTTCTCAGGCGAACCCGGAGCCTTCCGTGCCTTCAAAAACGAAAGATTTGCCCTGCTTGCGGCCAATCAATTTCAAATGAGCGTTGTTCCTTCGTCCAATGAACGTCGGCCATTTTCGTACGGATGCGACTTAGCCTATAGGAACGCTATTCAGGTGCATGCCAGGTGCATACACTTTTCTCAAGTTAAATAATAGCAGTAGCAGTTAACAAGCCAAACAAACAAGCCAGTCTCTCAAGTAAAGTGGCAACTGTGGACTGGCTTACGGGCTTCTAGAGAGCATCATCTGACTCCGAACCTCCTGGCTTAGTTATCCGCGTTGATTCAGGTCTTGAGTTTACCCCGCGTCGCACGGGGAGATGGGGGAAGGACAGCTGAGGCGGGACGCGCAGAAGGCGGACGCACTGAAGCCAGAGTCCTTCGGATCCCAAGGCGGCAGAGATGGTTCCGTGCGGGATGACGACACCGAAAAGCCAACTCCAACGACAGGTTTGGATTACCATGGCGCCGCGCCGGAGGGGAAGGCTAGTACTACGGAGGGAGAAGCTACTAGAAACGCGGAAAGGGTGGCGAGCGCGGCAGTGCAAGGGGGGGAGGCGGCGGACGGCGAGAAGCCGCACGTGGCGTGGCTGCGATTGGTGGAGCAGGCGATGGAGGGCGGCGAGCTGGACAACGAGAAGTTCCTCGAGAAGATGCGGCGGCGACTGGACAGGTGTGAATGTGGACAGGCTATACTTGGACGTGATACTTTGGACAGGTGAAGCTCTGACGAGTGACGTGACGTTCTCTCCCTTTCTCTCGCGGTGAGCTGGACAACGAGAAGTTTCTCGAGAAGATGCGGCGACGACTGGACAGGTGTTACTCTCCGATCACATAGCATTATATATTATTCACTTAAAATACGCCTGTAGTACCCAGCGAGCTGGACAACGAGAAGTTCCTCGCGAAGATGCGGCGGCGACTGGACAGGCGGTGTTACTACGACGTAACCACGTGCTATATTCTCTCATACTATGATTGCAGAGCGGCTGCGCAACGAGAAGTTCCTGCCAACTTACCCCTTCCCCACTCATCCGATCCCCCGCATTCCCCCTCATACCTCACAGCGTGGGCGTCTCGTTGCGCCGAGTGGAGGTGCGCATTGAGGGGGTGATCGCGTGCGCAAGTGGGGGGCGAGGGGCCTCTCCTCCATTCACCCCTTCTGTTTCCCCCATCTCTCTTCCCAATGCTCCGCATTCCCCCGCAGGGTAGGAGTGTCGTTCGTTCCCCTCCCCGGAGTGGAGGCGCGCTTTGAGGAGGTGAGCGCGTCGCGTCCGCCAAGGTGCAAGTGGGGGTGAGTGAGGGGCCTCGCGAGGGGCCTCGCGATCACCCCTTACATTCCTCCCATCTTCTACCCACATCCCCCATCCATCACAGCGACTTTTGAGGCGCCTCAAAAGTCACCCCTTACATTCCTCCCATCTTCTACCCATCTCCCCCATTCATCACAGCGTGGGAGTGTCGTTCCCCAGAGTAGAGGTGCGCGCGCTTTGAGGGAGTGAGCGCGTCGCGTCCGCCAAGGTGCAAGTAGGGGCACGGGGACTCACAATCACCCCTCCCATGATCTTCCTACCCATTTCCCCCCATCCCTCAATCCAACGTGGGCCTCTCGTTCCCCGGAGTGGAGGTGCGCTTTGAGGGGGTAAGCGCGTCCGCCAAGGTGCGGGTGGGGAAGAGGGGCCTCCCCATGCTGCCCAACCTGTTGGCCAACCAAGCAGGAGCGGTGCTGAGGGAAATCGGGCTGGTCAAAGACCATCGCCGCCTGTTTTACGCCCTCGACGGCTGCTCTGGCATTCTCAAACCTGGCAGGTACAAGGCCCACCTGGTAGCCGCTACTAGGTACGGCACCAAGCAGAGGCGGCAGTACTGCGTCTGTGAATATGGTAAGCACAGCACCAAGCAGGAGCGGTGCTGAGGGAAATCGGGCTGGTCAAAGACCACCGCCGCCTGTTTTACGCACCTCGACGGCTGCTCTGGCATTCTCAAGCCTGGCAGGTGACTAATTTGATATGCGTCTTTGACCATGGAGATCCGTCGCCCTTAAAATCTGGTGGAAAATGGGGATTTAATGCCTAGCAGGTGATCTCTGAGCGATATCATTTGACGCACTGAGAGGGTTGAGTTGTGAAAGCGATGGCCATGTTTCCAAACCCCTTGAAACGAGAAGTAAGAAACCTTTGAAAGCCTGCAGTGAACAGCACCAAATCTACCTTTTTTTTTTTTTTTTTTTTTTTTTTTTCTTTCCTGATTCTCAGGATGACGCTGCTGCTGGGGCCGCCAGGCAGCGGCAAGTCAACGCTGCTGAAGATCCACTTTGTGCTGGCCAATCCTGATCAGCACCTAATCAGCAGCCTTTTTCTACTCCACACCACACGCCACATGCTCTTCCCAACACGCAGGATGACGCTGCTGCTGGGGCCGCCAGGCAGCGGCAAGTCAACGCTGCTGAAGATCCTGGCAGGGAAGGCGGAGAGGGAGCTGCGCGTGCAGGGCGAGGTCACGTACAACGGCCGCCCGGGCAGCCACTTTGTGCTGCCGCGGACCGTGGCGTTTGTGCCTCAGACAGACTCCCACATCGGCGAGATGACTGTCCGCGAGACCCTCGAGTTCTCCGCCCGCCTGCAGGGGCCGGGCTACAAGGCAGGTGCGTTCTGAGGCGTCTCAAAAGGTAAATGGGCTCACAAGGGAGATGACTGACTGTCCGTGAGACCTTGGAGTTCTCCGCTCGCTTGCAGGGGCCGGGCTACAAGGCAGGTGCGTTCTGAGGCGTCTCAAAAGGTAAATGGGCTCACAAGGGAGATGACTGACTGTCCGTGAGACCTTGGAGTTCTCCGCCCGCCTGCAGGGGCCGGGCTACAAGGCAGGTGCGTTCTGAGGCGTCTCAAAAGGTAAATGGGCTCACAAGGGAGATGACTGACTGTCCGTGAGACCTTGGAGTTCTCCGCCCGCCTGCAGGGGCCGGGCTACAAGGCAGGTGCGTTCTGAGGCGTCTCAAAAGGTAAATGGGCTCACAAGGGAGATGACTGACTGTCCGCGAGACCCTCGAGTTCTCCGCCCGCCTGCAGGGGCCGGGCTACAAGGCAGGTGCGTTCTGAGGCGTCTCAAAAGGTAAATGGGCTCACAAGGGAGATGACTGACTGTCCGTGAGACCTTGGAGTTCTCCGCCCGCCTGCAGGGGCCGGGCTACAAGGCAGGTGCGTTCTGAGGCGTCTCAAAAGGTAAATGGGCTCACAAGGGAGATGACTGACTGTCCGTGAGACCTTGGAGTTCTCCGCCCGCCTGCAGGGGCCGGGCTACAAGGCAGGTGCGTTCTGAGGCGTCTCAAAAGGTAAATGGGCTCACAAGGGAGATGACTGACTGTCCGTGAGACCTTGGAGTTCTCCGCCCGCCTGCAGGGGCCGGGCTACAAGGCAGGTGCGTTCTGAGGCGTCTCAAAAGGTAAATGGGCTCACAAGGGAGATGACTGACTGTCCGTGAGACCTTGGAGTTCTCCGCTCGCTTGCAGGGGCCGGGCTACAAGGCAGGTGCGTTCTGAGGCGTCTCAAAAGGTAAATGGGCTCACAAGGGAGATGACTGACTGTCCGTGAGACCTTGGAGTTCTCCGCCCGCCTGCAGGGGCCGGGCTACAAGGCAGGTGCGTTCTGAGGCGTCTCAAAAGGTAAATGGGCTCACAAGGGAGATGACTGACTGTCCGTGAGACCTTGGAGTTCTCCGCCCGCCTGCAGGGGCCGGGCTACAAGGCAGGTGCGTTCTGAGGCGTCTCAAAAGGTAAATGGGCTCACAAGGGAGATGACTGACTGTCCGTGAGACCTTGGAGTTCTCCGCCCGCCTGCAGGGGCCGGGCTACAAGGCAGGTGCGGTCTGAGGCGTCTCAAAAGGTAAATGGGCTCACAAGGGAGATGACTGACTGTCCGTGAGACCTTGGAGTTCTCCGCCCGCCTGCAGGGGCCGGGCTACAAGGCAGGTGCGTTCTGAGGCGTCTCAAAAGGTAAATGGGCTCACAAGGGAGATGACTGACTGTCCGTGAGACCTTGGAGTTCTCCGCCCGCCTGCAGGGGCCGGGCTAGAAGGCAGGTGGGTTGTTGAGATGTATGGAAAGGGAGGATGTGTTGAGGTGGTTTGCGGCTGCCACGCGAGCGCCGAACGGCGGCTGATACGCGGAGTGCCGAACGGCGGCTGCCACGCAGTGAACGGTGCCGTCGCTGACTGACCTAACGAAGGTAACCTACGAGTTGGTTTTTGAGAATTCTCCTAACGAGGCACAACTCATAGCGAACGGTGCCGTCGCTGACCTAACGAAGCTAACCTACAACCTATGAACGGTGCGGAACGGCGAAAACTATGGCAGCAAGGAGTTTGAGAAGAATCGGGAGAAGAAATAAAAAGGAAGCAGGGGGAAACGAGTGGAAAACGAGTGGAATACTTAGGGCGTGTGTGAATCTAATTTTAACCTTAAGTTTATGTTTTTGAGGCGAGTGTAGCAAGTGAACCCGAAGCGAACCTGACTCGATTTTGAGTGGCGGCGAGGTTCGAACCGCACGAGTCAAAAGTTGTAAACTCACAATCACACGCGCAGGTGCGAATCTGCAAGTTCGAGCCTGTAGGGGGGGAACCGAACCGCCACTAGGAAGAGTAGGTTACCCAGTATCGGCATCTTGACAGCGCGACACGTCAACGAATCGCGTGCCCCAAAAGTACACTCTAGACTTCCAACTCATCCCCTCGCCTCACCCGCGTCCGTCCAACATCCACGTGGCGGCATCTGCTTTAGGGTGTATGCTGGTGGTTTCGGTCGTGCCGCTATTGGTGCACGAAAGTGTAGCGAGAGTTGCCCATTCCTCGTACGTGCATGAAACCACACACGTTCACTACAACGTGCAAAATCACGTTTGCTTATATCCTCGAGTCTTGTTCACCTTTCGAAGTTTTAGTTTAGTGCGTGACAGAGTGAACACGGCCTAGGCGAAATCTTGCACGAACATGAGCGAAACGGGTTACCACACTAGGTTCGATCCCGTTTTCGAACTGCGATTAAATTCACACACGCCCTTAGTTGCGATGTGTAGGAAATGTCGAGAACATTCATGGCTGGAATTGGGGCGACCACAGCGCACCGTAATCGGTGTAACTTCGGTTCGCTAGTTTCGGTGTCAGTTCCGGTTACAACGCTGTTTCGCGTGCGACGCGATACGAGACGTGGCGGACGCGTTACACGAGTCGCACATAGCTGAAATTGGTTGGATATATATTGCTTGTTCTGTTTTGCAATGTCATTACCAATTCCAGTGAAAATCCAACTGCAAATCCAGAGACTAAGTGCTGAAAACTGTCAACTTACATAGTGGCCAGAGACTATCGCCAAGTAACAGGATGGTTACAGGGCGGGTAGTGCTCATTCTCCAAGTCCTTCTGTGTTCGGAAGGGCTATGTTGATTCCTCGTGTGTGGTTCAAGTTAGGGCGCTGAGCACGTGCATTAGAGCTTTCGCCTGCTGTTCCCTTTAGATCATACGGTTTGTCGAACCCTCCATGCCCCCATCCTCCCATCCTCCCATCCTCCCATCCTCCCATCCTCCCATCCTCCCATCCTCCCATCCTCCCATCCTCCCTCCCTCCCTCCCTCCCTCCCTCCCTCCCTCCCTCCCTCCCTCCCTCCCTCCCTCCCTCCCTCCCTCCCTCCCTCCCTCCCTCCCTCCCTCCCTCCCTCCCTCCGCCTCCTTGCCTGCCTTCCTTCCTCCCTCAATCCCCGTGTTCCTCAAGCAGAGCTATTTAAGCATCTGGAGGAGAAAGAGAGGGAGGCTGGCATCACGCCTGATGACGTCATGCAGGCCGTGATGAAGGTAGAGATGACGTCATGGGGTTGTTACGGGGGTGGTCACAGTCACAGTCACAGCTATGCCATGGATTGCGTGCGTTTAAAGTGCTGTTTTGAGACGTCTCAATACAACACTTGAGTCACAGTCACCGTCACCGTCACAGCTCTGCTATGGATTGCACGCGCAGAGCATGCATTGCCTCCCTTACAGCCTTCTCACAGATCTCCCAGAGGGCTGTCTCTTCGGGATCTGCCCCCCGAGGGCTGCTCACAGATCTCCCAGAGGGCTGCTCACAGATCTCCCCGAGGTCTGCTCACAGATCTCCCAGAGGGCTGCTCACAGATCTCCCCGAGGTCTGCTCACAGATCTCCCCGAGGGCACGCCCACCGTAGCTGTCTCTCCCCACTCGTCTCTGCCCCCCCCACTCGTTTCTTTCCCCCCACTCGTTTCTTTCCCCCCACTCGTCTCTTTCCCCCCACTCGTATCTCAGACCCTCACACTCATCTCCCCTCCTCCACACGACTTTCCTCCCTTTTCCTCTTGGGTAATGCTGCATGTGCCATCACTGATGCCGCTGCATGCGCCATCACCAATGCTGCATGCGCCATCACCAATGCTGCATGCGCCATCACCAATGCTGCATGTGCCATCATGAATGATGTGTTCAGGCGATGGCAGATGAGAGGCAGTGCTCCCATGCTGTCGTGCAGTACGTGCTGAAGGTGAGAGAGTGTGGGGGGTGGGGGGTGTTGGGGGAAGGGGGGGGGGGAGTGGGGAGAGGGTGGGGTGAGGGTGGGGAAGGGGGAGAGGGTGGGGGGGTGGGGTGGGGGGTACCAGGAAAGGGTTTGAGTGCGTGCACTTATGTGCGAGTGCGAGTGTGCGTGCGATTGCAAGCGTGTGTGCATGCGCGCGCGCGTGTGTGTGTGTGTGTGTGTGTGTGTGGTGTGTGTGTGTGTGTGTGTGTGTGTGTGGTGTGTGTGTGTGTGTGTGCGTGTGTGTGTGTGTCTTCTTGCTTTTGATCTCTCGTTTCTCGTTTGCCCCCACCTCACTTCCTCCCTCACTCCCCTCCCCCCATTCCCCCCTCGCTCCTTCCTCCCTCACTCACTCACTCCCACCCCCCCATTCCACCCTCGCTCCTTTCTCACTCACTCACTCCCGCAACTCCCCTCCCCACTGCCACTCAAATATATTATCTCTGGGCAATAAAAAATGCCTCTCCATCTCTCTATCCCCCCCAATTGTTCCTTCCCACCCTGTCCCCACCCTATCCCCAACCTATCCCCACCCTATCCCCACCCTATCCCCACCCTATACCCACCCATTGTTGCTCCCCACCCTATCCCCACACAGATGCTGGGCCTGGACGTGTGTGCTGATACCATGGTAGGAGACAGCATGCGCCGAGGCGTGTCAGGCGGGCAGAAAAAGCGGGTTACCACTGCCGAAGCACTCCTAGGCGCGAAGCAAGTGCTCCTATTGGACGAGATCTCCACCGGTCTCGATTCCGCCACCACTTACCAGATCACCCGATGCCTGTGCAACCTCACGCACTTAACTAATACCACCACCCTCATCTCCCTGCTGCAACCGGCGCCCGAAACCTTTGAGCTGTTTGATGACGTCATGCTGATGTCAGAGGGGCGGATTGTGTACCATGGGCCCAGGGAGGAGGTGCTGGGATTCTTCCGGGAAATGGGGTTTGCGCCGCCCGCCCGCAAGGGAGTGGCTGATTTTCTGCAAGAGGTGCGTTTCGAGTGCCGCTTGCATGGGATGGGATGTGTGTGCCGTGTTGCCTCTCAGTTGATTTGACTGCTGCTTGCCTGCATGGGATGGGATGTGTGTGTTTCCCGTGCTGCCTCGCAGTTGAGTTGACTGGAAAGTCAGGAAGTCAAAGCAAATCTGGCTACACTTTTAGGTAAAAGTAGAACAGTTTCTGATCAGGTCGGATGGTGTAAATAGTGTACACCTTTTCTGTATTCGAATCCGTAATCTAGTAAATTATTTGAAAGACTCTTCAGTGTCACCCAGGGAGCGATTCGTTTCTGTTCTTCTTCTTACCTGTTAAGGTATTTCCTTTCCACCTCCTTTCCTTTTTCTTTTTTCCCCACCCGCCTTTCTGGTGCCCCATCCCATACCCCCTACAGGTCACCTCGCTAAAAGACCAGGAGCAGTACTGGCTCCCCTCTCAGCCCCACCCGTACCGCTACATGTCCATCCGAGCCTTCGAGGAGGCCTTCCGAGCCTCCAGGTTCGGCAAGCAGATGGAAGCAGAGCTCTCCATTCCATTCAAGAAGGATCGGGCCGCAATTGAGGGAGAGGGGGATGGGAAAGACGTGGAAAACGGGGGAGAGGAGGGGACGGCAGGCAGAGGAGGCGAGAGTGCGGGTCTTGCTCTGGCGCAGAGGCGGTTTGCTCTCCCTCCACTTGCTATGCTCACCATTCTTGCGGACCGCGAGTGGATGCTGATGAAGAGGAATCTCTTCCTCTACATCGTGCAGACCTTCCAGGTACAGCCGGTTGGTGCATGTTGTTACAGATGCAGCTTGGCCTGTTGCACATGCATGTTGCCCCTGACCGTCTCACGTGCTGCTGATGAAGAGGAATCTCTTCCTCTACATCGTGCAGACCTTCCAGGTACCTCTTTCTCACGTACAGCTGGTTGGTGCCGGTTGGTGCCGGTTGGTGCCGGTTGGTGCCGGTTGGTGCAGGTCCAGCCAGGTGGTGCAGATCTCAAATCTCGTGCAGACCTTGCAGGTACAGCAGATTCTCGTTACAGTGATAGTGATCGGTGAAGTCTTTTCCGCTACATCATGCAGACCTTCCAGGTTCAGATCAAAAGCTCGTTACATCCTCCCCAACCCAACCCAACCCAACCCTCCGCCCTTTTCCAGTCCAGACATCCCTTGTGAGAAGGGATTTAAATGCATCATTTTCCAGATCTGCATTTACATCCCTTGTCACACATCCCTTGTCACACATCCAGATGTGTGACAAGGGATTTAAATGCATCACTTTCCAGATCTGCATTGACGTCCCTTGTCACACATCCCTTGTCGCACATCCCTTGTCACACATCCCTTGTCACACATCCCTTGTCACACATCCCTTGTCACACATCCCTTGTCACACATCCCTTGTCACACATCCCTTGTCACACATCCCTTGTCACACATCCCTTGTCACACATCCCTTGTCACACATCCCTTGTCACACATCCCTTGTCACACATCCCTTGTCACACATCCCTTGTCACACATCCCTTGTCACACATCCCTTGTCACACATCCCTTGTCACACATCCCTTGTCACACATCCCTTGTCACACATCCCTTGTCACACATCCCTTGTCACACATCCCTTGTCACACATCCCTTGTCACACATCCAGATGTGTGACAAGGGATTTAAATGCATCACTTTCCAGATCTGCATTGACATCCCTTGTCACACATCCCTCGTCGCACATCCCTCGTCGCACATCCCTCGTCGCACATCCCTCGTCGCACATCCCTCGTCGCACATCCCTCGTCGCACATCCCTCGTCGCACATCCCTCGTCGCACATCCCTCGTCGCACATCCCTCGTCGCACATCCCTCGTCGCACATCCCTCGTCGCACATCCCTCGTCGCACATCCCTCGTCGCACATCCCTCGTCGCACATCCCTCGTCGCACATCCCTCGTCGCACATCCCTCGTCGCACATCCCTCGTCGCACATCCCTCGTCGCACATCCCTCGTCGCACATCCCTCGTCGCACATCCCTCGTCGCACATCCCTCGTCGCACATCCCTCGTCGCACATCCCTCGTCGCACATCCCTCGTCGCACATCCCTCGTCGCACATCCCTCGTCGCACATCCCTCGTCGCACATCCCTCGTCGCACATCCCTCGTCGCACATCCCTCGTCGCACATCCCTCGTCGCACATCCCTCGTCGCACATCCCTCGTCGCACATCCCTCGTCGCACATCCCTCGTCGCACATCCCTCGTCGCACATCCCTCGTCGCACATCCCTCGTCGCACATCCCTCGTCGCACATCCCTCGTCGCACATCCCTCGTCGCACATCCCTCGTCGCACATCCCTCGTCGCACATCCCTCGTCGCACATCCCTCGTCGCACATCCCTCGTCGCACATCCCTCGTCGCACATCCCTCGTCGCACATCCCTCGTCGCACATCCCTCGTCGCACATCCCTCGTCGCACATCCCTCGTCGCACATCCCTCGTCGCACATCCCTCGTCGCACATCCCTCGTCGCACATCCCTCGTCGCACATCCCTCGTCGCACATCCCTCGTCGCACATCCCTCGTCGCACATCCCTCGTCGCACATCCCTCGTCGCACATCCCTCGTCGCACATCCCTCGTCGCACATCCCTCGTCGCACATCCCTCGTCGCACATCCCTCGTCGCACATCCCTCGTCGCACATCCCTCGTCGCACATCCCTCGTCGCACATCCCTCGTCGCACATCCCTCGTCGCACATCCCTCGTCGCACATCCCTCGTCGCACATCCCTCGTCGCACATCCCTCGTCGCACATCCCTCGTCGCACATCCCTCGTCGCACATCCCTCGTCGCACATCCCTCGTCGCACATCCCTCGTCGCACATCCCTCGTCGCACATCCCTCGTCGCACATCCCTCGTCGCACATCCCTCGTCGCACATCCCTCGTCGCACATCCCTCGTCGCACATCCCTCGTCGCACATCCCTCGTCGCACATCCCTCGTCGCACATCCCTCGTCGCACATCCCTCGTCGCACATCCCTCGTCGCACATCCCTCGTCGCACATCCCTCGTCGCACATCCCTCGTCGCACATCCCTCGTCGCACATCCCTCGTCGCACATCCCTCGTCGCACATCCCTCGTCGCACATCCCTCGTCGCACATCCCTCGTCGCACATCCCTCGTCGCACATCCCTCGTCGCACATCCCTCGTCGCACATCCCTCGTCGCACATCCCTCGTCGCACATCCCTCGTCGCACATCCCTCGTCGCACATCCCTCGTCGCACATCCCTCGTCGCACATCCCTCGTCGCACATCCCTCGTCGCACATCCCTCGTCGCACATCCCTCGTCGCACATCCCTCGTCGCACATCCCTCGTCGCACATCCCTCGTCGCACATCCCTCGTCGCACATCCCTCGTCGCACATCCCTCGTCGCACATCCCTCGTCGCACATCCCTCGTCGCACATCCCTCGTCGCACATCCCTCGTCGCACATCCCTCGTCGCACATCCCTCGTCGCACATCCCTCGTCGCACATCCCTCGTCGCACATCCCTCGTCGCACATCCCTCGTCGCACATCCCTCGTCGCACATCCCTCGTCGCACATCCCTCGTCGCACATCCCTCGTCGCACATCCCTCGTCGCACATCCCTCGTCGCACATCCCTCGTCGCACATCCCTCGTCGCACATCCCTCGTCGCACATCCCTCGTCGCACATCCCTCGTCGCACATCCCTCGTCGCACATCCCTCGTCGCACATCCCTCGTCGCACATCCCTCGTCGCACATCCCTCGTCGCACATCCCTCGTCGCACATCCCTCGTCGCACATCCCTCGTCGCACATCCCTCGTCGCACATCCCTCGTCGCACATCCCTCGTCGCACATCCCTCGTCGCACATCCCTCGTCGCACATCCCTCGTCGCACATCCCTCGTCGCACATCCCTCGTCGCACATCCCTCGTCGCACATCCCTCGTCGCACATCCCTCGTCGCACATCCCTCGTCGCACATCCCTCGTCGCACATCCCTCGTCGCACATCCCTCGTCGCACATCCCTCGTCGCACATCCCTCGTCGCACATCCCTCGTCGCACATCCCTCGTCGCACATCCCTCGTCGCACATCCCTCGTCGCACATCCCTCGTCGCACATCCCTCGTCGCACATCCCTCGTCGCACATCCCTCGTCGCACATCCCTCGTCGCACATCCCTCGTCGCACATCCCTCGTCGCACATCCCTCGTCGCACATCCCTCGTCGCACATCCCTCGTCGCACATCCCTCGTCGCACATCCCTCGTCGCACATCCCTCGTCGCACATCCCTCGTCGCACATCCCTCGTCGCACATCCCTCGTCGCACATCCCTCGTCGCACATCCCTCGTCGCACATCCCTCGTCGCACATCCCTCGTCGCACATCCCTCGTCGCACATCCCTCGTCGCACATCCCTCGTCGCACATCCCTCGTCGCACATCCCTCGTCGCACATCCCTCGTCGCACATCCCTCGTCGCACATCCCTCGTCGCACATCCCTCGTCGCACATCCCTCGTCGCACATCCCTCGTCGCACATCCCTCGTCGCACATCCCTCGTCGCACATCCCTCGTCGCACATCCCTCGTCGCACATCCCTCGTCGCACATCCCTCGTCGCACATCCCTCGTCGCACATCCCTCGTCGCACATCCCTCGTCGCACATCCCTCGTCGCACATCCCTCGTCGCACATCCCTCGTCGCACATCCCTCGTCGCACATCCCTCGTCGCACATCCCTCGTCGCACATCCCTCGTCGCACATCCCTCGTCGCACATCCCTCGTCGCACATCCCTCGTCGCACATCCCTCGTCGCACATCCCTCGTCGCACATCCCTCGTCGCACATCCCTCGTCGCACATCCCTCGTCGCACATCCCTCGTCGCACATCCCTCGTCGCACATCCCTCGTCGCACATCCCTCGTCGCACATCCCTCGTCGCACATCCCTCGTCGCACATCCCTCGTCGCACATCCCTCGTCGCACATCCCTCGTCGCACATCCCTCGTCGCACATCCCTCGTCGCACATCCCTCGTCGCACATCCCTCGTCGCACATCCCTCGTCGCACATCCCTCGTCGCACATCCCTCGTCGCACATCCCTCGTCGCACATCCCTCGTCGCACATCCCTCGTCGCACATCCCTCGTCGCACATCCCTCGTCGCACATCCCTCGTCGCACATCCCTCGTCGCACATCCCTCGTCGCACATCCCTCGTCGCACATCCCTCGTCGCACATCCCTCGTCGCACATCCCTCGTCGCACATCCCTCGTCGCACATCCCTCGTCGCACATCCCTCGTCGCACATCCCTCGTCGCACATCCCTCGTCGCACATCCCTCGTCGCACATCCCTCGTCGCACATCCCTCGTCGCACATCCCTCGTCGCACATCCCTCGTCGCACATCCCTCGTCGCACATCCCTCGTCGCACATCCCTCGTCGCACATCCCTCGTCGCACATCCCTCGTCGCACATCCCTCGTCGCACATCCCTCGTCGCACATCCCTCGTCGCACATCCCTCGTCGCACATCCCTCGTCGCACATCCCTCGTCGCACATCCCTCGTCGCACATCCCTCGTCGCACATCCCTCGTCGCACATCCCTCGTCGCACATCCCTCGTCGCACATCCCTCGTCGCACATCCCTCGTCGCACATCCCTCGTCGCACATCCCTCGTCGCACATCCCTCGTCGCACATCCCTCGTCGCACATCCCTCGTCGCACATCCCTCGTCGCACATCCCTCGTCGCACATCCCTCGTCGCACATCCCTCGTCGCACATCCCTCGTCGCACATCCCTCGTCGCACATCCCTCGTCGCACATCCCTCGTCGCACATCCCTCGTCGCACATCCCTCGTCGCACATCCCTCGTCGCACATCCCTCGTCGCACATCCCTCGTCGCACATCCCTCGTCGCACATCCCTCGTCGCACATCCCTCGTCGCACATCCCTCGTCGCACATCCCTCGTCGCACATCCCTCGTCGCACATCCCTCGTCGCACATCCCTCGTCGCACATCCCTCGTCGCACATCCCTCGTCGCACATCCCTCGTCGCACATCCCTCGTCGCACATCCCTCGTCGCACATCCCTCGTCGCACATCCCTCGTCGCACATCCCTCGTCGCACATCCCTCGTCGCACATCCCTCGTCGCACATCCCTCGTCGCACATCCCTCGTCGCACATCCCTCGTCGCACATCCCTCGTCGCACATCCCTCGTCGCACATCCCTCGTCGCACATCCCTCGTCGCACATCCCTCGTCGCACATCCCTCGTCGCACATCCCTCGTCGCACATCCCTCGTCGCACATCCCTCGTCGCACATCCCTCGTCGCACATCCCTCGTCGCACATCCCTCGTCGCACATCCCTCGTCGCACATCCCTCGTCGCACATCCCTCGTCGCACATCCCTCGTCGCACATCCCTCGTCGCACATCCCTCGTCGCACATCCCTCGTCGCACATCCCTCGTCGCACATCCCTCGTCGCACATCCCTCGTCGCACATCCCTCGTCGCACATCCCTCGTCGCACATCCCTCGTCGCACATCCCTCGTCGCACATCCCTCGTCGCACATCCCTCGTCGCACATCCCTCGTCGCACATCCCTCGTCGCACATCCCTCGTCGCACATCCCTCGTCGCACATCCCTCGTCGCACATCCCTCGTCGCACATCCCTCGTCGCACATCCCTCGTCGCACATCCCTCGTCGCACATCCCTCGTCGCACATCCCTCGTCGCACATCCCTCGTCGCACATCCCTCGTCGCACATCCCTCGTCGCACATCCCTCGTCGCACATCCCTCGTCGCACATCCCTCGTCGCACATCCCTCGTCGCACATCCCTCGTCGCACATCCCTCGTCGCACATCCCTCGTCGCACATCCCTCGTCGCACATCCCTCGTCGCACATCCCTCGTCGCACATCCCTCGTCGCACATCCCTCGTCGCACATCCCTCGTCGCACATCCCTCGTCGCACATCCCTCGTCGCACATCCCTCGTCGCACATCCCTCGTCGCACATCCCTCGTCGCACATCCCTCGTCGCACATCCCTCGTCGCACATCCCTCGTCGCACATCCCTCGTCGCACATCCCTCGTCGCACATCCCTCGTCGCACATCCCTCGTCGCACATCCCTCGTCGCACATCCCTCGTCGCACATCCCTCGTCGCACATCCCTCGTCGCACATCCCTCGTCGCACATCCCTCGTCGCACATCCCTCGTCGCACATCCCTCGTCGCACATCCCTCGTCGCACATCCCTCGTCGCACATCCCTCGTCGCACATCCCTCGTCGCACATCCCTCGTCGCACATCCCTCGTCGCACATCCCTCGTCGCACATCCCTCGTCGCACATCCCTCGTCGCACATCCCTCGTCGCACATCCCTCGTCGCACATCCCTCGTCGCACATCCCTCGTCGCACATCCCTCGTCGCACATCCCTCGTCGCACATCCCTCGTCACATCATCCGGTGTCTCCTTGCCTCTTATTCCCCGCATCTTCTCTTTCCTCCTCATCCCCACATCCTTTCACCCTTCCTTCTCACATCCTTTCACCCTTCCTTCTCACATCCTTTCACCCTTCCTGCTCACATCCTTTCACCCTTCCTTCCGACATCCTTTCACCCTTCCTTTCCACATCCTTTCACCCCTTTCCACTCCCTCCAACCCCTCTCTGGCAGATCCTCCCCCTCGCTATAGTCACAATGACTGTCTTCTGGCGCTCCCAATTCTCCATCACCCCTCTGGACGGCAATTTCTACCTTGGCGCAATCTTCTTCGGTATAGTCACAATGCTGTTCAGCGGCATAATCGAGCTCACGCTCCTGACGGCTCGCCTGCCCATCTACTTCCTCCAAAGGGACAACCTGCTCTTCCCTGGCTGGGCGTGGTCGGTGCCCATGGCGCTACTCTCTCTGCCCGTCTCTCTCTGGTCCGCTGGGGTCTAAACCGCCATCACCTACTATGGCATCCCCGTCGGACGACGACCCGTCACTTCACGAGGCGCATCCGAAGAGTCGGGTTGCTTGGGAGTGCAGCCCCAACATGGGTGGTAAGCTCCATCCAAGGCTAAATACGGCCAGGTTTCCGATAGCGAACAAGTACCGCGAGGGAAAGATGAAAAGAACTTTGGAAAGAGAGTAAAAAGTGCTTGAAATCGTCAGGAGGATAAGCGCATGAGCCCAAGCAAACCTGCGGGACCCGTTCACGCGGGGCCCGGAGGTACGCAGCGCCGGTCGAGGCCGCGGGAAAAGGAGCTCGCTCCCACCGCGGCGGAGACCGAGGATGGCCCTCACGGGTCGGCGCTGGCGAAACGGGCTGATGCGACCCGTCTTGAAACACGGACCAAGGAGGCCAACGCGGCTGCGAGCCAATGGGTTGAAAACCACAATGGCGACAGTGAAAGCGACCCGTGAGAAGGCGGCCTCGTGCTGCCCGCACCACGGACCGCCCCGGGGGCCTCGGCGCCCGGGGTGCGTTGAGTAGTCGCGTTGGGACCCGAAAGACTAATCGAACCATCTGGTAGCCAGAGCAGGGCGAAGCCAGAGGAAACTCTGGTGGAGGCCCGCAGCGCTACTGACGTGCAAATCGTTCGTCAGACTTGGGTATAGGGGCGAAAGACTAATCGAACCATCTGGTAGCTGGTTCCCTCCGAAGTTTCCCTCAGGATAGCTGGTGCTCGATACGTGGTTACGTCTGGTAAAGCGAATGATTGGCGGGCTCGGGGGAGAAGCTCCCTCGACCGACTCTCAAACTTTAAACGGGCGAGGAGGGCCGCCATCTTAATTGTGGCTGGCTTTCAGGGGTGCTGGCTGACCCCACCAACATGAGTGCCAAGTGGGCCATTTTTGGTAAGCAGAACTGGCGAGGTGGGTTGAACCGAAAGCCGGGTTACGGTGCCTAACTACGCGCTAACCTAGATCCCACAAAGGGTGTTGATTGATTAAGACAGCAGGACGGTGGTCATGGAAGTCGAAATCCGCTAAGGAGTGTGTAACAACTCACCTGCCGAATCAATTAGCCCCGAAAATGGATGGCGCTCAAGCGCGTGACCTATACCCGGCCGCACCCGGCTGCTTTTGAGCCGGTGCGAGTAGGAGGGCGCGGTGGGACGCATCGAAGCTGCTTCTCTTCGTCGTCACTCCCATGCCTGTCTCTGCCTTCTACCACAGAATCCATTTTCCAGGTCTAGAGGCGCCTCCCCCACTTCTCCCCCCCATCCCTTCCTCCCATCACTTTTGCCACCCCTTCTCTCCTCCCCTTGCAGCTTCATTATCCAGCTGCTTCCCTTTCGCCCACACCACCCACGCCCACACCACCCACGCCCACACCACCCACGCCCACCCACCCTCTCTACCCCCCCTCTCCCCCCTCCCCCTTCCCTCTCGCCTCCCCTTCCCCTCTACCCCCCTCTCCCCCCCTCCCCAACGCAGCTTCATTATCCAGATGCTGCTCTTCTTCGTCACCCACATGGCCGGATCTGCGTTCTGTCAAGCCATGGGAACCATCTTTTACTTCCACTTTGAGGCGCCTCCCCTTCCCCCCTACCCCCCTCTCTCGCCCCCCTCGCAGCTTCATCATCCAGCTGCTGCTCTTCTTCGTCACCCACATGGCCGGATCTGCGTTCTACCGAGCCATGGGAACCATCTTTCGCAGCACCAACCTCATCAACACGCTTGGCAACTTCATCATCGTGCTGCTCTTCCTGCTCTCTGGATTCATCGTCACCAAAGGTAACCTCTGAGTCGGCTCAAAAGTCCTTTTGTAGCGCCACCCTCATCTCATCAACACTCTTGGAAAAACTATCATCGTGCTGCTCTTCCTGCTCTCTGGATTCATCGTCACCAAAGGTAACCTCTGAGTCGGCTCAAAAGTCCTTTTGTAGCGCCGCCCTCATCTCATCAACACTCTTGGAAAAACTATCATCGTGCTGCTCTTCCTGCTCTCTGGATTCATCGTCACCAAAGGTAACCTCTGAGTCGGCTCAAAAGTCCTTTTGTAGCGCCGCCCTCATCTCATCAACACTCTTGGAAAAACTATCATCGTGCTGCTCTTCCTGCTCTCTGGATTCATCGTCACCAAAGGTAACCTCTGAGTCGGCTCAAAAGTCCTTTTGTAGCGCCACCCTCATCTCATCAACACTCTTGGAAAAACTATCATCGTGCTGCTCTTTCTGCTCTCTGGATTCATCGTCACCAAAGGTAACCTCTGAGTCGGCTCAAAAGTCCTTTTGTAGCGCCACCCTCATCTCATCAACACTCTTGGAAAAACTATCATCGTGCTGCTCTTTCTGCTCTCTGGATTCATCGTCACCAAAGGTAACCTCTGAGTCGGCTCAAAAGTCCTTTTGTAGCACCACCCTCATCTCATCAACACTCTTGGAAAAACTATCATCGTGCTGCTCTTTCTGCTCTCTGGATTCGTCGTCACCAAAGGTATGTGCTTGTGCTTTCTAAAGTTACCTACGTATATAGGTACGTACGTCCCAGGTCCACGCCTACCACCTGTTTCGTGTAAGAGTTGTCAGCTTCATCATCAGCTCCTCTTCCTGCGGCCTGGGTTCATTGTCATGTCACCAAAGGTAACTTAGGTGACTTTTGAGTCGACTCAAAAGTCACCTCGTTACAATGGCACACGACACTCGTCCTGCCGCCTGGCTTCATTGTCATGTCACCAAAGGTAACTCAGGTGCCTTTTGAGTCGACTCAAAAGTCACCTCGTTACAATGGCACACGACACTCGTCCTGCCGCCTGGCTTCATTGTCATGTCACCAAAGGTAACTCAGGTGCCTTTTGAGTCGACTCAAAAGTCACCTCGTTACAATGGCACACGACACTCGTCCTGCCGCCTGGCTTCATTGTCACCAAAGGTATCTTAGGAGTCGGCTTAAACCACCAGACTTTCATCGTTCCGCCGCCACGCTCGTCAGCACTCTTGGGAACTTTTGGTGGGTGGAGATGTTGCTGCTGCTGCTGCTGCCGCTGCTGCTGCTGCTGCTGCCGCTGCTGCTGCTGCTGCTGCTGCTGCTGCTGCTGCTGCTGCTGCTGCTGCTGCTGCTGCTGCTGCTGCTGCTGCTGCTGCTGCTGCTGCTGCTGCTGCTGCTGCTGCTGCTGCTGCTGCTGCTGCTGCTGCTGCTGCTGCTGCTGCTGCTGCTGCTGCTGCTGCTGTTGTCAGCTTCATCATGCTCCTCTTCCTGCCGTCTGGATTCATCGTCACCAAAGGTGTGGGTGTGGGTGTGGGTGTGGGTGTGGGTGAACTGGACTTCGCCCCTCACATCCTGCTGCCCCCACATCCCATCCTCCACCAAACCCCCATCCTCACACCCTCGATCACCTATTCGTGCCACCCCCCTACAGCCTACATCCATGGCGTGCGGGTGTGCTGGGAGTCTCCCCTCACATGCTGCTCTCTCATCCCATCCCATGATCTACTGTTCCATGCCCCCTCCTTTTTGCCCCTTGCAGACGACATCCACGACGTGTGGGTGTGGGTGTATTGGATCTCGCCCCTCACGTGCTGCCCCCTCATCCCATCCTCATCCTACCCTGGCTTACCTGTGCCCCCGTCTACCTGCTCCATTCCCTCCCCCCTGCAGCTGACATCCACAGCGTGTGGGTGTGGGTGTATTGGATCTCACCCCTCTCCCACTGCTCTCTCATCCCATCCAATGTTCTCTTGTCCCATGTTCTCTCTCTCATCCCTCTTTGCTCCTTGCAGCTGACATTCACAGCGTGTGGGTGTGGGTGTATTGGATGTCGCCCCTCACATACTGTCTGAACGCCTTCTCTACTAATGAGCTCCTCGCCCCCAGATGGGATGTGGTACGTGCTGTGCTGTGCTCTGCCATGGTACCTCAAGGTATGGAGTGGTGTGGTGTGGTGTGAAGTGGTGGGCGTGGGTGTATGGCCCCCGGCCTCGCCTACTGTCTGAACGCCTTTTTCGCCCCCAGATGGGATGTGGTATGCGCCGTGCTTTGCCATGCCACGGGTGTGGTTCACTTGCCTCAACATCTCTCCTCATTCCTCGGCTCCCTCTTTTCTCTCCTCTCTCTTCCCTGCTCTCATAGCTCATTTGTCCCTCTATCTCTCCTCATTCCTCGGCTCCCTCTTTTCTCTCCTCTCTCTTCCCTGCTCTCATAGCTCATTTGTCCCTCTATCTCTCCTCATTCCTCGGCTCCCTCTTTTCTCTCCTCTCTCTTCCCTGCTCTCATAGCTCATTTGTCCCTCTATCTCTCCTCATTCCTCGGCTCCCTCTTTTCTCTCCTCTCTCTTCCCTGCTCTCATAGCTCATTTGTCCCTCTATCTCTCCTCATTCCTCGGCTCCCTCTTTTCTCTCCTCTCTCTTCCCTGCTCTCATAGCTCATTTGTCCCTCTATCTCTCCTCATTCCTCGGCTCCCTCTTTGCTCTCCTCTCTCTTCCCTGCTCTCATAGCTCATTCGTCCCTCTATCTCTCCTCATTCCTCGGCTCCCTCTTTTCTCTCCTCTCTCTTCCCTGCTCTCATAGCTCATTCGTCCCTCTATCTCTCCTCATTCCTCGGCTCCCTCTTTTCTCTCCTCTCTCTTCCCTGCTCTCATAGCTCATTTGTCCCTCTATCTCTCCTCATTCCTCGGCTCCCTCTTTTCTCTCCTCTCTCTTCCCTGCTCTCATAGCTCATTTGTCCCTCTATCTCTCCTCATTCCTCGGCTCCCTCTTTTCTCTCCTCTCTCTTCCCTGCTCTCATAGCTCATTTGTCCCTCTATCTCTCCTCATTCCTCGGCTCCCTCTTTTCTCTCCTCTCTCTTCCCTGCTCTCATAGCTCATTTGTCCCTCTATCTCTCCTCATTCCTCGGCTCCCTCTTTTCTCTCCTCTCTATTCCCTGCTCTCATAGCTCATTTGTCCCTCTATCTCTCCTCATTCCTCGGCTCCCTCTCTTCTCTCCTCTCTCTTCCCTGCTCTCATAGCTCATTTGTCCCTCTATCTCTCCTCATTCCTCGGCTCCCTCTTTTCTCTCCTCTCTCTTCCCTGCTCTCATAGCTCATTTGTCCCTCTATCTCTCCTCATTCCTCGGCTCCCTCTTTTCTCTCCTCTCTCTTCCCTGCTCTCATAGCTCATTTGTCCCTCTATCTCTCCTGATTCCTCGGCTCCCTCTTTTCTCTCCTCTCTCTTCCCTGCTCTCATAGCTCATTTGTCCCTCTATCTCTCCTCATTCCTCGGCTCCCTCTTTTCTCTCCTCTCTATTCCCTGCTCTCATAGCTCATTTGTCCCTCTATCTCTCCTCATTCCTCGGCTCCCTCTCTTCTCTCCTCTCTCTTCCCTGCTCTCATAGCTCATTTGTCCCTCTATCTCTCCTCATTCCTCGGCTCCCTCTTTTCTCTCCTCTCTCTTCCCTGCTCTCATAGCTCATTTGTCCCTCTATCTCTCCTCATTCCTCGGCTCCCTCTTTTCTCTCCTCTCTATTCCCTGCTCTCATAGCTCATTTGTCCCTCTATCTCTCCTCATTCCTCGGCTCCCTCTCTTCTCTCCTCTCTCTTCCCTGCTCTCATAGCTCATTTGTCCCTCTATCTCTCCTCATTCCTCGGCTCCCTCTTTTCTCTCCTCTCTCTTCCCCTGCTCTCATAGCTCATTTGTCCCTCTATCTCTCCTCATTCCTCGGCTCCCTCTTTTCTCTCCTCTCTCTTCCCTGCTCTCATAGCTCATTCGTCCCTCTATCTCTCCTCATTCCTCGGCTCCCTCTTTTCTCTCCTCTCTCTTCCCTGCTCTCATAGCTCATTCGTCCCTCTATCTCTCCTCATTCCTCGGCTCCCTCTTTTCTCTCCTCTCTCTTCCCTGCTCTCATAGCTCATTTGTCCCTCTATCTCTCCTCATTCCTCGGCTCCCTCTTTTCTCTCCTCTCTCTTCCCTGCTCTCATAGCTCATTCCTCTGTGCCATGAGTGTGCCGTGGGGGATGTCGTGGAGACAGGCTAGTACTGCTGGTGCTGCCCCTGGTGCTGCTGCTGCTGCTGCTGCTGCTGCTGCTGCTGCTGCTGCTGCTGCTGCTGCTGCTGCTGCTGCTGCTGGTGCTGCTGGTGGTGCTGGTGGTGACACTGGTGGCACTGGTGGTGGTGGTGGTGGTGGTGAGCGAACGGGTGTCACTGCTGTTAGCAGCTCAGGGTCCAGGGGAGGCAAGCCACCGCTGCCAAGGAAAGCGGTTTCGTTTCTGAGTGATGGGGTTGGGGCAGCTGATGGTGGGGGGGTGACTGCTGTTGGGAGCACTGGAGGCGGAGCGGGAAAACAGCGGCAGAGGAAAGCAGTGTCATTCCTGAGTTATGGGGATGATGGTGTGAGCGATGGTGAGGCGGTGACAGCTGTTGGGAGCACAGAAAGCGGAGAGGAAAAACAGAGTCAGGGGAAAGCCGTGTCATTTATGAGTGATGGGGACGGTGCGAGTGATGGTGGGGGGATCACTGCTGCAAGCAGCATGGAAAGCAGAGAGAAACAGCAGCCGCGTAGAAAGGTTTTGACAAGAAACGACAGCCTGGAAAGGGACGATGAGTTACATTCAGTTGCACCACTGAGTGTGCCCACGGGGCTATCCAGTGTTCCCACGGGGCTGTCCAGTGCGCCCACTGGGCTGTCCAGTGTGCCCTCTGGGGTCTCAGGTGGAGGGGACTTAAGCCAGCATGGCATGGTCCTCCCCTTTGATCCTCTCACCCTCTCCTTCCACAACGTCAACTACTATGTCGACATGCCCGCCGAGCTAAAAGACAAGGCCGGGCCGCCCGGCCAGCGGCTGCAGCTGCTGCACAACGTGTCCGGCATCTTTCGTCCCGGAGTGCTGACCGCCCTGATGGGGGTGTCTGGGGCAGGGAAGACCACGCTAATGGACGTGCTGGCAGGGAGGAAGACTGGGGGGTACATTGAAGGGGATATCCGCGTGTCTGGGTACCCGAAAGTGCAGGAGACGTTTCTGAGGGTGTCAGGGTATTGTGAGCAGGAGGACATTCACACGCCCCAGGTGACCGTGCATGAGTCTCTGCTCTACTCCGCCTGGCTGCGCCTGCCTGAGGAGATTGATAGGGATGTGATCCTGGTGAGTGGCGAAATGTGAGAATGGTGAGTCTAGTCCAAGGTAGTCATCATCATGAGATGAGTGGCATGGTGTTGTGGTGAGCCTCTGCTCCGCCTGGCTATGCCTGCCCGAGGAGATCGATAGGGTTGTCATCCTGGTGAGTGAACTCGTGTGACTACTGCGAATGGAGGGATGTGATAATGGTGAATTGAGAGATGTGATAACTGTGAATTGAGAGATGTGATGATTCTGAATTGAGAGATGTGATGATTGTAAATTGAGAGATGTGATAATTTTGAATCGAGAGATGTGATGATTTTGAATTGAGAGATGTGATGATTTTGAATTGAGAGATGTGATAATTTTGAATTGAGAGATGTGATAATTTTGAATTGAGAGATGTGATAATTTTGAATTGAGAGATGTGGTAATTTTGAATTGAGAGATGTGATAATTTTGAATTGAGCGATGTGATAATTTTGAGTTGAGAGATGTGATGATTTTGAATTGAGAGATGTGATGATGGTGAATGAAAGGGGTGAGAGGAGTTGAAGGAGCTGGTGGAGCTCAAGGGAGTGATACGGGTGCTCTGCTGGTGCAGCTAGATGGTGGTGAAACAGGTGTGGTGAAACAGGTGTGGTGAAACAGGTGTGGTGAAACAGGTGTGGTGAAACAGGTGTGGTGAAACAGGTGTGGTGAAACAGGTGTGGTGAAACAGGTGTGGTGAAACAGGTGTGGTGAAACAGGTGTGGTGAAACAGGTGTGGTGAAACAGGTGTGGTGAAACAGGTGTGGTGAAACAGGTGTGGTGAAACAGGTGTGGTGAAACAGGTGTAGTGAAACAGGTGTAGTGAAACAGGTGTAGTGAAACAGGTGTAGTGAAGACTTCCCATGGACTTCCCATGGACTTCCCGTGGAGCTGACTTTGAGTCGACTCAAAATGTAGTGAAGACTTCCCATGGAGTTGTGTGCACTCACTACCCTCTCTTCCTTGCACTCACTACCCTCTCTTCCTTGCCTCACTACCCTCTCTTCCTTGCCTCACTACCCTCTCTTCCTTGCCTCACTACCCTCTCTTGCCTCACTACCCTCTCTTCCTTGCCTCACTACCCTCTCTTCCTTGCCTCACTACCCTCTCTTCCTTGCCTCACTACCCTCTCTTCCTTGCCTCACTACCCTCTCTTCCTTGCCTCACTACCCTCTCTTCCTTGCCTCACTACCCTCTCTTCCTTGCCTCACTACCCTCTCTGCCTTGCCTCACTACCCTCTCTGCCTTGCCTCACTACCCTCTCTGCCTTGCCTCACTACCCTCTCTGCCTTGCCTCACTACCCTCTCTGCCTTGCCTCATTACCCTCTCTGCCTTGCCTCACTACCCTCTCTGCCTTGCCTCACTACCCTCTCTTCCTTGCCTCACTACCCTCTCTGCCTTGCCTCTCTACCCTCTCTTCCTTGCCTCACTACCCTCTCTTCCTTGCCTCACTACCCTCTCTTCCTTGCCTCACTACCCTCTCTTCCTTGCCTCACTTGTTGAAAAGCTAGAAGAGATACATTGAATAATGAGCCAAGAGGCCCTTTAGTACAAACAATGAGCAAGAGAGAGATGAAAGGGAAGCTTACCCTATTGGCCAATAAGTTGGCCAATGGGTGAGCTTGCTTGTGACCCAAGCAACCACAAATGTGTGTTGGTTGGGATTGGTTGAGCTAGGGACCAATCCCAACCAACCACAAAATGTGGTTGGAGGGTACACTAAACAACCCCCCAATTTATAAGTGTACTACAGATCTAATTCTAGCCTATGTATGTTGTACAAATTATGAAATTACAACACAACCCCCCAACATGCATAAGGCTAGAAGGCTAGAATCAAGAGGCGGGAGGCGACTTAGGAGGAGTGAGGCCAAGAAGACGAAGTAGGAAAGAGTGAGCGACATGAGGAAGAGCTTTTGTGAAGATGTCGGCAAGGTTGGCCGCCGAGTCAACCTTGTCGAGCCGAAGGTGCCCCGCCTGAACAAGATCGCGAATGAAGAAATGACGGAGCTCAATGTGCTTGGAACGCCCGTGAAACACGGCATCTTTGGTGAGGTGAATGGTACTGGCATTGTCACACCAAATGGTGGGACAGCGCTGGGGGGCACCAAGTTCCTCAAGGAGGAAGGTGAGCCAGCGGGCCTCTTGCGCAGCCATGGTGGCGGCATACAACTCCGCCTCGCAGGAGGAGAGGGCGACAGCCGAGGAGCGGGTGGAGCGCCAGCTGATAAGGCCGCTGCCAAGAGAGAAGCCATAGCCCTGGGAGGAGCGACGATCTGGCTGGGAATCAGCCCAGGAGGAGTCACTGTAGCCGCTGAGGGTAGGTGGGGAGGGGCCGCCGAGGGTAAGGACATAGTCCTTGGTGCCACGAAGGTACCGGAGGACACGCTTGGCGGCCTGCCAGTGCTCTTCCGTATGCTTGCCTGCGCCAACAAAACGAGCGAGGACGCTGATGGGGTAGGCAAGGTCAGGGCGAGTGGAGACCATGGCGTACATGAGGGAGCCGATGAGCTCGGGATAAGGATGGGAGGAGGCTGAGGGGGAGGTGGGTGGAGAGAGGTGGTGCCCGACAGAAAGAGGAGTAGGTTGGGCGCCGCCGCGGACCATGTCAAACCGCTCCAAGACCTGCTGCAAGTAATGACCCTGGGAGAGAGAGATGGTGCGGGCGGAGCGATCGCGGGTGATTGTCATGCCCAGGTAATGCTGCAATTCGCCCAAGTCCTTGCACTTGAGACGGCTGCCCAACTCAGCCTTAACACGCTCCAACTCGCTGAGGTCGGCAGTGAGTAGAATCATGTCATCGACATAGACAAGGATGTAGAAGGGGGAGGGGGAGGCGCGGAGGAAGAGGCTGGCGTCAGAACGGGAGGTGCGGAATCCAAGTTCAGCAAGGGTGGCGGCAAGCTTAGCATGCCACTCCCTCGGGGCCTGTCGGAGCCCATACACAGGGCGACGCAGCTGCCAGACAGAGTCCGCAGGGAAGGGAAGGTGAAAACCGGCAGGACGCTCCATGTAGATAAGCTCGCGGAGGACGCCTTGGAGGAAGGCGTTAGAGACGTCCATCGAGTGGATCTCCATATTGAGGCGAGCGGCGAGGTCGAGCACGGCGCGAACAGTAGCGGGCTTGGCAGTGGGGGAGAAGGTATCGAAGAAGTCAAAACCATACCGCTGCGTGAACCCCTTGGCGCAGTAACGAGCCTTGTAGACGGGCGGCTCCCCTGGCAGTTGTTTGACGCGAAACACCCACTTCCCCTTCAACAAAGGGGGAGTTGGCGACAAAGGCCTCCAGCTCCTTGATAATGGCGGCGAGCCAGAGTGGGGCGTCGGGGCAAGCCATGGCCTCCTCATACGTGGTAGGGATGAAAACGGAGGGAGCAGAGGAGAATGCGAAGACAGGTGTCCCAGAAAGGTCGAAGGTGATGGGTAGAAGGGAAGGGTCACAGAGGTGGAGGTCAAGGAACTCCTCATGGGAGTCCTCAGAGAGGGAGGTGTGGAAGGAGCGGATGACCGTTGGTGCCGCTGGTGCTGCTGCACGTGCCGCTGGTAGTGCCGCTGCTGGTGCCGCTGCTGGTGCCGCTGCTGGTCCTGCTGCTGGTGCCGCTGCTGGTCCTGCTGCTGGTGCCGTTGTTGGTGACGCTGCTGGTGCCGCTGCTGGTGCCGCCGCTGGTCCTGCTGCTGGTACCGCTGCTGGTCCTGCTGCTGGTGCCGCTGCTGGTCCTGCTGCTGGTGCCGCTGCTGGTCGTGCTGCTGGTGCTGCTGCTGGCGCCGCTGCTGGAGAGGTGGCGGCGGGGGCTGCTGCAGGGGGAGGTTGATGCAGAACAGCCTGGAAGAAGTGGTGAAGGAGAGGGGAGAGTGGGGGGAGGGTAGAGGTAGAGAGGGTAACAGGGGGCGGTGCACCAAGGATACTGTCTTGTGACCTGGTATGGGGGTACCGGGTTAGTACAGTGCGGGGAGGGGGGGAAGGACGAGTCGGCAGCGAGGGAGGTGAAGGAGGGGCGGGAGGGGCACTAGGAGAGGAATGTGTGGGGGAGACGGGAGAGGACAGAGGTTCCAGGTCAAATATATCACCAGACAAGGGAGGGGCACCGTGGGACGAGGACGACGGTGGGGGAGGGGGAGGGAGGATGGGGGGAGGAGGAAGTAGAGGGGGAGGGGTGGTGTCAGACCAGACAAGGGGACGGGGAAGACGGGGGAGTGGGTCAGTGGATGGGGGAGAGGAGTAGTAAGGAGTGGACTCATCAAAGACCACATCCCTACTGCGGAATAGACGACCTGAGGGGGGATGGAGGAAAAGGTAGTCAGGTGAGGAGGAGTTATGACCAAGAAAGATGCAGGGAAGGGTACGAGGGGCAAGCTTTCCCATAGAACGGGAGCGGTCAGCGGGGTGAAGAAGGACATAAGCCTTTGAGCCCCAGACACGAAGAGATGAGACATCAGGCTTGTTGTTCGTCCACAGCTCAGTGGGGGTGGTGGATGGGAGAAGAGGGTGAGGGTAAAGGTTAGTAAGCAGGGCGGCATGAAGGAGGGCGTAGCCCCACAGAGAAGGAGGGCAGGAGGCGTGGACAAGGAGACACCGGGCAGTTTTGGTGATCTCTCGAACACGACTTTCAGCCACACCGTTCTGCTGTGGGGAGTGAGGGAGGGTGTAAGTCTGAAGAATGCCATGAGACTGGCAATAGGAGGATATTTGGTTGTTAAGGAACTCACCACCACCATCAGAGTGAAGGCGGCGAACAGGGCGCCCAAAATGGGTGTTTGCTCGCTCGAGCCAGGCGATGATCGCAGCCGGGGCATCTGCCTTCGTCCGAAGGAGAGAGACGGACGAGTACCGACTGTGATCATCGACGAGTACGAGGAGGTATCGATGGCCCTGGCGAGTGGGAGAGGGATTGGGGCCCCAGAGGTCCATGTGAACAAGATCAAGTGGCTGAGCAGCAGCGGAGGGGGAGCTCCGGTGCGGCTGCTGCTTGAGCTTGCTCTGAACGCAGACGGTGCAGGGGGGGGCAGGGGATTTGGGGAGAGGAGGGAGGGAGGAGGGGAGACCCTGGAGGAGACCGGAGGAAACAGAGGAGCGTAGAGTAGCGAAGTTAGGGTGACCTAGCCTGTGATGGAGGAGGACGGCAGGGTGGGAGAGGGAGCGACAGGAGCAAGAGGAGTCAGGGGGGGGGCGTGAAGGGAGGTCCGGGTTAGTGGGAGGGAGAGGAGGGGGTGGGATGAGAGGGTGGAGGGGAGGACGAGAGATGACCTGACAGGAGGGGAGGCGAGGAACACGAAGGGTGTACAGACGGGAGCGAGGGCAAAATGGAATGCGAGAAATGAACTGACCGGTGGCGGAATGGTAGAGAGCGCAATAGTTAGCATAAGCTGGGAATACTGTGGTGATACCGGCTTGTTGAAGGGACCTTTGCGAGAGGAGATTAGCGCGAAGAGAGGGTATGTGGAGACCGGTGACAGTGCCTGAGGGGAAGAGTGGGCAGGGGAGAGTCGAGGTGTTATGGCAGGGGATAGAGAAGCTGCTATCGGCGCCAAGGAGGGAGGTAGGCGTTGGGAGGGGGCGCAAGGTGCCAGCATCGCGAAGAACTGTGTCAGTGGCGCCGCTGTCAAGGACAAAGTCGACAGTGGAGGGGAGGGAGGAGGAAGGGACAGAGGACTGGAACGCAGTTTCTTTAGTGCTAGAGGAGTATGTGGCAGGGGCAGCTGATGTGGCTTGATTGACCATACCAGCAATACCAACGGATGAGAGAGGTGGGACATTGCTTGAAGTGGCGGAGCTTGTGGAACAATGCGGAACTGAGTTCTGCTGGGAAGTTGGGGGAGGAGGAGGAAGAGGCAGCTGCGCTTGTGCGCTAAGGTGCTGCTGCAGGCGGTGAAGCAACTGCTGGAGCTGGAGGAGGAGGTGCCAGAGCTGCTGGTGCTGGTGCTGCTGCTGCTGCTGCTGCTGCTGCTGCTGCTGCTGCTGCTGCTGCTGCTGCCGCTGCCGCTGCCGCTGCTGCTGCTGCTGCTGGTGCTGCTGCTGGTGCTGCTGCTGCTGCTGCTGCTGCTGCTGCTGCTGCTGCTGAGGAGGAGGAGGAGAGAAGGGTGGACTCGGGGCATGGTGGGCTTGGGTGGAGATTTTGCACTGAAGTCCCCGAGTCGGGCCATAGCGAGGCACATATTCACGAGGAGAGAAGGCTGCTGCTGCGCCGCAGCCTGCGCTCAAACCCCTGATACCACAATATCCTGCGAGTCTCCCTTGACCACCACCACAGCTACCACTATGCCCTCCTCCATGCCCACCGGCACCACTTCTGCTGCATGCCAGGGCGACTATTGCCATGGAGGGAGCAATGTGAGTGTGGGCGGTTACGGCATGGCGCAGGCGAGCAGGGCATGAAGGTGTGCGGTATGCGTTTGCAAATGTGCGGTATGCCGGGGAGGTGGGCAGGGGGCGGACGAGGGGACGGGGGACAGCGAGCGGGGAAGGAGGGCGTGCGACGAGTGCGCGGACGGGGAGGGCGCGGACGAGCAGGGCGCGCGGACGGGCAGGGCGCGGACGAGCAGAGCGCGCGGACGGGCAGGGCGCGGACGAGCAGGGCGTGCGGACGGGCAGGGCGCGGACGAGCAGGGCGTGCGGACGGGCAGGGCGCGGACGAGCAGGGCGTGCGGACGGGCAGGGCGCGGACGCGAAGGGCGGACGAGCAGGGCGCGCGGACGGGCACGGCGCGGACGAGCAGGGCGCGCGGACGGGCACGGCGCGGACGAGCAGGGCGTGCGGATGGGCACGGCGCGGACGAGCAGGGCGTGCGGACGGGCAGGGCGCGGACGAGCAGGGCGTGCGGACGGGCAGGGCGCGGACGAGCAGGGCGTGCGGACGGGCAGGGCGCGGACGAGCAGAGATGGGCGCGAAATGGTCAGATTTCAGCGCGGGAGATGCAGATCTGGTCGCGCGGAGGGCAGATCTGGGCGCGCGGAGGGCAGATCTGGGCGCGCGGAGTGCAGATCTGGGCGCGAAATGTTCAGATCTGGGCGCGGGAGGAGGAGATCTGGTGGCGCGGAATCCAGATCTGGGCGCGGAATGATCAGATCTAGGCGCGGGAGGAGTAGATCTGGTCGCAGGGAGTGCAGATCTGGGCGCTGGAGTTGCAGATCTGAGCGCGGGGAATGCAGATCTGGGCGCTGGAGTTGCAGATCTGAGCGCGGGGAATGCAGATCTGGGCGCTGGAGTTGCAGATCTGGACGTGCCTTGGAGGGCAGCGCCTTAGGGGGCGCACGGGGAGGGAGGACAGCGCCTTAAGGGTGCGTGAAGGGAGGGCAGCTCCGTGGGTGGGGCTAGATCTGAGGAACGGGGAGGAATAGATGTGAGCTCGGGAGGAGTAGATCTAAGCTCGGGAGGAGTAGATGTGAGCTCGGGAGGAGTAGATCTGAGCTCGGGAGGAGTAGATCTGAGCTCGGGAGGAGTAGATGTGAGCTCGGGAGGAGTAGATCTGAGCTCGGGAGGAGTAGATCTGAGCTCGGGAGGAGTAGATGTGAGCTCGGGAGGAGTAGATCTGAGCTCGGGGGGGATAGATCTGAGCTCGGGAGGAGTAGATGTGAGCTTGGGAGGAGTAGATCTGAGCTTGGGACGAGTAGATGTGAGCTCGGGAGGAGTAGATCGGAGCTCGAGAGGAGTAGATCTGAGCTTGGGAGCACCGTAGTAGGACTAGGTCTGAGGGACGGGGAGGAGAGGGTGGCCTTAGGATCGAGGGATTAAGGCGTGAGCCAATAGCTCATGATACCATGTTGAAAAGCTAGAAGAGATACATTGAATAATGAGCCAAGAGGCCCTTTAGTACAAACAATGAGCAAGAGAGAGATGAAAGGGAAGCTTACCCTATTGGCCAATAAGTTGGCCAATGGGTGAGCTTGCTTGTGACCCAAGCAACCACAAATGTGTGTTGGTTGGGATTGGTTGAGCTAGGGACCAATCCCAACCAACCACAAAATGTGGTTGGAGGGTACACTAAACAACCCCCCAATTTATAAGTGTACTACAGATCTAATTCTAGCCTATGTATGTTGTACAAATTATGAAATTACAACATCACTACCCTCTCTTCCTTGCCTCACTACCCTCTCTTCCTTGCCTCACTACCCCTCTCTGCCTTGCCTCACTACCCTCTCTTCCTTGCCTCAGCCTCTTCTCTCACTACCCTCTCTTCCTTGCCTCAGCCTCTTCTCTCACTACCCTCTCTTCCTTGCCTCAGCCTCTTCTCTCACTACCCTCTCTTCCTTGCCTCAGCCTCTTCTCTCACTACCCTCTCTTCCTTGCCTCAGCCTCTTCTCTCACTACCCTCTCTTCCTTGCCGCCTCTTCTCTCCCTACCCTCTCTTCCTTGCCTCAGCCTCTTCTCTCCCTACCCTTTATTCCTTACCCCCACAACAGGAATTCGTGGAGGGGGGAGGCCTTGGTGGAGCTACATCCAGTGAAGGGTGCATGCGGTGGTGCGGGTGTTATCTCAGGCCTCTCCTCATCCCTGCCTCTCTCCTTGTCCCTGCCTCTCTCCTCATCTCGCCCATCTGAAATTTCAGGAATTCGTTGAGGAGGTGGAGGAGCTGGTGGAGTTAGATGCGGTGAAGGGAGCGCTGGTGGGGACGGCGGGGCAGGACGGGCTGTCGGTGGAGCAGAGGAAGCGGCTGACCATCGCAGTGGAGCTCGTAGCCAACCCGTCAATCATCTTCATGGATGAACCCACCTCAGGTAACGCCTTCCCTTCAGGTACCACCTCCCCCTCAGGTACCACCTCCCTCTCACCTCCCTCTCAGGTACCACCTCCCCCTCAGGTACCACCTCCCCCTCGGGCAACACCTCTCAGCACATATCCCTTGAGTAGTATTCGCTTCAGGCAGTTGCTACTGCAGGGGTCGTGTATCCTAAATTTCATCTCTCTTTCTCCTAGTTTCATTTCACCTTTCTCTCTTTCTCCTAGTTTCATTTCACCTTTCTCTCTTTCTCCTAGTTTCATTTCACCTCTCTCTCTTCTCCCTCCTCATAGTGTGAACAGGGCTGAATGCGAGGGCAGCCGTCATGATGGTGAGGGCAGCCGCCATGATGATGAGGGCAAAGCGCAACACACCTCTTTCCCTCCCCTTCTTTCTTCGTTCTCTTTTCTTCAACTCCTTTCCCTCCCCTCCTTTCTTCGTTCTCTTATCTTCTTTCTCCTTTCCCTCCCCTTCTTTCTTTGTTCTCTTTTCTTCTTTCTCTCTCTCCTCTCATTCCGAGCAGGGCTGGATGCGAGGGCAGCGGCCATAGTGATGAGGGCGGTGCGCAACACAGTCAACACGGGCCGCACAGTCGTGTGCACCATCCACCAGCCGTCCATCGACATATTTGAGGCCTTTGACGAGGTAACACACATCTACAATATGCGCTTGTATAAACGCCCACTATGACGCCATGGGTGGCACAGTCGTGTGCACCATCCACCAGCTGTCCATTGACATCTTCGAGGCCTCTGACGAGGTAACACGAACACATAATGTGCATTTCTATGATGGAGTCTAAGAATGCATGGGGGCCCACAGTCATGTGCACTATCCACCAGCCTTCCATCGACATCTTCGAAGCGATGGACAGCTGTTGGAAGGTGCATAAAAAAATACACCATACAGCTTCGTACAGCTGTGATTGAGTCGACTACACCATACAGCTTTGTACAGCTGTGATTGAGTCGACTACACCATACAGCTTTGTACAGCTGTGATTGAGTCGACTACACCATACAGCTTTGTACAACTGTGATTGAGTCGACTACACCATACAGCTTTGTACAGCTGTGATTGAGTCGACTACACCATACAGCTTTGTACAGCTGTGATTGAGTCGACTACACCATACAGCTTTGTACAGCTGTGATTGAGTCGACTACACCATACAGCTTTGTACAGCTGTGATTGAGTCGACTACACCATACAGCTTTGTACAGCTGTGATTGAGTCGACTACACCATACAGCTTTGTACAGCTGTGATTGAGTCGACTACACCATACAGCTTTGTACAGCTGTGATTGAGTCGACTACACCATACAGCTTTGTACAGCTGTGATTGAGTCGACTACACCATACAGCTTTGTACAGCTGTGATTGAGTCGACTACACCATACAGCTTTGTACAGCTGTGATTGAGTCGACTACACCATACAGCTTTGTACAGCTGTGATTGAGTCGACTACACCATACAGCTTTGTACAGCTGTGATTGAGTCGACTACACCATACAGCTTTGTACAGCTGTGATTGAGTCGACTACACCATACAGCTTTGTACAGCTGTGATTGAGTCGACTACACCATACAGCTTTGTACAGCTGTGATTGAGTCGACTACACCATACAGCTTTGTACAGCTGTGATTGAGTCGACTACACCATACAGCTTTGTACAGCTGTGAGGTGGTTGTATTTGTATGCTTGCGCTTTGTGGGCCCGTAACCTCTCTCGAGTGTTTTCCCTGGAATCTCTCACTTGTTGCCATACCCACCTCCTCAACTCATTCCCCCCCCCCCCCCCAGCCTCCTTCCCACCTCCCCGCCCCCCACCTCCCACTGCCCTGCAGCTGCTGCTGATGCAGCGGGGAGGCGAGGTCATCTACACGGGATCGTCGGGGAAACAATCGTGCGACCTCATTCGCTACTTCAAGGTGAGGCACAGGCGTGGTTACTGGTTAGGGTAGTACGATTGTTACAGTGGTACTTCAAGTTTTGAGGCGCCTCAAAAGTCGTCATAGGCGTGGTTACTGGTTAGGGTAGTAAGATTGTTACAGTGGTACTTCAAGTTTTGAGGCACGCAGTGCTGCTTCGAGGCACGCCACACCGTGCCACTTTCAACCAATGGCACCAATGGCACTGTACGCAGGTGATAAATCAAACACATTCACGCGGCCTATGTTCTTCAAGAACATTGTCCCATCAATCCGGCCTTGCTAGAACCACCCTACAGTGCAGAACTGTTCTCAACCTCCATCTACTTTTCTGTTTCTCTACAGCATCCCACAAGCGGTGCCCTTTTGAGCCCAGTCCCAATCCTTGCAGTGCCATTCTCCTTTCCGTTTCATTGAGGTCGCCTTTGAGGCGCTTCAAGAACGACCTTCAGTGCCATTCTCCTTTCCGTTTCATTGAGGTCGCCTTTGAGGCGCCTCAAGAACGACCTTCAGTGCCATTCTCCTTTCCGTTTCATTGAGGTCGCCTTTGAGGCGCCTCAAGAACGACCTTCAGTGCCATTCTCCTTTCCGTTTCATTGAGGTCGCCTTTGAGGCGCCTCAAGAACGACCTTCAGTGCCATTCTCCTTTCCGTTTCATTGAGGTCGCCTTTGAGGCGCCTCAAGAACGACCTTCAGTGCCATTCTCCTTTCCGTTTCATTGAGGTCGCCTTTGAGGCGCCTCAAGAACGACCTTCAGTGCCATTCTCCTTTCCGTTTCATTGAGGTCGCCTTTGAGGCGCCTCAAGAACGACCTTCAGTGCCATTCTCCTTTCCGTTTCATTGAGGTCGCCTTTGAGGCGCCTCAAGAACGACCTTCAGTGCCATTCTCCTTTCCGTTTCATTGAGGTCGCCTTTGAGGCGCCTCAAGAACGACCTTCAGTGCCATTCTCCTTTCCGTTTCATTGAGGTCGCCTTTGAGGCGCCTCAAGAACGACCTTCAGTGCCATTCTCCTTTCCGTTTCATTGAGGTCGCCTTTGAGGCGCCTCAAGAACGACCTTCAGTGCCATTCTCCTTTCCGTTTCATTGAGGTCGCCTTTGAGGCGCCTCAAGAACGACCTTCAGTGCCATTCTCCTTTCCGTTTCATTGAGGTCGCCTTTGAGGCGCCTCAAGAACGACCTTCAGTGCCATTCTCCTTTCCGTTTCATTGAGGTCGCCTTTGAGGAGCCTCAAGAACGACCTTCAGTGCCATTCTCCTTTCCGTTTCATTGAGGTCGCCTTTGAGGCGCCTCAAGAACGACCTTCAGTGCCATTCTCCTTTCCGTTTCATTGAGGTCGCCTTTGAGGCGCCTCAAGAACGACCTTCAGTGCCATTCTCCTTTCCGTTTCATTGAGGTCGCCTTTGAGGCGCCTCAAGAACGACCTTCAGTGCCATTCTCCTTTCCGTTTCATTGAGGTCGCCTTTGAGGCGCCTCAAGAACGACCTTCAGTGCCATTCTCCTTTCCGTTTCATTGAGGTCGCCTTTGAGGCGCCTCAAGAACGACCTTCAGTGCCATTCTCCTTTCCGTTTCATTGAGGTCGCCTTTGAGGCGCCTCAAGAACGACCTTCAGTGCCATTCTCCTTTCCGTTTCAAGACTGATTTGAGTCGACTAAAAAAAGAAAAATGCGGATGGACGGCTGGTGGATAGTGCACACAACTGTGCGGCCCCATGCGGTGTTAGTGGACTCTTCATGGACATCTGTACAAGTGCACACTGTATCTTTGCCTCACCTCGTCAAACGCCTCAAAGATGTCGATGGACAGCTGGTGGATGGTGCACACGATTGTGCGGCCCCATGCGGTGTTAGTGGACTCTTTATGGACATCTGTACAAGTGCACACTGTATCTTTGCCTCACCTCGTCAAACGCCTCAAAGATGTCGATGGACAGCTGGTGGATGGTGCACACGATTGTGCGGCCCCATGCGGTGTTAGTGGACTCTTTATGGACATCTGTACAAGTGCACACTGTATCTTTGCCTCACCTCGTCAAACGCCTCAAAGATGTCGATGGACGGCTGGTGGATGGTGCACACGATTGTGCGGCCCCATGCGGTGTTAGTGGACTCTTTATGGACATCTGTACAAGTGCACACTGTATCTTTGCCTCACCTCGTCAAACGCCTCAAAGATGTCAATGGACGGCTGGTGGATGGTGCACAAGACTGTGCGGCCTGTGTTGACTGTGTTGCGCACCGCCCTCATCACTATGGCCGCTGCCCTCGCATCCAGGCCTGTGATTGGATGCGAGGAAGGTTAGTAAGAAGATGATTGAAAGAGAAAAGAAGCTGAGGGAAAGAGGTGTGCTGCGCACCGCACCACCCTCATCACTATGGCCGCCGCTGCCCTCGCACCCAGGCTGGCTCGGGATGTAACAGGATGTGAAGGGGGAAGGGTAAAAAGAGGATAAAGAGTGTAACAGCAGGGACACAAGGATATAAGTGCATTAGCAGGGAGGGAGAGGAGAGAAGGAAGATCAAATCACCAAGGAAAGAGAAGAGAGGGAGCGTAATACCAAGGAGGGAGAGGGGAAGACTTTGCATGATTGGTGGGTGTTACCTGATGAACAGGCGGTACCAGAGGCGAGGGGGAGGTGGTACCTGAGGTGGGTTCATCGATGAATATGATTGACGGGTTACGTGAGAGGGAGGTGGTACCTGATGGTGGGGGCGGGTATCACCTGAGGTGGGTTCATCCATGAAGATGATTGACGGGTTGGCTACGAGCTCCACTGCGATGGTCAGCCGCTTCCTCTGCTCCACCGACAGCCCGTCCTTCCCCGCCGTCCCCACCAGCGCCCCCTTCACCGCATCTAACTCCACCAGCTCCTCCACCTCCTCCACGAATTCCTGGAGAGGAGAGGGCAGAGGGGTATGGGATGTTAACAGAGATGGGCAGAAAGAGGCATGAGCACAGGATCCCAGCAGTGCCCCTTGTACCGCCTCCAGCTCAACCAGCTCCTCCACCTCCTCCACGAACTCCTACAGAGAGGAGAGGGCAGAGGGATGCGGGGAGCGAGGCATGAGCACAGACTCCCACCATCTAGTCTTGAGGCGCCTCAAAACTGAACTATGAGCACAGACTCCCACCAGCGCGCCCTTCACCGGCTCTAACTCCTCCAAGTCCATCACCTCCTCTACGAATTCCTGAAATTTCAGATGGGCGAGATGAGGAGAGATGCCGGGATGAGGAGAGATGCCGGGATGAGGAGAGAGGCCAGGATGAGGAGAGAGGCCGGGATGAGGAGAGAGCCCTGAGATAACTCTTGCACCACTGCATGCACCCTTCACTGGATCTAGCTCCACCAATTCCTCCAACTCCACGAATTCCAGTTGCAGAGGTAGAGGGAGAGAAGAGGTTGAGGCAAGGCAGAGAGGGTAGTGAGGCAAGGAAGAGAGGGTAGTGAGGCAAGGAAGAGAGGGTAGTGAGGCAAGGAAGAGAGGGTAGTGAGGCAAGGAAGAGAGGGTAGTGAGGCAAGGAAGAGAGGGTAGTGAGGCAAGGAAGAGAGGGTAGTGAGGCAAGGAAGAGAGGGTAGTGAGGCAAGGAAGAGAGGGTAGTGAGGCAAGGCAGAGAGGGTAGTGAGGCAAGGAAGAGAGGGTAGTGAGGCAAGGAAGAGAGGGTAGTGAGGCAAGGCAGAGAGGGTAGTGAGGCAAGGAAGAGAGGGTAGTGAGGCAAGGCAGAGAGGGTAGTGAGGCAAGGCAGAGAGGGTAGTGAGGCAAGGAAGAGAGGGTAGTGAGGCAAGGAAGAGAGGGTAGTGAGGCAAGGCAGAGAGGGTAGTGAGGCAAGGAAGAGAGGGTAGTGAGGCAAGGCAGAGAGGGTAGTGAGGCAAGGAAGAGAGGGTAGTGAGGCAAGGCAGAGAGGGTAGTGAGGCAAGGAAGAGAGGGTAGTGAGGCAAGGCAGAGAGGGTAGTGAGGCAAGGAAGAGAGGGTAGTGAGGCAAGGCAGAGAGGGTAGTGAGGCAAGGAAGAGAGGGTAGTGAGGCAAGGAAGAGAGGGTAGTGAGGCAAGGCAGAGAGGGTAGTGAGGCAAGGAAGAGAGGGTAGTGAGGCAAGGCAGAGAGGGTAGTGAGGCAAGGAAGAGAGGGTAGTGAGGCAAGGCAGAGAGGGTAGTGAGGCAAGGAAGAGAGGGTAGTGAGGCAAGGCAGAGAGGGTAGTGAGGCAAGGAAGAGAGGGTAGTGAGGCAAGGAAGAGAGGGTAGTGAGGCAAGGCAGAGAGGGTAGTGAGCCAAAGAAGAGAGGGTAGTGAGGCAAGGCAGAGAGGGTAGTGAGGCAAGGAAGAGAGGGTAGTGAGTTAAGGAAGAGAGGGTAGTGAGGCAAGGAAGAGAGGGTAGTGAGGCAAGGCAGAGAGGGTAGTGAGTGAGGCAAGGAAGAGAGGGTAGTGAGGCAAGGAAGAGAGGGTAGTGAGGCAAGGAAGAGAGGGTAGTGAGGCAAGGAAGAGAGGGTAGTGAGGCAAGGCAGAGAGGGTAGTGAGGCAAGGAAGAGAGGGTAGTGAGGCAAGGCAGAGAGGGTAGTGAGGCAAGGAAGAGAGGGTAGTGAGGCAAGGACGAGAGGGTAGTGAGGCAAGGACGAGAGGGTAGTGAGGCAAGGACGAGAGGGTAGTGGGGCAAGGACGAGAGGGTAGTGAGGCAAGGACGAGAGGGTAGTGAGGCAAGGACGAGAGGGTAGTGAGGCAAGGAAGAGAGGGTAGTGAGGCAAGGAAGAGAGGGTAGTGAGGCAAGGAAGAGAGGGTAGTGAGGCAAGGAAGAGAGGGTAGTGAGGCAAGGAAGAGAGGGTAGTGAGGCAAGGACGAGAGGGTAGTGAGGCAAGGACGAGAGGGTAGTGAGGCAAGGACGAGAGGGTAGTGAGGCAAGGACGAGAGGGTAGTGAGGCAAGGAAGAGAGGGTAGTGAGGCAAGGAAGAGAGGGTAGTGAGGCAAGGAAGAGAGGGTAGTGAGGCAAGGAAGAGAGGGTAGTGAGGCAAGGAAGAGAGGGTAGTGAGGCAAGGAAGAGAGGGTAGTGAGGCAAGGAAGAGAGGGTAGTGAGGCAAGGACGAGAGGGTAGTGAGGCAAGGACGAGAGGGTAGTGAGGCAAGGACGAGAGGGTAGTGAGGCAAGGACGAGAGGGTAGTGAGGCAAGGACGAGAGGGTAGTGAGGCAAGGAAGAGAGGGTAGTGAGGCAAGGACGAGAGGGTAGTGAGGCAAGGAAGAGAGGGTAGTGAGGCAAGGACGAGAGGGTAGTGAGGCAAGGAAGAGAGGGTAGTGAGGCAAGGAAGAGAGGGTAGTGAGGCAAGGAAGAGAGGGTAGTGAGGCAAGGAAGAGAGGGTAGTGAGGCAAGGAAGAGAGGGTAGTGAGGCAAGGAAGAGAGAGTAGTGAGGCAAGGAAGAGAGTGTAGTGAGGCAAGGAAGAGAGGGTAGTGAGGCAAGGAAGAGAGGGTAGTGAGGCAAGGAAGAGAGGGTAGTGAGGCAAGGCAGAGAGGGTAGTGAGGCAAGGAAGAGAGGGTAGTGAGGCAAGGAAGAGAGGGTAGTGAGTGCACAGAACTCCATTGGGTAGTGAGAGGGTCTTCACTACACCTGTTTCACCACCCTCTAGCTGCACCAGCAGAGCACGTGTATCACTCCCTTTAGCTCCACCAGCTCCTTCAACTCCTCTCACCTCTTGCGTTCACAATTATCACATCTCTCAATTCACCATTATCACATCTCTCAATTCACGATTAACACATCCCTCCATTCACAGTAGTCACACCCGTTCACTCACCATTATGACATCCCTATCGATCTCCTCAGGCAGGCGCAGCCAGGCGGAGTAGAGCAGAGACTCGTGCACGGTCACCTGGGGCGTGTGAATGTCCTCCTGCTCACAATACCCTGACACCCGAAGAAACGTCTCCTGCACTTTCGGGTACCCAGACACGCGGATATTCCCTTCAATGTACCCCCCGGTCTTCCTCCCTGCCAGCACGTCCATTAGCGTGGTCTTCCCTGCCCCAGACACCCCCATCAGGGCGGTCAGCACTCCGGGACGAAAGATGCCGGACACGTTGTGCAGCAGCTGCAGCCGCTGGCCGGGAGGCCCGGCCTTGTCTTTTAGCTCAGCGGGCATGTCGACATAGTAGTTGACGTTGTGGAAGGAGAGAGTGAGAGGATCAAAGGGGAGGACCATGCCATGCTGGCTTAAGTCCCCTCCACCTGAGACCCCAGAGGGCACACTGGACAGCCCATTGGGCGCACTGGACAGCCCCGTGGGAACACTGGCCGATGTAACTGAATGTAACTCGTCGTCTCTTTCCAGGCTGTCGTTTCTTGTCAGAGCCTTTCTCTGTTGCTGTTTATCCTCTCCGCCTTCTGTGCTTGTAGCAACAGGAGTCACCCCTCCACCATCACCCGCACCATCCCCCCCATCAGTCAGGAATGTCACCACTCGCCTCTGTAGCTTCTTCTCACCCCTGCCGCCTGTGGTGCTAATTGCAGTGACACCCGTGGCATTCTCAACAGCAGAAGCAGCAGCACCACCACTAGCAACACCAACAACCAGGGACTTTCCCCTAGGTGCACTCGTTGACGCAGGGAAAGCAGACCCCCCTTCCGCCTCTCCCACCGTCTTGCTGCGCATGAACTGTCCCATACGGCTAGTACTGCGCTTTAACGAGTCCCCGCTGCCGATGCTCTCCTTAAAGCCCAAGCCCCTCCTGTGGCTCGTGTAACCCGCTCCCCCTCCCCCTCCGTCTGACATCATTCGCGGGGCAAAACTTCGCAGGCGAACCGCCGGGCTGCCCGAAGGAAAACCTTTGAGCGACTGGCCAGAAGGCAGAGGTGTGACGAGGCTCTTGGAGGAGCGGAAGCGGTTGCTGGCGAGGAAGCGGGCCGTGGCGGTGGAGCCGGTGCTGGCGAGTGTGAGGGAACGGAGATTGGAGTAGCGCGAGGCGAAGTCCAGGTTGGTGCCGGCTAGGGCTGTCTCCCGGGCGTCCAGCTGATGCTGCGAGATCACTGGCTGAGCCCTGGGCCACGCTGGGGGAGATTCGAGGGGAGAGAGAGGGAATTGGAATGAGTGGGAAATTGGAATGGAATGGTAGGCCTGAAGGGCGAGGAAAGGAGAAGGGTGGGTCATATGAAAAGGGCAATTGAGTGTGAGGATGGTGAGGATGTTGAAGACGGGAGTGAAGGGGACACCTGCGACATCATTGGTTTTATGTGTTGCGAGTCGACTCAAGGCACACCTCGGTTCTCAGTGAAGTGCTTACGGTTGAGGTATTTGAGTGCGAGGATGGTAAGAATGTTGAGTAAGAGAGTGAAGGGGACACCAATGGCAACACCGGCTTGAATGTGTTGTGAATTGACTCAAAGCACACCTCGGTACTCAGTGCAGTGCTTACGGTTGAGGTATTTGAGTGCGAGGATGGTAAGGATGTTGAGTAAGAGAGTGAAGGGGACACCAATGGCAACACTGGCTTGAATGTGTTGTGAGTTGACTCAAAGCACACCTCGGTACTCAGTGCAGTGCTTACGGTTGAGGAATTTCAGTGCGATGACGGTGAGGATGTTGAGTAAGAGAGTGAAGGGGACACCAATGGCAACACCGGCTTGAATGTGTTGTGAGTTGACTCAAAGCACACCTCGGTACTCAGTGCAGTGCTTACGGTTGAGGAATTTCAGCGCGATGACGGTAAGGATGTTGAGTAAGAGAGTGAAGACCACACCAACGAGCCCCCCTGCCCACACCAGTACGCTTCAGTCCAAAAGCTGCGGGCTGTGAGCACCTGAAGGCCCACTGTTGTGTTCAAAGAGGAGGGGACAGCTGGCTGAGGAGCAGGGAAGGCAGGGCGAAGAGGGGTAGGAGGGCGAAGAGGGGGAGGAAGGCGAAGAGGGGGAGGAGGGCGAAGAGGGGAGTGGGTGAGTGGGAAAAGATGGTGAGGCAACTGGGCCGCACCAAGTTGGGATCGGTCCAAAAGCTGCGGGCTGTGCACCTGAAGGCCCACTGTTGTGTTCAAAGAGGAGGGGACAGCAGGCAGGGTGGAGAGCAGGAGGGAGAATGGGGGAAGGAGAATCGAGGAGGTAGGCAAGAGGTAGTATGCCATTTGTGAAACTACGTGGCTGATAGCATAGCATCACACGGCTTAGTATCACACATGGCATAGCACCATGCATGGAATAGTATCGCACATGGCATAGCACCATGCATGAAATAGTATCGCACATGGCATAGCACCATGAATGGAATAGTATCGCTCATGGCATAGCACCATGCATGGAATAGTATCGCACATGGCATAGCACCATGCATGGAATAGTATCGCACATGGCATAGCACCATGCATGGAATAGTATCGCACATGGCATAGCACCATGCATCGAATAGTATCGCACATGGCATAGCACCGTGCATGGAATAGTATCGCACATGGCATAGCACCATGCATGGAATAGTATCGCACATGGCATAGCACCATGCATGGAATAGTATCGCACATGGCATAGCACCATGCATGGAATAGTATCGCACATGGCATAGCACCATGCATGGAATAGTATCGCACATGGCATAGCACCATGCATGGAATAGTATCGCACATGTCATAGCACCATGCATGGAATAGTATCGCACATGGCATAGCACCATGGTTGGAATAGTATCGCACCTGGCATAGCACCATGCATGGAATAGTATCGCACATGGCATAGCACCATGGATGGAATAGTATCGCACATGGCATAGCACCATGCATAGAATAGTATCCCACATGGCATAGCACCATGCATGGAATAGTATCGCACATGGCATAGCACCATGCATGGAATAGTATCGCACGTGGCATAGCACCATGCATGGAATAGTATCGCACATGGCATAGCACCATGCATGGAATAGTATCGCACATGGCATAGCACCGTGCATGGAATAGTATCGCACATGGCATAGCACCATGCATGGAATAGTATCGCACATGGCATAGCACCATGCATGGAATAGTATCGCACATGGCGTAGCACCATCCATGGAATAGTATCACACATGGCATAGCTCCATGCATGGAATAGTATCACACATGGCATAGCACCATGCATGGAATAGTATCGCACATGGCATAGCACCATGCATGGAATAGTATTGCACATGGCATAGCACCCCCATGCATGGAATAGTATCGCACAAGGCATAGCACCATGCATGGAATAGTATCGCACATGGCATAGCACCATGCATGGAATAGTATCGCACATGGCATAGCACCATGCATGGAATAATATCGCACATGGCATAGCACCATGCATGGAATAGTATCAAACATGGCATGATACAATACTTGTCATGCCATGGAAAGAAACGCCCCATGACATACGACATAGCATGACCCCTTTTCCCAAACGTCTCATGCACGTGGTTTGTGCCATATAACAAGCATAATGCCTAGTTCATGGATACCATACCATGCCACGCCACCCCACACCACACCGCACCGCACCATACCATATTATACCATGCTGCATAGAAGCGTACCATACCATACAATACAATACCATACCATACCGAACCATACCATACCATACCATACCATACCATACCATACCATACCATACCATACCATACCATACCATACCATACCATACCATACCATACCAAACCATAGCATATCACCATGGCACAGCACGTACCACATCCCATCTGGGGGCGAGGAACTCATTAGCAGAGAAGGCGTTTTGCACGTAGGTGAGGGGCGAGATCCAATACACCCACACCCACACGCTGTGGATGTCAGCTGCAAGGAGCAAAGAGGGATGAGAGAGAGCACATGGGACAAGAGAACATTGGATGGGATGAGAGAGCAGTAGGAGAGGGGTGAGATCCAATACACCCACACCCACACGCTGTGGATGTCAGCTGCAAGGAGCAAAGAGGGATGAGAGAGAGAACATGGGACAAAGAGAACATGGGATGGGATGAGAGAGCAGTAGGTGAGGGGTGAGATCCAATACACCCACACCCACACGCTGTGGATGTCAGCTGCAGGGGGGAAAGGATGGAGAAGGTGGATGGGGGCTGGTGAGGATGGGATGAGGAGCAGTAGTATGTGATGATGAATCCACATCTGACTGACACCTGACAGACATTTGACTGGAATCCGACTGACATCCGACTGATTGACAGTACCTCGCAGTCACGCACCTTTGGTAATGATGAACCCAGAGAGCAGGAAGAAGAGGACGAGGAGGACTGTCATCCAAGCCGAGATGGACCTGTGAATCAACCCCAAGGTATATCACATACCTGACAATCACACAACTCACAATCACACACCTCACAATCACACACCTCACAATCACACGCCTCACAATCACACGCCTCACAGTCACGCACCTTTGGTAATGATGAACCCGGAGAGCAGGAAGAAGAGGACAAGCACAGAGTTGCCCAGGGTGTTGCTCAGAGCGACGCTGCGAAAGACAGCTCCGATGGTCCGGTAGAGCGCTGAGCCGGCCATGTGGATGACAAAGAAGAGCAGCAGCTGGGCTATGAAGCTGGAGAGGAGGCGAGAGCGGGTGGCAAGGGGAAAAGGGAGGAGCATTAAGCCCGAAGACAGCTCCTATGTTCCTGTAGATCGCTGAACCAGCCATGTGGATGACAAAGAAGAGCAGCAGCTGGGCTATAAAGCTGGTGAAAGACGGCTCCTAGGCTCGGTGGCGAGCGGAGCCAACCATGTGGGTGGTGAAGAATAGCAGAAGCTGGGTGGTGAAGCTGTGAGTGAGGTGATGGGAGAAGGAGGCAAGGGGGCGTTTCCACACTCCAGAGAACTGGTCATGGCCGTCCACACTCCAGAGGATTAATCATGGCCGTCCACACTCCAGAGGATTAATCATGGCCGTCCACACTCCAGAGGATTAATCATGGCCGTCCACACTCCAGAGGATTAATCATGGCCGTCCACACTCCAGAGGACTGATCATAGCCGCCCACATTCCAGAAGACTGACCATGGCCGTCCACACTCTAGAGGACTGATCATGGCCGTCCACACTCCAGAGGATTAATCATGGCCGTCCACACTCCAGAGGATTAATCATGGCCGTCCACACTCCAGAGGATTAATCATGGCCGTCCACACTCCAGAGGATTAATCATGGCCGTCCACACTCCAGAGGACTGATCATAGCCGCCCACATTCCAGAAGACTGACCATGGCCGTCCACACTCTAGAGGACTGATCATGGCCGTCCACACTCCAGAGGATTAATCATGGCCGTCCACACTCCAGAGGATTAATCATGTCCGTCCACACTCCAGAGGATTAATCATGTCCGTCCACACTCCAGAGGATTAATCATGGCCGTCCACACTCCAGAGGATTAATCATGGCCGTCCACACTCCAGAGGATTAATCATGGCCGTCCACACTCCAGAGGATTAATCATGGCCGTCCACACTCCAGAGGATTAATCATGGCCGTCCACACTCCAGAGGACTGATCATAGCCGCCCACATTCCAGAAGACTGACCATGGCCGTCCACACTCTAGAGGACTGATCATGGCCGTCCACACTCCAGAGGATTAATCATGGCCGTCCACACTCCAGAGGATTAATCATGTCCGTCCACACTCCAGAGGATTAGTCATGGCTGTCCACACTCCAGAGGATTAATCATGGTCGTCCACACTCCAGAGGATTAATCATGGCCGTCCACACTCTAGAGGACTGATCATGGCCGTCCACACTCTAGAGGACTGATAATGGCCGTCCACACTCTAGAGGACTGATAATGGCCGTCCACACTCTAGAGGATTGATCATGGCCATCCACACACCAAGGGGACCAGAGGAAGGTAGAAACCATCAGAATTACCATGGAAAATACACCACACCACACCTCACCTCACCACACCACACCACACCTCACCACACCACACCCGGATGGGAGGAGAAACGTGCAGCACCGGCCGAGTCCAGCAATAAATCGGGAGAATTCTGAAAATCTGAACCTCAACTCACCGGGAGAATTCCGGGGCGAAGCCAATGGCATAGTAAGTGATGGCAGTCCAGACTCCAGCGGACCAGAGGGAGACGGGTAGAGAGAGTAGCGCCATGGGGATTAACCAGGCCCACGCGGGGAACAGCAGGTTGTCCCTTTGGAGGAAGTAGATAGGCAGGCGAGCCGTCATCAGCGCACGCTCTATGAAGCCGCTGAACAGCATTGTGACTATACCGAAGAAGATTGCTCCCAGATAGTAGTTTCCGTCGAGAAAGGTGACGGAGAACTGGGAGCGCCAGAAGACGGTCATTGCGATTATAGCGATGGGGAGAGTCTGGCAGATAGGGTGGAAGGGCGAGGGGAGAGGGGAGGAGGGAGCGAAGGAAGGGGTGGTTACGAAGGGGGAAGGACGTGTGTGGGCAGGGAGCAGAGATTAGTTTTGAGTCGACTCAAAAGAAGGGTGAAGGACGTGTGTGGGCAGGGAGCAGAGATTAGTTTTGAGTCGACTCAAAAGAGGGTGAAGGACGTGTGTGGGCAGGGAGCAGCGATGCAGAAAGTTTGAGCTTCTTCTACTGGAAGAAGAAGAAACAAAGGTTGAAGATTGAAAAAAACAAAAGAACGAGAAAAAGAAAATGCATTCGTTGCGAGGGGTGAGGGTGCAGTGCAAGTGCAGTATAGTAGAAGGGGGGGGAGGAGGAGTGGGGGGAGGAGGATGGGGGGAAGAGGGGGGTGGTCCGGGGGGGTTGGGGGGAGTTCGGAGGGAAGGGGGGGAGGAAGGGTGAGTACGAAGGGACTGGCTAGAGAATGCCAGCGTTTCAAGCACTAACTCCACTCATGTGCATCTATAATGTTGGGATGTGTTCCATAGTACACCTGTATCCGCCGTGTCCAGTATAATGTTGGGAGGAAGTTTCCCATAGTATAATACACATGTATCGGCAGTGTCCAGTGTGCTTTCAATTTTACCACTGTACTGAGCATTGGGTGTACGTTCAACGTCTGTAAAGGAAAGCATTTTACCGATAACTGTGACTGTAATGAGAATTTGCTGTACCTGCAAGGTCTGCACGATGTAGAGGAAGAGGTTGCCCCTCACGAGCATCTCCAACTGGCCACTGTATCACTGTAACCAGCATCTCCAACTGGCCACTGTATCACTGTAACCAGCATCTCCAACTGGCCACTGTATCACTGTAACCAGCATCTCCAACTGGCCACTGTATCACTGTAACCAGCATCTCCAACTGGCCACTGTATCACTGTAACCAGCATCTCCAACTGGCCACTGTATCACTGTAACCAGCATCTCCAACTGGCCACTGTATCACTGTAACCAGCATCTCCAACTGGCCACTGTATCACTGTAACCAGCATCTCCAACTGGCCACTGTATCACTGTAACCAGCATCTCCAACTGGCCACTGTATCAGTCTAACCAGCATCTCTAACAAGCACTAACTGTACCTGCAAGGTCTGCACGATGTAGAGGAAGAGGTTGCGCCTCATGAGCAGCCATTCTCGGTCAGCAAGGATGGTGAGCATCGTAAGCGGAGGAAGCACAAACCGCCGCTCTGCCAGAGCAAGAGACGAACACACATCCTCCCTGTCTCCCTTCCCCTCCTCTCTCCCGTTTTCCATGTCTGTCCCTTCCCCCTCTCTGCCACTTGTGGCTCGATCCTTCTTGAATGGAATGGAGAGCTCTGCTTCCATCTGCTTGCCAAACCTGGAGGCTCGGAAGCCCTCCTCAAAGGCTCGGACAGACACGTAGCGGTATGGGTGGGGTTGGTTGGGTAGCCAGTACTGCTCCTGGTCTTTTAGTGAGGTGACCTGTAGGGGTGATGTGATGACACCGGAAAGGCAGGCGGAGGGAAACTAAGAAAAGGCGGAGATAAATATTAACTAAAAAAAAAAAAAAAAAAAAAAGAAGCAGGAGCTGCATAAAGGGCAGTGCATGTGTCAACGACACCCCTCTCTGACTGGAAACTGATATGTAGATGTAAGTGTGTAGCCACAACGTGGCCTGACTTCCTAACTTCCCAGTCGAATCAGCTGAGGGGCAGCAAGGGAAACTCACCTCTTGCAGAAAGTCTGCAGTTCCTTTGCGGGCGGGCGGCGCAAACCCCATTTCCCGGAAGAATCCCAACACCTCCTCCCTGGGCCCATGGTACACAATCCGGCTTTCTGACATCATCATGATGTCATCAAACAGCTCAAAGGTTTCCGGAGCCGGTTGCAGTAGGGAGATGAGGGTGGTGGTACTAGTTAAGTGCGTGAGGTTGCGCAGGCACCGCGTGATCTGGTAAGTGGTGGCGGAATCGAGGCCGGTGGAGATCTCATCCAATAGGAGGACTTGCTTCGCGCCCAGGAGTGCTTCGGCTGTGGTAACCCGCTTCTTCTGCCCTCCGGATACTCCTCGGCGCATGCTGTTGCCTACAATGGTATCAGCACACACGTCCAGGCCCAACATCTGGGTGGAAGTCGGGTGGGGAGCACGAAAGAGAGGGGATACGTACCTCAGTGGTGATTGGGTGATCATGTGTTGAGGTTTTGGGGGGGGGGGAGGTGGGGAAACGAGGAAGTAGTTAGGTGCACAAGAGGACAAACGAGCTGTAGGTTGTTTTTGAGAATTCTCAAAAACGGGTTGGGGACGGGGGATGAGGGAGTAGTGAGGTGCACTAGAGGAGAAACCTGTAAGCAAAGCAGAACAGGGAATAGTGGCAAAAGTTGGCTGACATTGGTATACACACATACACACACACACGAGGTGACTTTTGAGTCGACTCAGAAGTCGGGAGTAGTGAGGTGCACTAGAGGAGAAATTAGTAAGCAAAGCAGAACAGGGAATAGTGGCAAAAGTTGGCTGACATTGGTATACACACATACACACACACCCGTGCACGCGCGCACACACACCCACACACCCACACCCACACACCCACACCCACACATACACTCACACACACACACACCCACATGCACACACACCTACACACACACACACACCTACACATACACCCACACCCCCCCCCCCCCACACACACACACCCACCCACACACCCACACACCTTAAGGACGTACTGCACCACAACATCGGAGCACTGCCTCTCATTGGCCATCGCCTGCACGCAGTATTCATGATGGCGCATGCAGAAGGTTGCGAGGGGGGGAGGGGGGAAAGACGTGTGCAGGTGGGGAGAGGCATGTGAGTGAGGGGAGAGAAGTCTGGGAGGTGAAGAGAATTTTAGTTTTAAGGCGCCTCAAAACTAGTCTGGGGGGTGAAGAGAATTTTGAGAATTCTCAAAAATCGCTCACAGAGAATTCTGGGGGGTGAAGAGACGTGTGGGAGTTAGTAGAGGCTTTCGATTGGGTTAGTGAAGGGTTAGTGAACACAAATGAAGTCTCGGGACCTTCAGACTTGAAAGGTCCACATACATGCATGCAATGACCCCTATAGTTGTAATTCCTTCCAACATCGACCCCACCCCTCACAACATCCTTGTGGGGAGCACAGAGGTGCTTTGTCATCAAAGATGGGTGTTTTCAGAGTCCAGGCTCTGCTGCTGAAACGGCTTCTGAGGCGCCTCAAAAGGTGTTTTCGGAATACAGGCTCTGTCTCTGAAACGACTTGGAGGAAAGATCCAGAAAAGCTGCAGTGTTGATGCCGTGTGATCGATTTGACTTTTGAGTCACCTCAAAAGTCACCTCTGAAACGCCTTGGGGAAAAGACCCAGAAAAGCTGCAGTGTTGATGCCGTGTGGGCAATTTTAGAGAATGTGAATACGAAGCCTTACAAGCAGTCTAATCCACAGATGATCACCCCCATGATGTCATCTCTACCTTCATCACGGTCTCCATGACGTCATCAGGCGTGATCCCAGCCTCCCTCTCTTTCTCCTCCAGATGTTTAAATAGCTCTGCACAACAAGCACAAGGTTTTGCCCGGCGAAAGGGAATGAGCGGTGCAGCAGAGCGAGAAAGGAGCGGAATGAGGGGGGGAGAGGTTGTCGGAATCTGCGGAATATTACCTGGAAGAGAGGGAGGGAGGGGGAGTTAGAGGGTGGAAGGAAAGGAAGGACTGAAAGGGAGGGTGGAAGGAAGGGAGGGAGGGACGGATGGATGGACGGATGCAAGGGAGGAAGGGAAGGAGGGAGGGAGGGAGGATGGGGGCATGGAGGGGAAGATAAATCGTCTGATACATTGTATGATAAATCGTATGATAAATCAAGTGAATGCACGGATGCATGCTTACTTAAGCCACACATGAGGAACCGACCTAGCCCATTCCAAACACAGGAGGACTTGGGAAAGAAAAGGAAAGAGCACTACCTGCCCGGTGGCCAGAATTTAGGGCACTACCTGCCCGGTGGCCAGGGTTTAGGGCACTACCTGCCCGGTGGCCGAGCCCCTGCAGGCGGGCGGAGAACTGGAGCGTATCCCGGACGGTCATCCTCCCTTTCCATGCATCTCAAGAACCCACCTGAGCGGTGGCCGGAACCCTGCAGGCGGACAAAGAACTGGAGGGTCTCCCGGACGGTCATCCTCCCTTTCCATGCATCTCAAGAACCCACCTGAGCGGTGGCCGGAACCCTGCAGGCGGGCGGAGAACTGGAGGGTCTCCCAGACGCTCATCCTCCCTTTCCATGCATCTCAAGAACCCACCTGAGCGGTGGCCGGAACCCTGCAGGCGGGCGGAGAACTCGAGGGTCTTGCGGACAGTCATCTCGCCGATGTGGGTGTCGGTCTGAGGCACAAACGCCACGGACCGCGGCAGCACAAAGTGGCTGCCCGGACGGCCGTTGTACGTGACCTCGCCCTGCACGCGCAGCTCCCTCTCCGCCTTCCCTGCCAGGATCCTCAGCAGCGTTGACTTGCCGCTGCCTGGCGGCCCCAGCAGCAGCGTCATCCTGTGAATTGGGAAGAATATTTGGGATTGGGGTTGATCAGATGCCGGACGTACCAGGTTGGGTGTTGCCGAACCAACCAGGTAGGTTTGACGCGGGACCTACAAGCGGGGCTGGGATTGAGTCATCCGCGACGGATGCGAGAGCATCCATCAAGAGCAAAGAACACGAAAGGCACTGTCAGTGGTCCTTCCCGCAACACCAACTAGGTTAACAATCCCCTTGGCCCCTCCCAGGCTTGAGAAATAACAGGCATCCGTCAAAGCGAGGAACACATACTAGACATTAACCAACTAGGCTTGGAATTCGTTTACCTGCCAGGCTTGAGGATGCCAGAACAGCCGTCGAGAGCGAAGAACAGGCGGCGCTGGTCTTTAATGAGACGCAACTCCCTCAGCACGGTGGTGGCGAAATTGGCGACCTGGTTGGGCAGCGTATGCAGGCCCCTCGCCCCCACTTGCACCTTGGCGGACGCGCTCACCCCCTCAAAGCGCACCTCCACTCCGGGGAACGAGAGGCCCACGCTGTGAGCGAAAAGGGGGGGGGGGGGAATGGGGGATTGGGAGAACGGATGGGTAAATGGGCATGATCCTTGCCCCCGTGAAGCCGCGTACTACGCCACTCCCACGCTGTGAAAAAATGGGGGTAGGGGAGGGGAGGGCGGGGGGATGATTGGGAGAACAGATGAGATATGGACCTTGTCCAGACTTGGGGTGCGTGGCGAAAGCTTTGCGAGAAGTCTGGGTTGGATGGGAGTTGGCCCAAAGCCGAATTTAGAGACGCGCATGTGTCCAGTTGTCGCCTCGCCGCATCTTCTCATGGAATTTCTCGCTGTCAAAACGTCACTGGAATTTCTAGGAGCAATACGACACTTTCAAATGGAAACGGTGATGCTGCCGGCCGGACCGAGAGCAGCACCTTGTTAGAGGGCCCTACGACATCAAGGGCCCTCGCGAAATGTTAGACTTGGCAGGTTGACGACCGACGACCTGGTCTACTCGGCACCGTCGCACAGGTTCGATGGCAGTCAAGTGTGACTACGGGTGAATGCGAGCTGCAGTAAGGACTCTGCTGAAGTCGGTGCTGGGAAGTAGAGTCGTGGGAGTCTTTGTGTGCTTCCTTATGAGGCACGCCACTCCCAAGCTGAGTCGGATGGAGTTGCGTGCTCGGAAGGTTTTCGCTGCTGAGTTGGATGGAAGTTTGGCGGGGCGCGTTCGCCAACTCCCACAGCACTTTCGTGTGGGTTGGGTTACTCGCAGCGCCCTCGCTACCTTTTGTGAACGCTTGCTTGCCTTTATATGTTTGTGTTTGCTTGTGTGTTTCATATATTCTATTTTCCTAGTGAAGTCCAATCTCTACTCAAATTCTCACTTAGTCATTTGAGACCAACGCTACCCAAACGCTACCGAATTCCTAGCGCAACATCATTCCCATAAGCAGAATCTCTCTCGCCGTCGTAGTGCTCTCCATAATATTCCTTCATGGTGCGGTGAGCGTGGAACGAACACGCATAGAATTCCGTCGTCGACTTTCTTAGCGTTCGTAAACTCGCCTTGGCGTGCGGCGTTAGTGAAGGGCGCATATTAAATTAAGTTGAACCTCTCTTAATTTCCCTCCAGTTACGTTCTCGGACCCAAGGATAGGGCGTTTGGTAATTTATTACCACTCGTCTGAGGACCCTTGTGAGGTGACCCCGAGACGAGGGATTTAAGGAAGGAACAATTTATTTTAATTTGTGGCACCTTATCGAGGCGTCGTAGAGGATGAGTTCGGAGGAGGCGGACGTTGAGGCCGTTAATTTTCGCGCACTAGAGGAGGAGCTCGTGGCACGTCGTTCCCGTGGCGAGCTTAGTAATGTAGATTACGAGCTCATGTTGGAGGGATTACGCTCTCGTCAGCGTCGCGATCATCCCTCGCCACATGTAGAGCAAGCTGCGGGAGGCACTAGTGCGTGGGACATGGCTGTCAATGACGGAGGTGACGATGACGAGGAGGTTGATGGGTTGATGTCGCGTGGGGTCCTGCGAGGACCAACTCGGTTTAGTACGACTAGCGTCGGCGGTGTACAGGAGCGTGTTCATCGTGCGGCGGCGTCACACGAGCGTACGAACTTAGGACGACAGAGCGCTGCTGGAGGAGGGAATGCGGAGGAGTACGATAGTGGAGCTATGCCGGGCATTACCCCGATTGGATCGATGTCGAGGGATGAGGGAATAGCCCCCAACTATGGCTACTTCAAATTCACTCCAGACAGAATCGTCGTGCCTAAGCCGCTCGAAGGACGCCACGACCTATCGACGTGGGTAGAATCGATCGAGCCGCAGCTTGAGATCGCTCAACTAAAGCGATTCATTGACGGTACCACTCCTATTCCACCAACGCAGGCAGTTGCGCATCTCACTCAGTTCCGCGCAATGCAGTTACTGACGTTCACCACGATTTCCCGATGCTGCTCCCCAACCGTACAGATTGCCCTTAAGGGGTGTCGCATGAAGGTAGATGCCGGCTATCAGGCATGGCAGTTTATTATGCGCACGTACATGGCGAAGGACGATCTGTACATCGGTCAGTTAGAGCAGGCGCTCACTAACCTCGAGATGGGTGAGCACGAGTCCGCTACGTCCTATTGCAACCGTGCGCAGCAGATCCTAGTGAACCTGAGGATGGCCGGCGTCGATTACTCGCAGGCGTCGTACATTACTCACGTCGTGAAGGGGTTGCCGCAGCAGTACAACCTCTTACGCAGGATGCTGAAGCTGCCGCAGGTACGCAAGGAGTTGGACGAGGACACCCTCGCTAGCTACATTATCGAGGAGGAGTGTACGCTGGCAGCGGAGGGACGGAAGGACCAATTTCTTCCCCAGGCCAACCAGGTCTTTACCAAGAAGGGTAAGCCCCAATCCCAGCAGACTTCATCCCCTTCCCCTCCCACTACGGCACAGCAGCAGCAGCCTAAGACTGGGGGTGGGGTTGGAGGTGGAGGAGAGAAGTGGAAAGGGGCTAAGGATGGTCCGCCAAAGGGGGGGAAAGGTGGCTTCAAGGGGAAGTGCTACGTGTGTGGACAGACAGGGCATGTTGCTAAGTACTGTCAGCAGCGGGCGGATAAGGAGGCAGACACGGGTGGAGAGGGTTCTGGAGGCAGCGGCGCGAGTGGCAAGGGGGACGATGGCTCTAAGGGGAGCAGGCAGTCATCATGTGTGATGGTGAAGCCCGTTGTAGAGCAGACTCCTCTTGTCGTGCTGGAGCCTGAGGCCGGGGAGGGCTTACAGGCTCTTGCAGCTGCTGTGAAGGCGAACCCGAGCGTCGTGCTACTTGATAGTGGATGCTCCCACCATCTCATGGGAGATCGTTCTGCCTTTGTGGAGATGAGCAGCGGCGGTAGTATCAAACAAGTGAAAGGCTTCAACGGCGCGCTTCAGGACGTGCAGGGGCGAGGCACAGTCGCTCTTCTTGGAGAAGGGGGCAGGCGTCTCTTGGTGTCTGACGTGCTGTACGTACCTGGAGTGCAGGCGAGTCTTCTTTCTGCTGGGCAGCTGCGTGATAGTGGTGTGCAACTGCTGGATGCAGGCGACGTGACTCTGCTGCGGGCACCAGATGGGTCACTTCTTGGGCGTGCAGAGTACAAGGGGCGTGTTCTCTGCACGAACTTCCAACCGTGTTTGTCGGTTGCAGCTGCACGCAGCTGCACTTGACTTGGAGCTGATGCAGCTAGATGTGAAGAATGCGTTCCTCCATGGCGTGCTGGACCGAGACCTGTACATGGAGCAGCCGAGCTACTACGAGGATGGGACTCCTCGTGTCTGTAAGTTGTTGAAGAGTCTGTATGGTCTCAAGCAAAGCCCGATGCTGTGGTATGAGGCCTTGGATGGGGTGCTGCTTGGGGCTGGATGGAAGAAGAGCAAAGTGGATGAGGCTTTGTACTTCAAGAGTGATGCTGACGGGGAGATGTGCTGGCTGCTGGTGTATGTGGATGATTTGCTTGCTGCCAGCCGCAGTCAGAGCATGCTGGGGGAGCTACGTGAGCTGCTGCAGAGTGCGTTTCAGCTGCGGGAGATTAGCCCTGTGGAGAAGTACCTGGGGCTGCAGCTGATTCGGGACAGGCCTACGAGGAGGCTGTGGCTGCACCAGGGGGCCTACGTGGACAAGGTCCATAGGCGCTTCTTCGACGGGGAGCAGCCGCTGCGAGTGCCTCGCACCCCCCTTTCCTCTGACCCTTTCAGTGTGCAGACCTTTGAGGATGCGGGATGGCAGTCTCGCCAGGAGGAGGAGTACAGGCAGAAGGTGGGATCCTTGCAGTTCGCAGCCTGTACCACTCGTCCCGACATCTCCTTTGCCTGCAGCAAGCTGGGGTCAGGCCAGACTGTGCGGAGTGACCAGCACTGGAAGGAGTTGGACCGGTGCTTGGCGTACTTGGTGGGGAGCAGGGATGTTGCGCTGGAGTTTGGTGGTGGGCCTGAGTCCTTGGAGCTGGTGGGCTATGCCGATGCGGATGATGCGGGAGACAAGCAGAACAGGACTAGCACTGGTGGCTATGTCTTCGTGCTCGGAGGTGCTGCTGTCTCGTGGGCGAGCCAGAGGATTCGTTGCGCCACCCTCTCTTCCACTGAGTCTGAGTACGTTGCTGCTGTGGAGGCGGGGAAGGAGGCGCGTAGGCTGCGCTTCCTGCTGGCAGAGTTTCAACTGCTGAGGAGTGAGGTTCCCACTACTCTCTTTGTGGACAACTCCTCCGCCATTTCAGTGGCAGGTGGCATGGGGCTCAAGGGGAGCCTCAAGCACATGGAGCGTCGTCACATGTGGCTGCAGCACATGGTCAAGCGCAGGAAGCTGCAGCTGCAGTACATCCCTACGAGCGAGCAGCCTGCTGACTACCTTACCAAGGCATTGCATTTCCCCGCCTTCAGTCGTTGCTTCGAGGCTGTGGGGCAGGTGAGGCTCTCGAGCGAGGGGAGTGAGACCTAGACACTCCTTGATGTGGTTGGTGCCATGGCCTATCCATGGCTGGTGCGGTGCGTGTTTGCACTTTGAGAGTGCTTCGTTTGTGTGTGTTTCCCTTTGTTTGGTGTGTATGTGTTTATGCATGCCCTGTGATTATAAAGGGCCTTGCTGTAGTATGGCAGGGGAGTGTTAGAGGGCCCTACGACAGCAAGGGCCCTCGCGAAATGTTAGACTTGGCAGGTTGACGACCGACGACCTGGTCTACTCGGCACCGTCGCACAGGTTCGATGGCAGTCAAGTGTGACTACGGGTGAATGCGAGCTGCAGTAAGGACTCTGCTGAAGTCGGTGCTGGGAAGTAGAGTCGTGGGAGTCTTTGTGTGCTTCCTTATGAGGCACGCCACTCCCAAGCTGAGTCGGATGGAGTTGCGTGCTCGGAAGGTTTTCGCTGCTGAGTTGGATGGAAGTTTGGCGGGGCGCGTTCGCCAACTCCCACAGCACTTTCGTGTGGGTTGGGTTACTCGCAGCGCCCTCGCTACCTTTTGTGAACGCTTGCTTGCCTTTATATGTTTGTGTTTGCTTGTGTGTTTCATATATTCTATTTTCCTAGTGAAGTCCAATCTCTACTCAAATTCTCACTTAGTCATTTGAGACCAACGCTACCCAAACGCTACCGAATTCCTAGCGCAACATCATTCCCATAAGCAGAATCTCTCTCGCCGTCGTAGTGCTCTCCATAATATTCCTTCATGGTGCGGTGAGCGTGGAACGAACACGCATAGAATTCCGTCGTCGACTTTCTTAGCGTTCGTAAACTCGCCTTGGCGTGCGGCGTTAGTGAAGGGCGCATATTAAATTAAGTTGAACCTCTCTTAATTTCCCTCCAGTTACGTTCTCGGACCCAAGGATAGGGCGTTTGGTAATTTATTACCACTCGTCTGAGGACCCTTGTGAGGTGACCCCGAGACGAGGGATTTAAGGAAGGAACAATTTATTTTAATTTGTGGCACCTTATCGAGGCGTCGTAGAGGATGAGTTCGGAGGAGGCGGACGTTGAGGCCGTTAATTTTCGCGCACTAGAGGAGGAGCTCGTGGCACGTCGTTCCCGTGGCGAGCTTAGTAATGTAGATTACGAGCTCATGTTGGAGGGATTACGCTCTCGTCAGCGTCGCGATCATCCCTCGCCACATGTAGAGCAAGCTGCGGGAGGCACTAGTGCGTGGGACATGGCTGTCAATGACGGAGGTGACGATGACGAGGAGGTTGATGGGTTGATGTCGCGTGGGGTCCTGCGAGGACCAACTCGGTTTAGTACGACTAGCGTCGGCGGTGTACAGGAGCGTGTTCATCGTGCGGCGGCGTCACACGAGCGTACGAACTTAGGACGACAGAGCGCTGCTGGAGGAGGGAATGCGGAGGAGTACGATAGTGGAGCTATGCCGGGCATTACCCCGATTGGATCGATGTCGAGGGATGAGGGAATAGCCCCCAACTATGGCTACTTCAAATTCACTCCAGACAGAATCGTCGTGCCTAAGCCGCTCGAAGGACGCCACGACCTATCGACGTGGGTAGAATCGATCGAGCCGCAGCTTGAGATCGCTCAACTAAAGCGATTCATTGACGGTACCACTCCTATTCCACCAACGCAGGCAGTTGCGCATCTCACTCAGTTCCGCGCAATGCAGTTACTGACGTTCACCACGATTTCCCGATGCTGCTCCCCAACCGTACAGATTGCCCTTAAGGGGTGTCGCATGAAGGTAGATGCCGGCTATCAGGCATGGCAGTTTATTATGCGCACGTACATGGCGAAGGACGATCTGTACATCGGTCAGTTAGAGCAGGCGCTCACTAACCTCGAGATGGGTGAGCACGAGTCCGCTACGTCCTATTGCAACCGTGCGCAGCAGATCCTAGTGAACCTGAGGATGGCCGGCGTCGATTACTCGCAGGCGTCGTACATTACTCACGTCGTGAAGGGGTTGCCGCAGCAGTACAACCTCTTACGCAGGATGCTGAAGCTGCCGCAGGTACGCAAGGAGTTGGACGAGGACACCCTCGCTAGCTACATTATCGAGGAGGAGTGTACGCTGGCAGCGGAGGGACGGAAGGACCAATTTCTTCCCCAGGCCAACCAGGTCTTTACCAAGAAGGGTAAGCCCCAATCCCAGCAGACTTCATCCCCTTCCCCTCCCACTACGGCACAGCAGCAGCAGCCTAAGACTGGGGGTGGGGTTGGAGGTGGAGGAGAGAAGTGGAAAGGGGCTAAGGATGGTCCGCCAAAGGGGGGGAAAGGTGGCTTCAAGGGGAAGTGCTACGTGTGTGGACAGACAGGGCATGTTGCTAAGTACTGTCAGCAGCGGGCGGATAAGGAGGCAGACACGGGTGGAGAGGGTTCTGGAGGCAGCGGCGCGAGTGGCAAGGGGGACGATGGCTCTAAGGGGAGCAGGCAGTCATCATGTGTGATGGTGAAGCCCGTTGTAGAGCAGACTCCTCTTGTCGTGCTGGAGCCTGAGGCCGGGGAGGGCTTACAGGCTCTTGCAGCTGCTGTGAAGGCGAACCCGAGCGTCGTGCTACTTGATAGTGGATGCTCCCACCATCTCATGGGAGATCGTTCTGCCTTTGTGGAGATGAGCAGCGGCGGTAGTATCAAACAAGTGAAAGGCTTCAACGGCGCGCTTCAGGACGTGCAGGGGCGAGGCACAGTCGCTCTTCTTGGAGAAGGGGGCAGGCGTCTCTTGGTGTCTGACGTGCTGTACGTACCTGGAGTGCAGGCGAGTCTTCTTTCTGCTGGGCAGCTGCGTGATAGTGGTGTGCAACTGCTGGATGCAGGCGACGTGACTCTGCTGCGGGCACCAGATGGGTCACTTCTTGGGCGTGCAGAGTACAAGGGGCGTGTTCTCTGCACGAACTTCCAACCGTGTTTGTCGCAGCAGCAGGAAGGCGAAACGGTGGCACTTCGTACCTTGACGACGGGCGTGCGGTCTAAGGTGGACATGTGGCATGCGCGTATGGCACACGTTGGTATTGATGCCATCGAGCGCACTGCGTCTCACGGGTCAGTGAAGGGCTTGGACCTGGAGAAGGGGGGCAAATCAGGCATACCGTGTGTCTCCTGTGTTGGGGGGAAGATCACTCGTCATACCTTCCCGCCAGTGGGTGCGGAGGAGGATGAGTTGCTTGGGGTGGTGCATGCTGACCTGTGTGGCCCTTTCCGTGAAACAGCTAAGGACGGCAGCCGCTACTTCCTGGTGCTGAAGGATCGCAAGTCGCGGTACGTCTGGGCCTACCCTTTGGCTCAGAAGAGTGATGCGCTGGAGGCATTCCAGAAGTGGCTCCCGATGGCAGAGCGGCAGTGCAAAACCACGGTGCAGGCGCTGCGCACTGATCGAGGTGGCGAGTTCTTGGGGCATGACTTCACGCTCTTCCTCGACGGCAAAGGCATCATCCATGACCTCACGTGCCCGTACACGCCGGAGCAGAACGGGATGGCCGAGAGGGAGATGCGCAGCATTGTGGAGGCGGTGCGGACGATGCTACTGCACATGGGTGTACAGCATCATTGGTGGCACCTGGCGTTGGCGCAGGCCGTCTGGGTGCGCAACCGCGTGGAGCACGCCTCGCTGCCCTCTGGTGTGACGCCGTACGAGCTCGCCTTTGGACACAAACCCGATGTCAGTATGGTGCGGGTATGGGGCTGCATGGTGCAGTACATGGTGCCTCAGTCGCAGCGTGGGGGGAAGCTGGCACCAAAGGCTCGCTGGGGGTTGCACTTGGGGGTGTCCGCAGCGAGCAAGGGCTGGACCGTGCTGGACTTGGAGTCCAACCGCCTCATCACCACTGTGGAAGCTGTGTTCTATGAGACCATGTCCTTGGCAGGATGGAAGGCGTGGCATCGGCAAGAGCATGGGGGGCGTCCAATGCCCTATGAGCCCCTTCCCTCTCACTTCCCGATCACTCTTGAGGAGGCGGTGGAGGAGGAGGAGGTGGTCGCACCTCCTGCTATGCCCTATGTCCCTACCTCGGTCCCCACCCCACCTCCGCCTTCAGTTTACCCTCGTGTGGTTCCCCCTGCCCCACCTTCTTCATCCTCACCCCCCTTGGCTTCCCCTCCTCCTCCTGTTATTCCCTCTCCCCTTCCACCCTCCATCCCTCCTGCACCTGCTCCACCCTCCTCTTCATCTTCCACGGCGCCGCCCGTTGGTGAGGGGGGGATCGTGGTGCCACCGTCTGTGGAGATCACCGACGGGCAGCGCCTTGAGACTGAGCAGCTGCAGGACGAGAGCAGCATGGATGGAGTACAGCAGAGTGGGGGGCAGGAGATAGGGGAGCAGCAGTTAGGGGAGCAGCAGAGTGGGGAGCAGCAGATAGGGGAGGAGCAGATTGAGGAGCAGCAGATGGTGGACCAGCAGCTAGGGGAGCAGCAGACAGGGGAGCCGCAGACAGGGGAGCAGGAGCTGTGGGGAATCAGAGATGGTGGTCGTGTGTTGGCTTCTGGGACGATCACTGCGCCACTGCGTCGCTCCACTCGCATCACCCGTGGTATCCCGCCTCTTAAGTATGCTTGGGCTTTAGTGATTGAGCCAGCGGGATTGGATGACGAGGAGGAGGACGAGGAGTGGACGGACCTGGATCCTGACGTGGTGGCCGACCCTGAGAGGCAGTGGGATATAGCGAAGATGACAGTGAAGGAGGCCTTGGGCTGCTGGAAGGGCGACAAGGTGAAGGAGGCAATGGATGAGGAGATGCGGAGCTTGATTGAGCAGGGGACGTGGGAGTTGGTTCCGCGTCCGCCAGGGGTGAATGTAATGAAGAACCGCTGGATCCTGAACACCAAGTTCCGACCGGATGGGGTAGTGGAGCGTGAGAAGGCGCGGCTGGTGGTGAAGGGGTTCACGCAGGTGGCAGGGGTGGACTATGAGGAGACGTACGCTCCTGTGGGAAGCTATGTGACGGCGCGCGTACTTCTGGCGATCGCAGCTGCACTTGACTTGGAGCTGATGCAGCTAGATGTGAAGAATGCGTTCCTCCATGGCGTGCTGGACCGAGACCTGTACATGGAGCAGCCGAGCTACTACGAGGATGGGACTCCTCGTGTCTGTAAGTTGTTGAAGAGTCTGTATGGTCTCAAGCAAAGCCCGATGCTGTGGTATGAGGCCTTGGATGGGGTGCTGCTTGGGGCTGGATGGAAGAAGAGCAAAGTGGATGAGGCTTTGTACTTCAAGAGTGATGCTGACGGGGAGATGTGCTGGCTGCTGGTGTATGTGGATGATTTGCTTGCTGCCAGCCGCAGTCAGAGCATGCTGGGGGAGCTACGTGAGCTGCTGCAGAGTGCGTTTCAGCTGCGGGAGATTAGCCCTGTGGAGAAGTACCTGGGGCTGCAGCTGATTCGGGACAGGCCTACGAGGAGGCTGTGGCTGCACCAGGGGGCCTACGTGGACAAGGTCCATAGGCGCTTCTTCGACGGGGAGCAGCCGCTGCGAGTGCCTCGCACCCCCCTTTCCTCTGACCCTTTCAGTGTGCAGACCTTTGAGGATGCGGGATGGCAGTCTCGCCAGGAGGAGGAGTACAGGCAGAAGGTGGGATCCTTGCAGTTCGCAGCCTGTACCACTCGTCCCGACATCTCCTTTGCCTGCAGCAAGCTGGGGTCAGGCCAGACTGTGCGGAGTGACCAGCACTGGAAGGAGTTGGACCGGTGCTTGGCGTACTTGGTGGGGAGCAGGGATGTTGCGCTGGAGTTTGGTGGTGGGCCTGAGTCCTTGGAGCTGGTGGGCTATGCCGATGCGGATGATGCGGGAGACAAGCAGAACAGGACTAGCACTGGTGGCTATGTCTTCGTGCTCGGAGGTGCTGCTGTCTCGTGGGCGAGCCAGAGGATTCGTTGCGCCACCCTCTCTTCCACTGAGTCTGAGTACGTTGCTGCTGTGGAGGCGGGGAAGGAGGCGCGTAGGCTGCGCTTCCTGCTGGCAGAGTTTCAACTGCTGAGGAGTGAGGTTCCCACTACTCTCTTTGTGGACAACTCCTCCGCCATTTCAGTGGCAGGTGGCATGGGGCTCAAGGGGAGCCTCAAGCACATGGAGCGTCGTCACATGTGGCTGCAGCACATGGTCAAGCGCAGGAAGCTGCAGCTGCAGTACATCCCTACGAGCGAGCAGCCTGCTGACTACCTTACCAAGGCATTGCATTTCCCCGCCTTCAGTCGTTGCTTCGAGGCTGTGGGGCAGGTGAGGCTCTCGAGCGAGGGGAGTGAGACCTAGACACTCCTTGATGTGGTTGGTGCCATGGCCTATCCATGGCTGGTGCGGTGCGTGTTTGCACTTTGAGAGTGCTTCGTTTGTGTGTGTTTCCCTTTGTTTGGTGTGTATGTGTTTATGCATGCCCTGTGATTATAAAGGGCCTTGCTGTAGTATGGCAGGGGAGTGTTAGAGGGCCCTACGACAGCAAGGGCCCTCGCGAAATGTTAGACTTGGCAGGTTGACGACCGACGACCTGGTCTACTCGGCACCGTCGCACAGGTTCGATGGCAGTCAAGTGTGACTACGGGTGAATGCGAGCTGCAGTAAGGACTCTGCTGAAGTCGGTGCTGGGAAGTAGAGTCGTGGGAGTCTTTGTGTGCTTCCTTATGAGGCACGCCACTCCCAAGCTGAGTCGGATGGAGTTGCGTGCTCGGAAGGTTTTCGCTGCTGAGTTGGATGGAAGTTTGGCGGGGCGCGTTCGCCAACTCCCACAGCACTTTCGTGTGGGTTGGGTTACTCGCAGCGCCCTCGCTACCTTTTGTGAACGCTTGCTTGCCTTTATATGTTTGTGTTTGCTTGTGTGTTTCATATATTCTATTTTCCTAGTGAAGTCCAATCTCTACTCAAATTCTCACTTAGTCATTTGAGACCAACGCTACCCAAACGCTACCGAATTCCTAGCGCAACATCATTCCCATAAGCAGAATCTCTCTCGCCGTCGTAGTGCTCTCCATAATATTCCTTCACACCTGTCCAGTCGTCGCCGCATCTTCTCGCTGTCAAGCTCGCCGTGAGAGAAAGGGAGAGAACGTCACGTCACTCGTCAGAGTTTCACCTGTCCACAGTATTAACACCTGTCCAGTCGTCGCCGCATCTTCTCAAGAAACTTCTCGTTGTCCAGCCCTTTTTACCCAAGTTGGGTGTGTCGTTTCTTCCGAAACAATTCACGTGAGACAATGCACTGTCGGACAGAGAGAGCAGCACCTGTCCAGTCGTCGCCGCATCTTCTCGAGGAACTTCTCGCTGTCCAGCCCTTTTTACCCAAGTTGGGTGTGTTCGTTTTCTTCCGAAACAATTCACGTGAGACAATGCACTGTCGGACAGAGAGAGCAGCACCTGTCCAGTTGTCGCCCATCTTCTCGAGGAACTTCTCGCTGTCCAGCCCTTTTTACCCAAGTCGGGTGTGTTCGTTTCTTCCGAAACAATTCACGTGAGACAATGCACTGTCGGACAGAGAGAGCACCTGTCCAGTCGTCGCCGCATCTTCTCGAGGAACTTCTCGTTGTCCAGCTCGCCGCCCTCCATCGCCTGTTCCACCAATCGCAGCCACGCTACGTGCGGTTTCTCGCCATCCCTGGCCGTCTCCGCCTCCCCCATTTGCACTGACGTACTAGCCACCCTTTCCGCGTTGCTACTAGTAGTAGCTTCTCCCTCCGTCGTCCATTCCCCCGCCCTACTATGATTCCTCTCCCCGCCGCCGTCGATTGCATATTTTCCATTATCCAGGGGGGGTGTCGGAATCAAATTCTCGCCATCACGCACTCCAGCTTCGGATGAACCGGAGTTGAGCTTCAATGCTTCCACCTCCGGCGCCCTGCTCAGCTCTCCTTCGCCCATCTCGTTTCCAAATCTCCTTACAAACACCGTGTTTAGATCCCCCTAAATCAGAATTTGGTTGCTTCTTCTGCTTTGAAGTAGTTCATCGTGCAGTTGGCCGCACTGCACCAATGCAATGATTATTATGTGACATAGTAGCTGCGGAGCGAAAGTGTGCGGAACTGTGATAGACTCTGTTTCAGTCCCTCCAGCGACGCTGGACAGCGATGCAACTTTGAGTCTGATTGGGAGTCGGAACGCAAGCCTTGCGTTCAACAAATAACGAGCCACAAAAGCTGCTGCTCGCCGGTGACCGTCAGCCAAATGTCTTCCAGTCCAAAATCGGCTAGATGGCGCGAGGCGGCGGAAAATTGGCTCACAGAAGAACCAGAAAATCGCAAGTAACCAGTTACTGTATGTAACCACCCTGGAACTTCCAGCCGTGGACGAACCATAGGCAGTTGTGGGTGGATCTGTTAGCCAGCGCTCCAGATGAGCGGCCTGGTTGCGAGCCGTCTCGTTTCGTCTGCATCGCCTACAGTACTTTTCGAATTTTGGACAAACCCCATGGAACCGTTTCTCGTGAGATGTTGGACTGTACTGTACTGCGATTCGGCTTTTAAGACGGCTTTCCATTTGACGGCTTTCCATCTATTGTACTGTACGCCCAACCACCGCACGCGAAATCGCCCTGCACATCTTGGAAACCTTACACCGGTGGGTTTTTTTGCACTGAAGTTGCACCCTGTGTACGAATGTTCTGGCTTAACGGCCCTTCCTAAAAGAGTCTCATTTTCTCGTCGAATAAATTTTTCACATAAGTCCTAGGTGTATCCCCTCCTTTACAGTCCCCTCTTTGGCGGGAAATCTTGCATCTTGACTGAATCATTGCACGAATCAGTTCCGCAGCCAATCAGAGGACGCAAATCGAACCAGCCAGAATATTCACGGAAACTGATAAGAAGGGAAGATTTGATTCCAGATTTACTCTCGTAAATGCTATTGTTTTTTTTCTCTTGACCGCGCTTGCGTTGAAATCCCGTCGCGCGGTTCCCAACGAGCTCGACGATGACATCTCAATAATATCGCTTTCAGGGCAAAACAATAACTATCGACTTTCATTTCGGGCCATCTCGTACTCGATTATGTATTTTCTACCCGTTAGTCTTGCTACATTGATCAACGCGGCGAACCGTGCGACGAGAAGTTTTAAGACAGCGCAGTCCAAATGTACGTATGTGACATGAATATATGAATTGTAGCGAAAGAAAGTCGCTTCTTACGCAAATTTCATGATAGGAGACTATAAGGGCGTGGGCCCAAACGGGTTTGATCGCCTCGATCAGCAATGATCAATAATTTCCAGGAAGCCTGGAAGCCAAATTCAGGCAATCAGGGGCAATCAGCTGATCGCGATCAGCTGATCGCCCAACCTTGATCAGACCCGATTTAACCCCGATCAGAGTCGATTTTCCTCGATCACAGGCAATCAATTGATTGCTTGTGATCGAGGCACCCAGCGACGCTTGCGAGAAGTTACAATGTTGCACTTACAGTGGAGCGAGGATTTTCGCCAGGTGAAGCCTGGTCGTCAATCTCGCTAAAATGGTGACGAAAATGCCACGCAAATGTATCGCGCTTGCTCAGCAGGCGCTCACAGCCTTCTCCGAAAATCATCTCTGATCGGGCGGCTCGGGCATTACGATCACAAGCAACCCGATCAGATCCAACCCGATCAGATCAGTCGCGATCAAACCCGATTGGGCCCACGCCCTAAGTTCCTATTTGCCTGGGGTTTGTGAGTTTTCCACAAATGCCCGCAGCGCGTGTGTTTTTCAGTGGGACTCTAATCGAGAACATTTGTATAGACACCTGAAACAAGTTGCATGGGGCTGGTGTATACTCCCAAAACTTCATACATTGGTAAAAACAAACCCAGTCATCCGGGACAACCCCTGTTTTTGAAATAATTGCGCGACGCGACGTGTTTCGAATTTTGCTCAATCTTGTGGAATACCCTCGCACTGTTCACAACGTTTTTTTCTATCTCTTAATCCCATGGACTGCCACTTGTTTCTACACCCTGTATCAAAGTGCGGTTGCTCTGCGTAATTGTTTCTCGCGAGTTTAGGTTACCTAAGAGTCCGCGCTTGTGCGTAATAACGAATCTGACGCAATCCCGATGTTATGATTGCGTGCCCAGCGTAGGAGTTGTCTTTTTGCGCGTTGTAGTTCAGATGGCTAGAAATACAACAGAATTAGGACACATGTGGTCCCGCTAACAGTAGGTTAAAGGTATTTCCAGTGTGTCTTCATCAATGTAGCGACCACTAGTACTGAATAATCGCAACCGATCGTGACCAATAGCAACGCACTCGCACATATGACTAGGTGACAACCTAGACGGCCTTGTAAGGGCGTGCTACTTAAAAAAAAAAAAAAAAAGCCGTTAAAGTCCACACAAACGTCTGAAAACAGCTTAGATTCTAAACATCTGACAGTCCGAGTCCAGCGTCCGGATTAAATCTCGTCCAACTCTGTTTATGAAACATTTTCAGGCGTACGAAATTGATCGTTTTTGCGAGATTGTAACCATGATTACGACGTCGTGGCGATAAAGGTAACAGCCAGGCGATTTGAGGAAATTAGTTCGTCGACGTCCATCCACTTACTGAACGGTAACGTCCAGTTAATTTGGGAGGGCAATTAAATGCAAAATGTTTCATCGGCGGTCAGAGCGTTAACGACGTCGCAACTGATTTAACGATAATCTATGCGAACTCAAACGAATAAAATTACCATTTAAGCATCCGGACAACGGCGCGTCCGGACGGGCCAAAGTATCTGACGCGCCCTGAAACCCAGCAATCCAAAACATTAAAAGAAAAAAAGGTATGGCAACCAATGCCTGGTTTGAGACTGTAACTTCCAACAAAACCATACCACCACTATTTCGTAACAAAGTGTCAGAATATTGCGAGAGCGCATGTGAGGTCCATGAGATTAAGAGATATCAAAAAACGCTGTGAACAAAATTGAGCAAAATTTGAAACACGTCGCGTCTCGCGATTATTTCCCTGTTTTTAGGCCAGGAACAGAGTCAACAAAATGACTGGATGAAACCCAGAAAACGTCGCTGAGGTTTCGCCCGTTACGTCATGCCACGTTTGACAATGCATTGTGCGTCTAACAGTTTGTGGCCGTGTGAAAGAAGCCACATGTACCTGCCCTTGCTCGGTACAGGCCCTCTGAGAGCCGCTCAGTCTACCATCTTCACACGTCACTCTTCATGGTTGTGGTTAGAGTTTAGCCTAAGGGCTTGTGTGATTTTTTTTGAGTTCGTATTTAGGGTCGAACTTAAGGTGGTTACCAGTTTCGCCAATGTTCGCAACAAGTTTCGCAAATGTTGACTCCAGTGCCAAATACAGGAAGTGAGAACCTACAAAAGTGAACAAGATTCGAATAAATGGACAAACTTTATGTAGCACACTGAACCGAACGTGTGTGGTGTCAGGCACGTACGAGGATTCAGCGAAGCTTGCGAATCACTCGTGCACCAATAGAGTCACATCCGAGATACGTAGCAGAGTCCCCTGCGCAAAGCCCACCACGTGGCATGCGTCGTGGCACGATGACGTTTCGGGGGTGCGAGTCATCCAGCGTATCCGAGAAAGCGCACAAGGTGTGTGAGAGACATTGTGAATGGCTGAAATGGAGACCTGGCAGAGCACTCAGATATTTGTAGCGGAAACGACCGTCCCTTGAGCAATGTTGAGCTGGAGGTCTAGCGGTCACTTTTTTTACCTGCAATTCGTTGACGTGTCGCGCTGTCAAGAGAAGAAGACCGGGTAGCCTACGCACCCTATAGGTGGCTCGGTTCCCCCCTGTAATATCGAACTTGCGAATTCACACTTTCATGTGTGATTGTGAATCTACTAGCATTGTCACCCGCGGTTCGAACATTGCCATCGCTCAAAATCGGGTCATGTTCAGCTTGTGTTCAAATGCTTAAATCCAGTCAAAAGCATAAACTTTTCTCAAACCCTAAAATCACGCACGCCCAACTAAAAAACTATCCAGTTACATGTACACTTCACGGCAATCTGACGGCCACACGTACGGTACTCATCCCAAAAAAGTTTGGGCCAACCTTCCCCTCCCCCCCTCTCAAGTTACCCACAGCTTACCTCGTGGCGGGATACCCATTGTCAAGGTGACCCGTGGGTAACCTCGACCATAATCACTTGGCGAGGTGACCACGAGGTCATCCACAGGTGGTGACCCACAGGATACCACAAGGAAACACTTCCCAGGCAATTGGAGCGAATCACACGCGAGCCGCTACAATGCTATGCAAAACCTCGCCAACAATACAGAATTTTGCCTACAGTACAGAAAGCGACACTACAGTAGTTTCGCCATACAAAACGGAAAATGCACAAGCACTAATATAAAAGATAACAAGCTAATCGTTCACGATTTCGAATCACATTTTGATAAAGTCACATCTATAATTGAAATAAGGAAATTTCTTCATGGCTACATATTTTCAATTATGATTCACATATACCACAATGATTTAGCGATAGCTAATTTCGTGATTTACTTTGAGCAAACTTCTGTTATTAACATTTCCATCGTTCCATTGTGCAGATACTTGAAGTGCCGGACAGCATCGCAATTAAACAATTTTAGTTATTGCACACTTCCTAACGAGGAGATAACGTCGTCCTTCTGATGAGCCCAAGGCACAGCTCAATATCCTATGTGTTCAGCTGTGCTCTTGCAACACATCAGACGACGCACGAAAACTGGAGCAAACGAAATAGCAGCAACACAGGGCATGTCTCGGCGACTTGGCTTCAAGCAGAATTCTTACCTTGCGAATAAGGCATCCTCCACGGGCATGCGGAGAGAGTGTAGTTCCGCAGTTCGAAAAAAAAAAAAAAAAACAAACAAACAAACAAACAAAAAAAAACTTGAAATTTCCACTGCGTGAGAGGATCACCATCGCAGTATGCAAGCAATGGCGGCATTCAGACGAAGCCACGGAACAAGTGCGGCAACAAAAGCGCACGATAGGGTTAGAAATAAAAGCGCACGACTAACGTACATCCCATTAAGTCTAGGCGCACGACATGGGGGATTGATGGACTCCCGTGCGATGTAGTATACGTCATTGATCATCTCGCCATACTTCAGATTATGCGTCTGAAAATCAGAATCGTTAGAGATTAAACATATACATTATGTGTTGTAAAGACAACTGGACGACACAACTGGAAAGAACCATAAATAACATGTGCGCTCATGTAAAGACAACTGGACGATACAACCTAGGGTACGAACGATACAATTGGAAAGAACATGGAAAGAACCATAAATAACATGTGCGCTCATGAACAGCTTGTCGTCATACGCGATACCTGAGCATCGTTAAAATATCACAAGCGGTAATCGCTAGACGCTGCTACGCTGCGGATAGGCTTCGTAGTAGCTGCTCTAAGTGTGTATCATTAGTTGAGAAGGAAATGAGAAAGGGTAAGATGTCAAACTTATACACTATAGTCTGTGTAGGCTGTAGTGGGGTAGCTCATACGGGGTACAACATTCTAGGGTTTCATACTTGTACTCCTCATGCTGCTCAATGCAATCATTCTCGTTCCAATTTTCACATGGTATAGAGCAGGTTCCCTCGTGGGAACTGTTCCTAGGGCCCACCGTAAGATTTTTTTTTTTTCCTGCCTGGAGTGCGCTCCGCCCCTGCCCGAGTCGCGCTCCCCTCCCCTCGCTTCCCTTAGCGGCCCCGCAGCGCCGCGCTTCCGGCCCCGGCGCCGCCTCTGCTGGCCCCGGCGCCCCACCGTCGCGACCCCGCGGCCCCACCCTCGCGTCGCCCTGCGCGGCGTCGTTACAGCCGCCCGCGACCCCGACGCCGCCCGTCGCGACCCCGTCGCCCTTCGCGCCGCCCGCGACCTCGTCGCCGCGGCCGCCCGCGACCCTACCGCTGCAGCCGCCCGCGACCCTGGCGTCGCAGCCGCCCGCGACCCTGTCGCCGCAGCCGCCCGCGACCCTGCCGTCGCCGCCGCCCGCGACCCTGCTGTCGCAGCCGCCCGCGACCCTACCGTCGCCGCCGCCCGCGACCCTGCGGTCGCAGCCGCCTGCGACCTCGTCGCCGCGGCTGCCTGCCCTCGCGTCGCCGCAGCCGCGCGCGACCCCTGTAGTCGCAGCCGCCCGCGACCCCCGTCGCCCCACCCGTGCGACCCCACCGCCATCCTTTGCGGCCCCCTTCGACATACCTTCGCGGCCCCGCCGAGCAGCCGAGCCGCCGAGACGCCGCCGCCGCCGAGCCGCCGAGCCGCCGAGCCGCCGTTGCCGCCGAGCTGCCGAGCCGCCGAGCCGCCACTGCCGCCGTGCTGCCGAGCCGCCGAGACGCCGCTGCCGCCGAGCTGCCGAGCCGCTGAGCCGCCGAGCCGCCGTTCCTGCCGGCGCGCCTCGGTCCTTCTCGCCTGCCCGGTAAGAGCAGCGCCTCCACCACTGCTCTGCCCTAGCCTGCTGCTCTCACTGCTAGTCTACTGCTGTCATGGCTTCCCCCAGTGTCCTCACCTTTGACGCTGAGGGTCGGGCCATTGACTTTGACGTCTGGGTAGATGACCTGCAGCTTTTCCTACTGAGCGACAGAGCAGACGGCCTCTCCCTTTTTGACCTCACCTCTGGTGCCTCTCCTGCCCCTGCTGCTGATGCTGACCCCACTGTTCGCTCCCAGTGGGCCACACGCGATGCTGCTGCCCGCCTTGCTGTGCGCCGCCACTTGCCGACCGCTGAGCGTGCGCACTTTAGCCAGTACAAGAGTGCTAAGACCTTGTACGACGCTGTAGTTGCACGCTACTCTTCCCCTGCCACTGCTGCGCTTAGCCGCCTCATCCTATGGTACCTCTTCCCTGACCTCGCCGCTTTTCCCACTGTCGCTGACCTCATTACGCACCTTCGCACTAGTGACACTCGCTACCGCGCTGCGCTTCCTGCTGAGTTCTGCGCCAAGAACCCCCTCCCATCCACATCACCCTCTACTACATCGTCACCCGGCTCCCTGACACCTTTCGCCCGGTTAGGGACCACTTCCTCTCTGTTTGCCCCACCACCCTCACCGTTGACCTCCTCGAGGAGCGCCTGCTCGCGGCAGAGAAGAGCATAGTCGCAGTAGGTGCCTCTCGTGGTGACCCTCGTACCCCTGTCTTTGAGGGGTGCTCCCCCTCTCCCCTCTTGCCCTCTGTTGCCTCTGCTGCTGCGGCCGACCTCGTTGGTCTTGAGTCGGTCGCTGCGGCGTCTGCCCCTAGCGGGAGACGCCGCCCTGGCAAGGGCAAGGGGGGCAAGGGTGCTGGAGGGGCTGGAGGGGGCGGTGGAGGCGGAGGTGGAGGTGGTGGAGGGGGTGGGGGTGGCGGTGGGGGTGGTGGCGGGGGTGGGGGCGTCGGTGGCGGGACTGGAGGTGGAGGTGGAGGCGGCGGTGGCGGTGGGAGCGGAGGTGGCGGAGGTGGCGGTAGTGGAGGAGGTAGCGGCGGAGGCGGCGGAGCTGGTCGGGGTGGCGCTGCGCAGAGGGGTGGCTCCGGTGGTGGTGCGCGCCAGCAGCAGCAGCAGCAGCGTACCCGTGAGACCCCTTCCCCCCAGCAGCTTCGTGAGTGGTACGCTGCTCGTCAGCGGGGCGGGGGTGCTGGCCCCTGCACCTACGTTCTCCGTACCGGCGACCGGGCGGGTGAGCAGTGTGGGGGCGCGCACCCCACCCAGCGCTGCTTCGGTCGTCTGACAGACGCGTGGCGCCACCAGTTCCCCGACGCTACTGAGATCCCTCGCTGGGGCGAGCTGTCTAGGGCGGGTGTTGCAATCTATGATCTTGATTTTGATGCTATTCTTGCTGCCATGTATGCTGTGACTATTAGTGATGAGGGTGACTGTTACCGGTGTTTCCCGCCTGACCCAGGCATAGAGGCTGCTGCGCTAGGTACTTGTGAGGCTGCTGCTCTAGGTGCCAGTGCGTCTGCTGCCCCAGGTGCCGGTGAGTTTGCGCTCTCAGGTGCTGCGTCGTCCCCGGACACCCACACCTTCACCCTTGACTCGGGTGCTTCCCGCTCCTTCTTTCGAGACTGCACCACTCTCACACCGCTCAGTCGGCCTGTTGCAGTCTCCCTGGCGGACCCCTCTGGGGGTCCTGTCCTTGCTCACTACTCCACTGTCCTACCGTGTCCGGCGGTCCCGTCTGGCTCCCTGTCGGGTCTCTACCTCCCCTCGTTCTCTACGAACTTGGTGGCGGGTGCTGACCTCCAGGATGCAGGAGTTGACCAGTTCACCCCTGCGCGTCAGCGGGTGACCCACTGCACTTGTGCGGACACGGGCCGCCACTTGGCCACGTTTGCTCGTCGGCCAGGGTCGAGCCTGTACACACTGACTACTGAGTCTTCTCCAGTCACTGAGTCTGCTCAGGTAGCCGCGTCGGGTCAGGTGTTTGCTGCGGCGTCCAGGTCTGGTCCTGAGTCTGCCCCCTGCTCGTGTCGTCTCCTGTCTCACCGGACTCTCCTCTGGCACCACCGTCTTGGTCACCCCTCCCTGCCTCGCCTTCGAGGCATGGCTTCCCGTCTTCTTGTTTCTGGTCTCCCCCGGTCCCTCCCTCCTCTTCCTCCGGGGCCTGCCCCCACCTGCGTTCCCTGCGTCGAGGGGCGGCAGCGCGCTGCTCCTCACTCCTCCGAGTTTCCTCCGACAGAGGCTCCGCTGCAGACGCTTCACATGGACGTGTGGGGCCCAGCCCGCGTCCGTGGGCAGGGTCAGGAGCGCTACTTCCTGCTGGTGGTTGACGACTACTCGCGTTACACCGCAGTCTTCCCCTTGCGCAGCAAGGGTGACGTCACTGAGGTGTTGATCGCCTGGATCCGCGCGGCTCGTCTCCAGCTCCAGGAGAGTTTCGGCTCCGACTTTCCTGTTCGGCGTCTGCACTCCGACCGAGGCGGAGAGTTCTCCTCTGACCTTCTGCGGACCTTCTGTCGCGCACGAGGCATCCGCCAGACCTTCACGCTTCCGGACTCTCCGCAGCAGAATGGGATTGCTGAGCGCCGCATCGGCATGGTCATGGACGTCGCTCGTACGTCCATGATCCATGCGGCTGCTCCCCATTTTCTGTGGCCGTTTGCGGTTCGGTACGCGGCGCATCAGCTCAACCTTCACCCCCGGGTCTCCATGCCGGAGACCTCCCCTGCTTTGCTGTGGACGGGGAAGGTTGGTGATGCGTCGCGTTTCCGGGTCTGGGGATCTAGGGCGTTTGTCCGCGACTTGTCTGCGGACAAGCTGTCCTCTCGTGCTGTTCCCTGCGTCTTCCTTGGCTTTCCCCCTGACGCGCCAGGCTGGCAGTTCTACCACCCCACCTCGCGCCGTGTCTTCGCGTCCCAGGACGTCACCTTTGACGAGTCGGTTCCCTACTACCGTCTCTTCCCCTACCGCACTGCGTCCCTCCCTCCCCCGCCGCTCTTCCTTACACCAGGCCCCCCTCCGGTAGACCCCCTCCCCCCTCAGGGTCCTGCTCCCTCAGGTGTGTCCCAGGTAGATGCAGTTGAGCCAGTCGAGGTAGCTGTTGACTCTGGTGCTGCTGGTGGTGCTGAGCCTGGGGGTGCTGGGTCTGGGGGTGCTGCGACTGGGGGTGCTGAGCCTGGGGGTGCTGGGCCTGGGGGTGCTGCGACTTGGGGTGCTGGGCCTGGGGGTGCTGAGCCTGGGGGTGCTGTGCCTGGGGGTGCTGAGCCTGGGGGTGCTGGGTCTCGGAGTGCGGAGCCTGAGGGTGCTGGACCTGCTCGTCCGGCGTCTGGTGGTGCTGAGCCTGACAGTTCTTCGGGTGCTTCGTCCCGGCGGGAGCTGCTCTCTCCACAGGAGCTGCGTGAGTGGTTCGCCCGGCGCTGGCGACGTGCTGCTGGAGCTGGTGGTGCTGCAGGAGCTGGGGGTTCTACTGCTGCTGAGAGTGCTGGTGCCGAGGGTCCCAGAGGTGCTCGTACCGAGTGTACTGGAGCTGCTGGCCCTACGAGTGCTCCTCCTGCTGGAGCTGGTGGTGCTGCTGGTGCTGCTGGCGTTGGTGCTGCTGGTGCTCCTGGAGCTGGAGCTGCTGGTGCTGCTGGTGCTGCTGGTGCTGCTGGCGTTGGTGCTGCTGGAGCTCCTGGAGCTGGAGCTGCTGCGTCTTCGGGTGGTCCGGCTGGAGCTGGAGCTACTGGGGGTGTTGGCGCTGGGGGTGCTCCTGGCGCTGGTGCTGCTGAGGGTGCTGGAGTTGGAGCTGCTGGAGCTGCGGGTCCTCCTGGTGCTGGTGCTCCCGCTGGGGGCGCTGGTGCTGTTCCTGCTGGCACTGGTGGAGCTGCGCGGCCGCGGCCGTACTTCGTTCCGCTCCTTGAGCAGGTTCTTGGTCTTCCGTCCTCTCTTGAACCTGCTCCTGCCTTAGAGTGTCCGCCTCCTGTCCAGTCTGAGTCACGGTTCCAGCCACCTTCCCCGCTTCCTTCTCCTTCTCCCTACACTGGTCCTACTGGAGGTCTTGCTGAGCGTCGTGAGCCTGCGTCTCGCCCTGCGTCGCCTGTCCGCGCTGCTCGCACTAGTGGTCGTGGTTCACGTCAGCGTCCTCCCCCTGTCCCCGGCACGCACCGGATGTCTCTGCGTCCTTCCACTGCTCCGCTGCGTGCCCCTTTGCCTTCTCCTCCCGCGTCCTCTCTTCCTGACCTTCCTGACCCGGAGTCGGACTCCCTTCGTGCTGCGCGTCCTACTGTCACGCGTCTCCTTGCTACTGTCGTCACTGACCCTTCCTTTGAGTCTACTGCTGCGTCTGCCCTAGTTGCTGAGCTTGTCGACTTCGCTGCTCGCTGTCGCCTAGACTACGCTACCAGTCTCGTCGCTGAGTCTGAGTCTGTCTGTCCTCCGTCCGTCGGGGGTGAGTGTGCTCTTGGCACGGACGTCCTTGAGGACAGGCAGGAGGAGTTCCAGTGCTTGGCTGCTGCTTCACCTCATCTCGTGTCCATGCTGCTTGCCCCTGAGGGAGACCCGGATGCACTTGACATCCCGACTCCGCGCTCTTACGCGGAGGCGATAGAGGGTCCCTACTCCTCTCAGTGGCAGGCAGCCATGGACGCAGAGATGGCTTTCTGGAAGTCCACAGGCACCTACGTTGACGAGGTTCCCCCGCCTGGGGCGAACATCGTCAGTGGCATGTGGATTTTCAGGGTGAAGCGGCCGCCGGGTTCTCCGCCTGTCTTCAAGGCGTGTTACGTGGCTCGTGGCTTCAGTCAGCGGCAGGGAGTTGACTACTTTCAGACCTTCTCCCCCACCCCGAAGATGACCACTCTTCGGATGCTGCTGCACATAGCTGCTCACCGAGACTACGAGCTGCACTCTCTTGACTTCAGCACTGCTTTCTTGCAGGGCAGCCTGCACGAGGAGATCTGGCTGCGCCGCCCACCTGGCTTCACTGGGACGTTTCCTCCTGGCACCCAGTGGAGCCTCCGGCGGCCAGTCTACGGTCTCCGCCAGGCGCCGCGTGAGTGGCACGACACACTGAGGACTACACTTGCGGCCCTTGGGTTTGCTCCTTCTACTGCCGACCCGTCGCTGTTTCTGCGCACCGACACTTCTTTGCCGCCGTTCTACATCCTCGTGTACGTCGACGACTTGGTCTTTGCTACAGCTGACACTGCTGGACTTGCCTACGTGAAGTCCGAGCTGCAGAAGAGACACACGTGCACAGACCTGGGTGAACTGCGCAGCTACCTTGGCTTGCAGATCACCCGGGACAGAGCACAGCGCACCATTACCCTGACTCAGTCACACATGGTGCAACAGGTCCTTCAGCGCTTCGGCTTCACGTACTCCTCGCCTCAGGCCACTCCTCTGCCTACACGCCACTCGCTCTCAGCTCTGCCTTCGGATGAGTCCGTAGAGTCGAGTGGCCCGTACCCAGAGCTTGTCGGCTGCCTCATGTACCTGATGACCTGCACTCGACCTGACCTTGCATACCCTCTTAGCATTCTGGCACGCTTTGTTGCTCCTGGGAGACACAGACCAGAGCACATGGCTGCAGCGAAGAGGGTGTTGCGCTACTTGTGCAGTACGTCGGGCATGGGGCTTGTGCTTGGAGGGCATAGTTCAGTGGTCCTCACTGGTCACGCAGACGCTTCTTGGGCTGACGACCAGGCTACGCAGCGGTTGTCACAGGGTTACACCTTCAGCCTTGGTTCCGGCTCTGTTTCTTGGCGTTCTACCCGCTCGTCTTCTGTTCTCGGCTCCAGTTGTGAGGCTGAGATCTACGCAGGGGCCATGGCTGCACAGGAGCTACGCTGGCTCACCTACCTGCTGACTGACCTGGGAGAGCCGCCTCGTTCTCCTCCAGTGCTGTACGTCGACAACAAGGCCATGCTGGCCTTGTGTCATGAGCACAGACTGGAGCACAGAACGAAGCACATCGCTCTCCGCTACTTTCTTGCTCGTGAGCTGCAGCAGCGTGGTCAGCTGCGCCTTGCTTACGTGGCCTCTCAGGCCAACACTGCTGATATCTTCACTAAGGCACTCGCGCCTTGTGATCATCAGCGCTTCTGCACTCTGTTAGGTCTTGTGCCTACCTTGCCTCACTTGCTTACTTCTTGACCTTGCTTGTACTGTTACATATATATACCTGCCCTTGCTTGTTTAGCGTTATATATATGTACCCTTGCATGTGAACTGGCCTTCTGGCCTTGAACTTGTGCTCAGACTGTGTGGTGACGTTGTGATCCACCCTGAGCTTGCCTTGCCTTGCTTTGCTTGACTGGTCTTGTGACCCCTTGCTCTCCCCCACTTTGCCTATGAGGGTGTGTCAAACTTATACACTATAGTCTGTGTAGGCTGTAGTGGGGTAGCTCATACGGGGTACAACATTCTAGGGTTTCATACTTGTACTCCTCATGCTGCTCAATGCAATCATTCTCGTTCCAATCTTCATATAAGAATATACTAGGTGGGTATTACTGGTAAATTGTATTTTCTACCCGTACGTTCATTTATTGAGGGATACTTTAGACAGATTCTCGCACGCGACATCCAGATTAGTGTCACGTTTCATGGATACAAGCAAAAAAAATCGCCACGTGTCGATCGCAATTCCTCTGGAACATTTTGACGCAGCGGTCGACAAAAAATTAACCCCCCATGGCACGGACCGAATTCGGGAAGCATCAACCCTAAACACGGGAAATGGCCCGGTATTTAGGGTTAACGCTCTAAGAGTGTTGCAATTCGGATAGGATCAACCCTAAACACGGGAACTGCCATGGTGTTTAGGGTTGATCATGTTTACGGGAGTGGAGTATTGGCCCCGCCCTCGCTTGGGCAACGCCGATGACTTGGTCGGATGTACGAGAGATGCAGCCGGCCGTTCACAGTGGGAGAGTTGCTCGACAGGCTTTGTCAAGCTGCAGGGGAACATTGTGGTGTTGCTAGATATGAGCATCGAACCGAACTTCAGTTCGGTTCGAGATGTTCGGTTCGAGCTATCTCGAACCGAACTTTTTTTCTCGTGGAAAAAGTTCGCGCGAACTTGACTGATGTTCGCGCGAACCGTTCGTGCGAACATTTTGGGTTCGCGATAAGAACCTCGAACCGAACAGGTTCGAGGTTTGAATATGCTCATCTCGAACATCGGGGGGTTCGAGATAAAATAATCGCGCTTCGAAAGACCTCTCGCGACTTTCCCGTCAAAAACGGGAAAGTCCTAGAGTTGGCTGCCATTTTACGGCAGCCAACCCTAAAGTCGATGACCTAGGCATCTAGAGACTAGATCTAGATCTAATCCTACTCTAGGCTCTAAGCACACAACACAACCATGGATCCTCTAGATCCTACCATGCATTTCGTCTATAATTTAGGGTAGATCAGTGCGCCTTCATCAAGTTCCAGAGATGATGGGTTTCTTTAAGTTTAATAACACTAGTTCAATTCAAGGCATTCCGCTTTTTAGGTCTTGGACCAAAAACTTCAGTTTTTTAGGGAGGTGTAGGGACTGGAATTATGTCGAAGTACTTTCAGCCCCGGAATGCCGCCGTCAGTGAGCAACAAGAGGGGACGAACGAGCGGGGGCCGGAAAATGCTCCCCCGCGTGATCAACCGGCCCGATTTGGGGAGGTTTCCTTGGGACTCCCGGGGTCGGTTCGCACATTCAGAGTGGGCACGGAGCTGCGGGGTGTGCGTGCTAGTTCCCGTGTGGAAGGTGCTGCCGCGGGACATGGCGAGGGTGTTGCGGCGGGCGAGGAGGAGGAGGAGGGGGAGGGGGAGGGGGAGGGGGAGGGGGAGGGGGAGGGGGAGGGGGATGAGGAGGATGAGGAGGAGGATGAGGAGGAGGAGGAGGAGGAGCACGTGCAATACCGTGTGGTAGGGGAGAGTGGGGATGAGGAGGATGGCTCGGGCAGTGGCGAAGATAGTGAACGCGCGTACTCTCCCACAGATGAGGGGGGTGATGCGGCCGATGACGAGGACCACGAAATGGATGACCTGGTGGCGGAGGATGGTGGGGAGGAGAACGAGGAAGAGGGCGACGATGAGGAGGGGGTTGGCGAAAATGAGGGGAGGCGTGCACGTAGGCCGGCGCGCCGCCAGCAAGGTGCGGCGAGTGGAGCAGGTCAGGGGCGGGCTGGTGGTGTGCGCAGTGGGCGTGTCGAGAAGAGGGGTCGCGGGAGGGGGACGAGAGGTGGAGGTGCGACGGCGCGGGGTCGCACGTCCCGTCGTTCCCCGCTGATCGAGGCATCTGTGGACGAGTCTAGGCCTCGGCGACGGCCACGTGCACCGATCGATGACGCTGAGCTACGCATGACTGTCCACATGTACGGCCCTAAGAACAACGAACGGCGCAAGTGCAAGATGTGCCCAACTACGATTTCATGGCAGAACAGCACCACCACATCCGGCAAGCAGCACTATCACTCCAAGCACCGTGCACATTTGGGTATCTGGGAGCACCGATGGAACAACAGTCTAGTGGGTGAGGGTGAGACATTTCCGGAGGGAGGGTATGAGGGCGTGCCTAATGGGGGGATCGATTGGCCGTACTGCACGCAGTGGCCAAACATCCCTGGACGTCAGGGCGGCATTCGTGGAAGGGGGGGGATGGAGCGCTTTGTGGGCCACCGGTTCAGCGTGCGCTCCTTGCGGGAGGCACTCACCAAGCTGGTGGTGACGGGCAACGTGCCCTTCCGCTTTGTGGAGCTGGAAGCGGTGAGTACCAATAACGATGATTGTTTCTGGCAATTCTACGTTGCCATATGCCTCGATGTCTTGCATTCTTCAATTCTGGGGTGTCTTTCACTTATTGTCGTGATACCTCACCGCCATTGTTGTCCATCCTTCTGAATGTCACGCGCAGTTCCGCGAGTTGATGCTGCTGCTGAACCCGAACGTCGCGAACGTTCGAGTCCTTCCATCTAGGTGGACGGTTGCTCGCGATGTAGTTGTGTTTGCGGAGCGCGCACGGGAGGAGGCGATGGCTGATTTGGCACCACAGCCTGGAGAGCGCCCCACAGGAGTCGCAATCTCCAGTGATATCTGGGAACGGGAAGGCCTACTCGGTGATAAAGGGTCACTTTGTGACACGAGACTGGAAGCTGCGGGAGGTGACGCTGGACTTCCGTGAAATGAGAGGGCGACACGGTGGAGAGCAGATTGCGGACTTGGTGCTGCGGGTGGTGCGTGATTGGGACTTGGTGGACCGTTGTGTCGCCTTCGTGAGCGACAACGCGTCTAGCAACACCCGCGCGTTCCACCTCCTCTCGGGTGGTAGTTCTCGCCCTGCCATTTTCCGCCCAGGCATGCACGTCAGGTAACTAGCTTTACTACGCAAGGGTTTCGTGTGTCTTTAAGTCGTTGTGTTTGTTTATGTCGGGGGTCCTTTCACCCCCGGCATGTATCGTGACATGACATTTGTGCACCGTCCCCACCCCTCCTCTCGCCCTACCTCAGGTGCACCTCGCACGTGCTGAACTTGGCGATCCAGACAGCACTGAAGGTGCCCCTTGTGCGCAAGACCCTGCGGCTGGTGCGAGACGTTGCGGTGTTCGTTGGGTACTCCCCCATCCGCACGGCGAACTTCTAGGCGGAGCAGGTGCGGGCGTACCCGGATAGAGCGCCCTTGAAGCTGGTCCAGGACAGTCCTACACGATGGGGATCGACGTATGAGATGGCGGTCCGCTTCCTCGAGCTGCGCAGGGCGATCCACGTCCACTTCTACGATGACCAGGTATGATAGTGCGCATGGCCTTTGCTGCAAATTGTTGTACTGCTTGTATTGGCGCAAGATTTAGTACGACATCCTAATCGTTGGTCTCTACCCCCAATGCCTCCTCCCTAAACCCTGACCCCAGGGCACGACAAAGAAGGAGCGGAAGCGCTATAAGAAGCTCCGCTTGACAGATGACCACTGGGAGGCGCTTGTGGCGTTGAAGGTGTTTCTTGCACCCTTCAACGCCGTCAGCAAGGCAGCAGAGGGGTCGCTCTATCCGACCATCTCCATGGTCATTCCGAGCTACAACGACCTGCTGGACAGTTTGGAGGAGAAGCGCCATAGCACGCCGTCCCCGCTGATTAGGGCGATGACTGTCGCTGCGCTGGGGCACCTGAAGAAGTACGTGTACGCCAGTAGCGACGACCTGCTCATCGCCACGTTCCTTGATCCAGCGATGCGACATGGGTACTTCGCTCTAGGCACGTTCGAGACAAGGCACCCAGAGTTGGTTCAGGATGGGAGGGAGAGGCGAGCAACGGGCCCAGTGATGGTGGAGCGGATCCTAGACCTAGTGCGCACACGTGTGACGGATTACCAGGCGCGGGCAGCAGCGACAGCGCCTGCGCCTCCACCTGCAGCAGCAGCGCCAGCTCCAGCAGCTGACATTGAGGGGGATGAGGCTATTGGCAGTAGGTGACGCTTGATTGCGCGAGTATCTGCTTCCGGGCTAGGAGGGGCTAGGCAGTTGGGCGATGAGGTGGACAGATATGTGGGGCATGAAGAGACTGGTGACCTATCCCCCCTCGAGTTCTGGCGCACAGTGAAGAACCTCGACACGCTGCGAGCCATGGCCAGGGACTATCTGGCGATTCCCGCCACCTCGGCGTCGTGCGAGCGAGCTTTTTCACAGAGCAGGAACTTGATCACATTCCAGCGCACACGCCTGAACACCGAGCGTGTGCGGTCGTGCATGACTCTACGGTCTTGGTACGACACGCACCCTGACGGTCGTATCGGTGATGGGGCAGATTCTGCCAGTGCTGCAGCTGCAGTGGACTTGGGGCTCGAGGGAGAGGAGGACTGCGAGGAGGAGGAGGAGGAGGAGGAGGAGGAGGAGGAGGAAGAGGAGGAGGAGGAGGAGGAGGAGGAGGAGGAGGTGGAGGGGGGGGGGGAGGCGACATGTGCTGCGGGTGTGGGAGAGGGCCAGGGCTAGGGTGTTATGGGTTCGTGTGGATGGGTGTTGCTAAACTATGCTCCAATTTTCCTTTAGACTTCTCTTGATTGGACCCTTGGGGGTTTTTAGACCCTCGCGTTTGCTTCTTTTTTTTTAACATGATGCCGTTCACACACCCTAGATATGCATGTGCTGTAGAATAACATGTGCAGTATTTTAAACCTCAAACCTGCAAAGGATCGAGTTCACTCAAACCTTATACGGTTTGAGCAAACCTTTCAGGTTCGCCATTGTATTCTCAAACCTCAAACCTTAAAATTATGAAAAAGGTTCGAGCAAACATGTTTGGTTCGGTTCGAGCAACATGCGAAGTTCGAGAAAGTTTGCTCAAACACGTTTGAGTTCGGTTCGTGCTCATATCTAGGGGTTGCTGTCGACTAGGGAGCTCGACAGCTGCAACTGACTGGTCTGGGCGACGGGTGGGCCGTCGACCAGGAGGGGCAGCTCGACCAGGAGGTCGATGGAGCAGTCCGTCGACCTGCAGCTTGACCGGGAGGTTGACAGAGCAGTCCGTCGACCTGCAGTTCGACCGGGAGCTCGACAGAGCATTCCGTCGACCTGACAAGTGAGCACCGGTCAACGAGGGGAGCTCGCCGATATCAGCTGATAGTTCTCGTCGCCAGAAGGGGTCCGTCGACCAGGGGGTAGCTCGACAGTAGCTGTGGTCGACCAGAGGCACCTGGTGGTCGACCAGAGGGAGCTGTGGTCGACCAGAGGCACCTGGTGGTCGACCGGAGGCACTGGTGGTCGACCAGAGCACCTGGTGGTGTCCAGGTCGACCGGGTAACCTGCTCGATGAGTTCACCGGAGGCACGCGAACAACAGTTCGATGTGGTATTCCGAAGTCGATGTGGCTCGTCAGGCGCAGACAACAGCCGACGGATGCACAACGATGCAAGTCGGGCCAATCGTCTGCGCGCACCTGCGAGCGTGCGCACTGCTGCCATCTACGGGTGCTACGCCGGACAGCCGCACTGCTGCAGTGTTGGCACGCCGTCATCCTGCTGCGTTGGCAGGTCGCCCTTCTGCAGTGCTGGCGCGGCTCCTCTACGCAACGCTGGCAGGCGGTCGACCAAGCTGTGCTGGCGGTCGACCAGGCTAGCTGCAGGGTTGCTAGGTGCCTGATGTAGTCATTGTTGTCATTGCTTGTTCTATTATTCTGAAATTCCAACTTTGCTAGTGGAAACTCTTGCCAACTTCTCCCGTGAATGTGCAAGTGCTAAGGAACGCAAGCAAAGCTACGATCAGTCATAGTAGTTCGTGCCAAGCCCGTAGTCTAGCTCACTACCATTGTTGAGTGTCTCTCCGCAGATCCATAAAAAGTGGTCCCTGGTCCTTTAGGGGTTTTAGATTTTTTTACACCCAAAAAAACTAACATTTGTTTCAGCAGCACGTGAATTTTGCAGCACGTGAAATCTACACAAGCATGGACACGTGGCAATTTTTTTGCCCGTATCCATGAAACGTGACAATAATCTTGGTCTCGAAAATGAGAAATAGCGCCAAGTCACACCAAATGGTAAACCCGGGACTCGAAATAACATTTTTTTCTCGTAATGCCCACCCTATATGTACTTACCAATGAGAAATGACGGATTGCGTAAATAGAAGGGTGGAAAAGTATATTGAAGGTGCTGGGAGAAAAAAAGGCAATGGAAATTGCTATCCAAGAGCCCCGATTGGTTGTTGAACAATAATGTGTCATGTAACCCAACCCATCATTGTAGGGGACATGCGTTGCAATAACAGAACAGAATCAGAATTGAAAACAAATGCAGAATATTTCACTCCAACACGTAGAAAGACGAACCTTACCTTCCCACGCGGGATTGCCGAACGTGGCCGGCTCGGCAGCCAATGTGAAGCTCGTTTCTAATTGGTGCTGAGCCTTTCTCAGAAGTTGGGGTATCTTCTGCATTGATGTTGGTTGGGGTACATATAGCTAACCCTAAGTTTTGTACCCCCTAAGACAATCCTCACTATAGGCTACAACATTTGACACACCCCCATAGCCTAAGTGAGGGGTGTCTAGCAGAACCAAAAGAGTACGGTCACAAGACCAGTCCAAGAAACAAAGCTCAGGGTGGATCACAACGTCACCACACACTCTGAGCACAAACACCAGTGGCCACAAGGCCAGTCCAAGAACTCACAAGATATACAGCAAATGTACAAGCAAGACAAACAGTCAACTCAAGTCTACACAAGACGAGAACCAGTGTCAACAAGGCCTAACTGCACACAGCACCTCTGGTGGTCATAAGGTGGAAGCGCTTTAGATCTCAGCCTCAGCTGTAGAGGTCGAGACCGAAGAGGAGCGCGTGGACCGCCAGGAAACAGCTCCAGAACCCAGGCTGAAACAGTACCCCTGAGTAGACCTGTGAGTCTCAGCGTCGTCAGCGTAAGAAGAGTCACAGTGACCAGTAAGTACGACAGACTGCTGCCCTCCAAGAACTAGCCCCACGCCTGATGTCGTCGCTAGGTACTTCGCCACCCTCACAGCTGCTGTCCAGTGAACAGGACGGTGTCTCCCTGGCGCAACAAAGCGCGCAAGGACGCTGAGAGGGAAGGCGAGGTCCGGGCGAGTACAAGTCATCAGGTACATGAGGCAACCCACAAGCTCTGCGTAGGGACCACTAGGCTCAAACGGCTCGTCAGGAAAGGGTCCAGTGAGTCTGTGGTCAACAGCAAGAGGTGTGCGCTGTACTGTGGAGTGCTGAAGCCCGAACCGCTGAAGGACCTGCTGCACCATGTGTGACAGTGAAAGTGTAATGGTGCCCTGTCCCTGGTGATCTGCAGGCCAAGGTAGTGGCGCAGCTCATTAAGGTCAGTGCAGGTGTGTCTCTTCTGCAGTTCGGACTTCACGTTTGCCAAAGCAACCCTGTCAGCAGTGGCGAAAACGAGGTCGTCGACGTAGACCAGAACAAAGAACGGTGTGGAGCCGCGACGAACGAACAGCGACGGGTCGGCAGAAGACGGCTGGAACCCAAGGTCAGAGAGGGTAGAACGCAGAGTGTCGTGCCACTCACGAGGGGCCTGGCGAAGACCGTAGACAGGTCGCCTCAGCCTCCACTGGGTCCCAGGAGGGAAGGTGCCAGTGAAGGCAGAGGGACGACGCAGCCAGACCTCCTCGTGAAGACTGCCCTGAAGGAAAGCAGTGGAGAAGTCGAGAGAGTGTAACTCGTAGTCTCTCTGTGCTGCTACGTGTAGTAACACCCGAAGAGTGGACATGTTCGGGGTAGGCGCGAAGGTCTGAAAGAAGTCAACTCCCTCGCGCTGACTGAAACCTCTAGCCACGTAACGCGCCTTGAAGACCGGAGGAGATCCCGGTGGCCGCTTCACCCTGTAGATCCACATGCCGTCGACTACGTTCGCCCCAGGAGGGGGAACCTCATCGACGTAGGTGCTTGTGGATCTGTAGGAGGCCATCTCTGCGTCCATGGCAGCTCTCCACTGAGAGGCCCAAGGCCCTGACACTGCCTCAGCGTAAGTGCGAGGAGTCGGAATGTCAAGGGCGTCTGGGTCACCCTCAGGGGCGAGGAGCATGGCACAGAGATGAGGGGAAGCGGCTGCCAGGAACTCTAGCTCAAACTGCCTGTCCTCTAGGGCGTCACAGCCAAGGGCAGACACACCCCCGACGGCCAGAGGACTGGAAGGAGGAGCAGCCACAAGACCGGTGGCGAAGTCAAGGCGGCGGGTAGAGGCAAAGTCAGTGACTGCGGCAGTAAGAGCGGACACAGAGGACACAGAGGCACGAGGGTGAGTAACAAGCGAGGCGAGAACACGAGAGAGAACAGGACGGTACGTGCGGTAGTAGTCAGTGACAGGAGTAGGGAGCGACGCAGTGAGAGCCGACTCAGGAGGAGACGGAAGCACAGACGGAGACGGACGAGGTGGACTAGAACGAAGTAAGGCAGTACGAAGGTCAGTGAAGGGAACAGGAGACGAGGGACGAGCACGAGGGGAGCGACGAGAGGCCCAAGTCTGAGAAGGAGGAGGGGACAACGAAGACTGAGAACGAGGGAAAACAGCGGGAGAGGGGTCAGGAGGAGGAAGCGGAGGACCAGAGACGGGAGGAGAGGGGGAGGAGGAAGGAGAGCGAGAGGGGAGACCAAGGGTCCGAAGACCCGAGACAGGAGGAGGAGGCGGCTGCTGCTGCTGCTGCTGCTGCTGCTGCTGCTGCTGCTGTTGCTGCTGCCGCTGCTGCTGCTCCTCCAGCCGCTGCAACTCTCGCTCCTCTCGCTCCAACTCCAGCTGCTCCTCACGAGCACGGCGAACACGAGCCTGGAACCTGGTCGGGTAGGGGTGGGGGGTAGTAGTAGTGTCCGGGGCAGCGGCAGCCCCAGAGTCCACCTCCGAAGCACCAGGCGCACCACCCCCAGAGTCAGCACCAACACCAGCTCCAGACCCAGACGCACCAGAAACCGAAGGGGTCTCACTCTCACCCCCAGACGCAGCACCTCCAGACTCCGCACGACCAGCACCAGCTCCCGGAAGACGAGAGTCCTCTGCAACCCGCGGCTCAGCTCCAACTCCAGCACCCCCAGAACCAGAAACCGGTACAGGAACTGTCTCAGTACCAACCTCTCTAGAGCGAGCACCTGCAGGACGCGGCGAGGAAGACTGTGGGGAGTTAGGCTGTACCGGAGGGGCTACCGAAGGGGGAGGGGTAGCCTGGGACACACCGGACGGGGCTGGACCAGGGGGGGGAGGCTGTACCGGGGGAGCAGGAGGGGGAGCGGCGGTCAGGAAGAGAGGGGGGGGAGGGACCGGGAGACCTCGACTGAAGTACCTGACGTAGTAGGGGGTGGACTCCTCGAAACGGACGTCACGGGAGTCAAAGAACCGGTGAGAGGGAGGGTGGTAAAAGGTGAAGTCAGAGGAGTCCTCAGGGAAACCAAGGAAGACACAAGGAACGGCGCGAGGCGAGAGCTTGTCCGCGGAGGTGTCGCGGACAAGAGCCAAGCACCCCCAGACACGAAACCTCGACGCAACACCAGGGGACCCGGTCCAAAGACTGGTCGGTGAAGCCTCTGGCCGAGAGACGCGTGGCCAGAGGTTCAGCTGGTGCGCGGCGTACCTGACCGCGTAGGGCCACAGAAAATGGGGGGCACGGGCGTGAGTCAGGGAGGTGCGGGCGATCTCCATGACCAAGCCGATGCGGCGCTCAGCAACCCCATTCTGCTGTGGGGACTCTGGAAGCGTCCAGGACTGACGAATGCCCTGCTCGCGACAGAATCCAGCAAGAATGCCGGAGCGAAACTCACCCCCGCGGTCGGAGTGAAGACAGCTGACACGACGACCACGAGTGTCCTGCGTGGTAAGCAACCACCTGATCAGCGTAGAAGTCACCTCAGACTTCTTCGCCAAGGGGAACACTGTGGTGTAGCGGGAGTAGTCGTCAATGACCACCAGAAAGAAACGCTCACGCTCAGGGCCCTGACGAGAGGCAGGGCCCCAGACGTCCAAGTGGAGCGTCTCAAAAGGCTCGGTGGCCGGACGAAGGGAGGAGGAGTGAGGGGTGGCGCGCAGCCGACCCTCGACGCAGGGACCGCACGGCGGCGCAAGCGAAGGCGGCAGCGACGGCAAGACACGCGGGAGGCCTAAGACAAGACGCTGACGAGACATAGCGCGCAGACGAGGAAGGGACGGGTGCCCCATCCGGTGGTGCCACAGGACGGTGGGGTGGGCAAGGGACCGGCAGGAGCAAGACGCAGCGACTGGACCAGACGCAGGAACCTGACCAGACACAGCTACCTGGGGGGAAGGAGCAACCTGGTGAGATGCGGGAACTCGAGCGGAGGGCGGAACAGGGGCCGGGGGCAGTAGGAGCGGCTGCTGCTGCGGCTGCTGCGGCGGCTGCTGCTGCTGCTGCTGCTGCGGCGGCGGCTGCTGCTGCTGCTGCTGCTGCTGCGGCTGCTGCTGCGCCAGCGGGCCAGTGTGAAGAGTGTAGAGACCGGAGCCCGGCTCAGCTGTAAAGGTGGCAAGGGGCCGGTAAGAGCCCTCGTCAACACACACCGCTGTCTCACCCGAAAACCACACACCCACGTGCTGGCTCACAAGGGGTCGTACGCCCACCAAGTTCCTCGAGAACGAGGGGACGTGAAACCCAGTGAGAGACCCGGAGGGAGCAGCAGGACACGGCAAGGTGGTAGTGTGACGCGCTGTGACCGGTCCCGAGGTGGGATCAGCCAACGCCACGGAGACAAGTGTAGGAAGTGGTGTAAGTGTCGTGCTGTCACGAAAGAAGCAGTGCGAGGCTCCAGAGTCCAGCGTGAACGACAGCGAAGTGTCCTCCGAGGTAGGCGCTGGACTAGAGTCTACACAAGAACCTACACTAGCAACAGGCAACTGAGCAAGGCTAGCACCTAAGCTAACAACACCAGAGTAAACAGAGTCAGAAACACTAGAGTCAACAACAGCATACATAGCATGAGGAGTTCCAATCAGATCTGCTAACTGCTCAGCAGACATGCCCCACAGAGCGGAGCCGTAACGCTGAACAAGAGGAAGCCAGTCAGGGGCAGGACCGCCAACCCCGTAGACCAAACGAACCGTGTCAGTGAGCTGAGCAAAACACTGACCAGGGGGGTGAAAGCGGCCACAAGGGTGGCCTCGGCGAGGACCTGTCAGAACCTGATAGGTGCAGGGAGGGTAAGCAGCACCGCGCTGGGGCTGACGCAGCCCCGACCCCGGAGCCAGCTGCGGCCGCTGCTGCTGCTGAGGCTGCTGGGAGGAGAGGGGCTGCTGCTGCTGCTGACGCTGGGCCTGGTACCACGCCGCTGCTCCACCCACCGGGGCCGGCAGTACGGGAGGCGACTGACGAACTCGGGCGTCGCCACCACCAGCAGGCGCAGTAGAGTCACCTGTCGCTGCACTCCCACCACCGCCAGTCGCAACGCCACCTCCACTACCTCCGCCTCCACCACCACCACCACCAGAACCGCCCTTCTTGCCACCCCTACCGCGGGACCGCGACGCAGTCGTAACAGCAGCTGCAGTCGCGTCAGTAGCGGCAGTGGCGAGAGAGGCAGTAAAGGTGGGTAACTGCGGGACTGTGCACCCGTGGAAGAGTGGGGGGGGCACAGCACCAGAGGCAGCGGCTACCGAGCGAAGGTTGCTCTCGACGTCCTTGAGCGCAGACTCAAGGACCTCGACGGTGAGCTCACTAGGGTGCTTCAGCAGAAGCGCGTCACGAACGGAGGCAAGGCAGTCAGGGAGGCTAGTGGCGATGAAATAGATAGTGATCGCCATAGGGGGAGGAAGCAGTGCAAGCTGTGCCTCAGTGCAAGCAGCGCGGTAACTAGCGTCGAGCGAGCGGAGGTGAGCGATCAAGTCAGTAGAGCGCTCAAAAGACGCTAGGTCAGGAAACAGGAACGGGAGGAAAAGGCGGTAAAGAGAGACAGTAGCGGGAGTAGAGTAGCGGGCCTTAATCGCAGTGAGGTACTCAGCAGCGGTGCGAACCTGAGTGAAGTGAACCTCCTCAGACTCAGGGAGGAGGCTGCTGAGCGCGATGCAGGCCGCAGCGTCACGCGACGTCCAAGCCGTCTGGTCAGCTCGCTGGGTGGCAAAGTGAGCTCTAGCGGCGTCGTCAGGGGCAGGTCCTAAAGGCGTAGGGTCGGGGGGCGCAGGGAGGGCACCAGTAGCGTGCGCCCAGAGGGACTCGCCTGCCTGGACCTGACTCTCTAACAGATGAAAAAATCAAGAGGTCTACCGTCAGCGTCGAAACGAAGTACACGCTGAGTCGTCATAGTGGAAACTAACGCAAAAGTGTCGGTAGGGAACAGCAGTAGGCGACTGGGAGACTAGGGTTAAGCAGTACCCTTGGACAACGGAAGCGAACGACGGACGAGGCAGCGGGCAACGGGAGCGGACGCAACGGTGGAAAACGGAAGTGGGGCGCAGCGGCGACGCGCGTAGGGGCGGCCTGGGCGACGGGCTAGGGCGCGAGCTGGGGAGACGGGCTGGGGCGCGGGCCAGGGTGACAGGTTAGGGCGCAGGCCTGGGCGACGGGCTAGGGCGCGGGCCAGGGCGACGGGCTAGGGCGCGGGCCTGGGCGACGGGCTAGGGCGCGGGCCTGGGCGACGGGCTAGGGCGCGGGCCTGGGCGACGGGCGCAGCGCTGGGCAGCGACGCGACGCGACGGGGAGGGGGACGGGAGCGACGCTGTGAGAGTACGACGGCTTATGCTGGCTTTGCTAGCTTGCCTGGACTTTATTATGTTATTACTAGCTTAGCTTTATTTTATCTTGCATGCTTTTGCTTGATTTCCTAGGTTCGTTGCTTTTACTATATTATTATAGTTTTAGGCACCGAACTAGGTTGAGTGCACCGAATTCTAGGCTTTTCGGTTGCCACCGAATTGCCTTCTACCGAATTCGGGAAGGACCCGTTCGGGACGCTTCGCGACCCGCGGAACCTTCTAGTAACACCCGGGTTACTGCCTTTGTGTCGAGCCTATATATAGCCTCGCCTTGTACCCAGGTGATTCATTCAATAGAATCATCTTTCCTGAACCAGATCCTCACAATTGGTAATCAGAGCGGGTTTACACGCGAGGTCTTCAACCGCGTAGTTCCGGCCTTTAAAAACCGCGGGGGCGACGACGAAGGCGCCGATACGGGTATGTAAAACCAGTTCCGCGCAATTTTATTAAGTCCCCCTCGATTCGGTTTTCGAACACCCCTCAGATTTACTGGTGGAAAGGTTGGAGTTTCGACCGTTCGATCGAGTTTCATCTCAACGGCCCAGAGAATTTCGCCCCAAAAAGTTGGAATTTGGAGCGTCGGATCGAGTTTCTTCTCAACGGCCGAGATCGAACGCGAATTTCGACTAAGGAAGATTTACGCGACTTACAGAATTTGTGCTCGTCGATTCTACAGTCAACTCGACTCGCAGTAAGTCGACCAGCACCCGAAATTCAATTATTTTCGTCGCGCTTCTTTCTGTAAATCGCCAAATGGAGGGAAAAAGAGATATTTCAGTACAGAAAATCGCGGAGTTACGTGCCGAGCATAAGCAGATACGTGCGGCGCTCCCACGACTCGAGAAACTCCTTGCGAACCAGTCGGCAACCGCCACAGCAGCAGCGAATGCAGCAGCGACAGCAGCAGCAGCAGCAGCAGCAGCAGCGGCGGCGACACCGACAATTCTACCTGCGACAACGGCAGCAGCTACAGTTAACCTCGAAGCAGTGAAGCTGAGGCTACCGGAGGCGTTCGATCCTATAGTTAAAGGGAACGACGTTCGTCGATTTGTAGCTGAACTCGAAATTTACTTCGAAGCCGTTGGATGCACGACCCCGACAGAAGACGCAATGCGCATACGGCTCGCAGCAACACTGTTACAAGGCCCAGCTCTAGAGTGGATCAACAACAGAATAGTCCAAGGCGAAGGGACGTGGGCGCAGTTTCGGGCAGCACTGATCGAACAGTTCGACACGTTGAACAGTAGCTACTACGGAACACGACGCAACAAGCCAACTAGTGGCATGGGGCGATTGGCACCACCCACGACTGCTGAACCGATGGAGAACGACGAGGGCGATGTGGAGCAGCGGCTAGCAAAAACTGAGACGTACAAATTTTGCGGCGCTACAGGACATCGTATCTTGGCGTGTTGGGAAATGAAGGGAAGGCGTGCGGAGCTGAGATACAAGAACAGTGCGGCACCCCCGAAGCAGAAAACGGACAACGTGGCAACTTCGGAGAGGGCGAAAAAAGGAGAATATGATGGCGCGAGTTTAAAACGTCACGACCAGCCGGCACCAGGGGAAATCGCCGAGACAAATGGAGACTCCGCGAAACAAGACCCTGCACCGACTGGGAAACTCCAGCCGTACACCCCGACAAGTAAGAATATTACTTCTCGTGGGTTTCAAGCCTTTATTAAGGGAGAGTCAGAAATTAAACCGGTACCGGGTAATATGGGGACCCTACTCCGGAGCGCTAACAAGGGTCGAGCGTTCCGAGGAGTTAATATTCTCTCCCAGCAGCTCTGTTTAAAGGCTCCCTGTTCCCCACAGATGAAGCCTACACAGCTGCAAAGGCCTAGGGGAAGGTTCCAGGCTCAAGAGAAGCTGTACCAGCCTCGGATAAATCCTTCTAACCCTACTCAGGTGATACCTGATATTGAAGCTGCATCTTCGAGCGCAGGACCTAGGGATGACATATTCGACGTACCCTACGATCCTATAAGCGATACCATCTACGGCTACTCGGAGCAGCAACAGCCACTAGTACTCGAGGTGATCTGCAACGGGCGACGCCTCCAGACACTGGTGGACAGTGGTGCGTCCCACTCGGTGTGCGACTGCGGGACGTTGGAGAAAATTGAAGAATCCTCAGAAGAAGCCCAGTTTACAGCAACGATGGTGGACGGTACGAAGCTTCCCATCCACGGCGAGTCAACACTGCAGCTGCAGATAGGAGCGTTAAGGTTGAAGCCGACGTTGCCGATCACAAACATCAAAGGATTAGATTTCATCTTGGGGCGTGATTTTCTGAAGCGGTTCAACCCCGAGATCGACTGGGTCAACCGGAAGGCGTGTATCTACAATAACAGGAAACGTGTGAAGCTGCGAAGGTGGACGGATACAGGGGATACTCCTCATCAGCAAGCCATGGAGCAGCTACAGACAGCACTGACTACAGCGCCAGTACTCATCCTACCGAATCCAGACAGAGACTACGTGGTGGAAGCAGACGCTAGTGACCAAGCAGTCGGAGCAGTACTGATGCAGAATCACGGACGCGGTTTGCAGCCCATCGCCTATCTGAGTAAGAAGCTACACGGAGCAGAATTGAACTACCCCATCCATGACAAGGAAGCCTTAGCGATAGTCACAGCCTTCAAGGCGTGGAGGTGTTACCTAGAGGGAGCCAAGACTACAGTTTACACTGACCACTGCAGCCTCAAATACCTGAAGTCGCAGCCGACGCTCTCACGACGACAGGTGCGGTGGGTAGACTTCTTGGAGACCCACTTCCACTACGACATCGTCTACAAGCCCGGGCTACAGAGCAAAGCTAACGCGTTGAGCCGCCCCGGTCATGTAGCAGGCATCCAACTCGACGGGATGAACCCTCTGCTCAAGGGTCTATTCCAGCATGGATACTCCGTGGACGCAGAGATCGCTACAGCAGAGAAACATATGTTGTTACAGTGGGAGAAGGACCTAGCTGTAAGAAAGGGATCAGGAAAGATTTGGGTACCGAACTATGCCCCGCTCCGACAGATCTTACTGGAGGAATTTCACGATGTGGCATACGCGGGACATTTCGGGAGCAACAAGACGTTAGCGGGAATAGCAAAGTATTACTACTGGCCCCGGATGGCAACAGACGTGCAGCAGTTCGTCACTTCATGCGACACGTGCCAGCGGATGAAGAATAGCAAGCAGAAAAAAGTAGGGTTACTTCAGCCTCTACCCGTACCGGAGCAGCCATGGCAAGTTGTCAGCCTAGACTTCATGACTGGGCTTTCTTCGACCTCACGAGGGCATGACGCTATACTCGTGGTGATCGATAAGTTCTCTAAAATGGGACACTTCATCCCGACCAACGCCACGGGAAATGCTGAAGCAACTGCTCGCCTCTTCTTCGACCGCATCATCACCATCCACGGCATCCCCGCTACACTTATCTCGGACAGAGACCCTAAGTTCACTAGTAAGTTCTGGAGGGAACTCATGGGATTGTTGGGGACAAAGCTTGCGATGTCTTCAGCGTACCACCCCCAGACTGACAGACAGACAGAGCGACTCAATCAGGTGGTTGAACAGTTACTGCACACAGCTTGCAAAGACAACGTCAACCACTGGGATTCACAGTTACCGACACTTGAGTTCGCTTACAATAACGCGTCGCATGCGGCCACAGGGAAATCTCCATTCTTCCTGTGTTACGGACGGGAACCACTCACACCACAGCAGCCGACCACACCGGCACACGTCCAAGCCGCACACGACTTCGTCACCACCATGCAGCAGCTATGGGAGCAAACTCAGCGACGCACCACGATGCAGAACTCCCAGAAGCAGTATGCCGATCGCCAGCGACGTGATCACTCAGTAGCAGTCGGAGATCAGGTGCTTCTTGACACGCACAACTTGAACCTGTCTCACCTACCGTCCAAGCTCCGGCCTCGCTTCTGTGGTCCTTTTCGCATTGAGGCACAGGTGACACCCGTCCAAGCTCCTCGCTTCTGTGGTCCTTTTCGCATTGAGGCACAGGTGACACCAGTAACATTCCGCTTGCGCTTACCTACTACGTGGAAGCTTCACAACGCTTTCCATGTTCAGCTACAAAAGCCCTACAAGGACCCCAACCAACAGTTCCAGGGACGCCAGCTACCGCCACCATCACCTGTTCTCATACAGGATGAACCAGAGTACGAGGTGGAAAAAGTTCTCGCTCATCGACGCAGACGCGGCAACACGCTCGAGTTCCTGATACGCTGGAAGGGATATGACCCATCGGAGGACAGTTGGGTTGCAGAAGCTGATATGGGCAACGCACGCCGTGCTCTCAAGGACTATCTTGTCAAGCAGGGTGTTTCTCACGCCACCCAGCTTTGAGGGGGGGACGTGTGAGAGTGAGAGTACGACGGCTTATGCTGGCTTTGCTAGCTTGCCTGGACTTTATTATGTTATTACTAGCTTAGCTTTATTTTATCTTGCATGCTTTTGCTTGATTTCCTAGGTTCGTTGCTTTTACTATATTATTATAGTTTTAGGCACCGAACTAGGTTGAGTGCACCGAATTCTAGGCTTTTCGGTTGCCACCGAATTGCCTTCTACCGAATTCGGGAAGGACCCGTTCGGGACGCTTCGCGACCCGTGGAACCTTCTAGTAACACTCGGGTTACTGCCTTTGTGTCGAGCCTATATATAGCCTCGCCTTGTACCCAGGTGAATCATTCAATAGAATCATCTTTCCTGAACCAGATCCTCACAGACGCGACGGGGGAAACGCGACGCGACGGGAGGAGGGGGACGGGCGCGACGCGACGGGGGGGAAACGCGACGTGACAGGAGGAGGGGGGGGGATGGGCGCGACGCGACGGGGGGAAGGGGACGGGCACGACGTAGGGGAGCGGGGGAAAGCGAACACTACCGCGGAAGGGCCGGCGCTAGGCTCGGTAGCTACAGGAACGGGACGGACGAGAGCGAGGATCAGGCTCGGGAGGTACGAACGATGAACGGAGGAACGGGATCCCACAGGATCCTAACCTAACTGATACCATGTTAGAATGAGAAATTGTCAGAATGTTATTCTCTAGCCTGTAGTGGGGTGCTCTATAGCGAGTACAACCCATCTAGGGTTTGCTATATGTATCCTCATTGCTGCTAGTGAAACCCCTCTTTGCCTAAACTCTCTCTTGCCTAGCTAGGGTTTTCCTAGCTATGGCTCCTAATTCTAGCCACTATCTTAACATGCTATCAGAGCGGTCACGCTCCTGGCCTGTGGGCCCACCTGCTTCCGCTGCTACTGCTACTCTGTGTGTTGCACGCCCCGTGGCGTGCGACGGATTTTTCATCCCGCCGCGCGCTCGGAGCGTGCGGCGGTTTTCTGCCCGCCGTGCGCCCCGAGGCGCGCGGCGGCTTTCTGCCCCGTCACTCCGCGCGTCGCCCCCGGGAGGCGCTGCGACGGGCGACGGGGACCCGCGCGTCGCCCCCCGTCGCCCGTCGCGGCCTGCGCGACCTGCGTAGGGCCCGAGCGCGGCCCGTACAGCCTGCGCGCGGCCCGTACGGGCTGCGCCAGGCCCGCGCGCGGCCCGTACGGGCTGCGCCAGGCCCGCGCGCGGCCCGTACGGGCTGCGCCAGGCCCGCGCGCGGCCCGTACGGGCTGCGCCAGGCCAGCGCGCGGCGCGGGCAGCCTGCGCGCGGTTCGTACGGGCTGCGCCAGGCCCGTGGGCGCCCTGTTTCCTCTTCCCCTGCGCTGCCCGCTGTCAACCGTGGTTCTTACGGCGCCCCAACCCTGCTGCTGCCCGTTCTTCTGCATTAGGGTTTGGGGGTTGGGGGTATGGGGGTGCGGATTCTGTGCGCCGTCCCCTGCTCCTCCTCCTCCTCCGTCTCCCGCTGCTGCAGCTGCCGCTCAGGGGGGTGGGTGTGTGGGAGCCGAAGGAGTGGTGCTAGGGGGGTGACGTGGGAGTAGAACTAGGGTTTGAGCAGGGGGTGTGTGTCGAGGGTGTGGGGCAGCTGGAGGAGGTTGTGTGAAGGTAGCTGTCGTGTCGCCTGCAGCGCCTGTAGTCCGTCGCCCTTGCTTCGGTAGCCAGTGAGCCTGTTGCACCAGTCGCCAGTGGGTCCGTTGCTCCTGCCGCTCGTCTATAGCCGCGGAGCCAGTCACTCCAGTAGTCCGTCGCCCTTGCTTCGGTAGCCACTGAGTCAGCCGCTCCTGTGCCCGTGCCTCTGCAGCTTCAGTCGTTGCCTCCCATCTTCTCTCCCTCCACAGTTCCTCCTCCTCCTCACTTGCCCGCTGTGATTAACTCTAGTTTTGCTTACCTTTGTGAACTCCTGCTCTATACCTGCTTGCTCATTGTACTGATTCCACCCCACTTTGGCTATGGGGGTGTGTCAGAATGTTATTCTCTAGCCTGTAGTGGGGTGCTCTATAGCGAGTACAACCCATCTAGGGTTTGCTATATGTATCCTCATTGCTGCTAGTGAAACCCCTCTTTGCCTAAACTCTCTCTTGCCTAGCTAGGGTTTTCCTAGCTATGGCTCCTAATTCTAGCCACTATCTTAACAGAAATGGATCATGCATTGATATTGGTTGGGGTACATATAGCTAACCCTAAGTTTTGTACCCCTTAAGACAAACCTCACTATAGGCTACAACATTTGACAAGGACCAACTTGTAAAGCTTATTCAACTGAAATACCGGCAAACAATTCCAAGATCAAGAGAATAACCGAAGAACTCTGTAGTAGCACACAACATGCAAGCATAGCACCATGGATCCTGCTGTCACAATGCAACACACTCGGAACAGTAATCCCTTCCATAAGAGCCTAACGTAAGTCTACCTTATGTCAGAGTAATCTGTGCTTACAAGCTAGAGAGAAGAATCTTAGCCGCACCACACGGCACCACCACCGGGGCATTCAATCAATCCCATCCCATCCACAATCAACAGTGGATGGACCCTGCTTGACACCCCTGCTTGTTCAATCCACCTGCACTGCACATTGTGGTGCATTGGCACGCACACACCGGTACGCTATTCAGCAGGCAGTGGTCACGCAGCGTGCACACACCGTGGCAATATTTTTTTTAGGCGCCTCAAAAATCACCTCATTTGCATGGCACGGCACATATGCAGCTCGCACTCATGCAGCTCGCACTCATGCAGCTCGCACTCCTGCAGCTCGCACTCATGCAGCTCACACTCATGCAGCATGCACACCGTGGCAATATTTTTTTTAGGCGCCTCAAAAAACCCCTCATAAGCATGGTACGGCACATACGGTATGCAGCTCGCACTCATGCAGCATGCACACCGTGCTGTGCCAGTCGCAGGGCAGTGAAGGGAGCTATTCGGCGACCTCGAAATGACATTATGCGCACGTGTGGTGTGACTTGAAGCAAGCAGAAGTTCTGGTGTGCTGAGCTCCACTTTGGAGTTTAGTCCGCAATCTCAAACCGACAAATCGGGCACGTGCGGTGAGTCTTGAACCACGGGGAGATGCAAGCATCACTGTATGGAGGGTGAGGCATGGAGGAGGGGGGAGGTGGGAGTGGGGAAGGAGAGGGGGTTATAAGGAAGAACGAGATTTCTGATTCGTCTCAAAGATGGGGCACGCGTGGTGAGTCTTGAACCAACTTGGTTCAACCAAGGGAGAGATGCAGGCGTCGCTGTACGGAGGGTGTGACACAAAAAGGGGGACATGGGGAAGGGCGGGGTTTGAGAGACGTCTCGAGATGGGGCACGTGTGGTGGGTCTTGAATTGAACCAAGGGGAGATGCAGGCGTCGTGGTTGAGAATCGGAGATGTGACAGAAATGGTGGGTGCGGAAAAGAGTGAGAACGTATAGCGGGAGGGATAGAGAGAAAAAATGGTGTGGTGATAGTCAGTAAGGGCTGTGGTGAAACCCTGAACCCAGTCACTGGTACATGGGAAGAACCTAGGGCACATTGAGAATATAATAATAAAATAATAATAATATAATTGGTAGTAATAATAATAGCAGTACTAGTAGTAATAATAACAATAAGTGCATGACAATAGCCATGTAAACCCAACCCCCACTCACTGGTACGTGTGCTTGCAGGGCAGCGAGGTGAGCAGCTCCCCTGCTACTGCCTCAGACAGGCAGATCTGGCAATCCACTCTCTCGTCCCCATGCGCCATCTTGCGCCGATCCAGCTTCCACATCTCCTGCTGCTTCAGCCCACTGTGGAGGGGTCATTAAGTAAGATTAGAACAGGGGAGAGAAGGGGGGCGATGGGGTTAGAGGAGCAATAATTTTACCCTCTCGTCCCCATGCCCTATCTTCGCGCCGATCCAGCTTCCACATCTCCTGCTGCTTCAGCCCAGTGTGGGGGAGACCGATGAAAGAATAACCGGGGGAGAGAAAGAGGATGTTGAGGGACAAAATTGTAACCATCTCGTCCTCCCAACATCCAGAGCTCCCAAAACGACAAGTCAAAGCCAACCACTCACCGTCGGACATTATTCCGATCCAATTCAAGCAGCTGCTCATACGTCCACGCCTCCTCGTCCTCAAACAGCAGCATCTGCGGAACCATCAGCCTCCTCGCTCCCCCATGCAGCCCTCCCCCTCCCAGCGCCCCCCCTCCCCCCCCTTGCAGCGCGCCTGCCAGCTCGTCCATGAGAATGGCCTGCATGGCGGCTTCAATGACTCCTGAATCCTCCTCGCTCATCTCCCCCTGCCACCAGAAATCGTCCGGTGCTTCTGCTGACGGGGCTGAGACGGGGAACGGGGAGGGAAGGGGGAAGGGGACGGGGAAGAGCAGGGCAGAATACATGAGAATATGGGAATTGGGGGAGGATGGGTAAGGGGAGGGGGGGGTGTATATGCATGGCGGCTTCAATGACTCCTGAGTCCTCTTCGCTCATCTCCCCCTGCCACCAGAAATCGTCCGGTGCTTCTGCTGACGGGGCTGAGACGGGGAACGGGGAGGGAAGGGGGAAGGGGACGGGAAGAGCAGGGCAGAATACATGAGAATATGGGAATTGGGGGAGGATGGGTAAGGGGAGGGGGGGGTGTATATGCATGGAGGCTTCAATGACTCCTGAGTCCTCTTCGCTCCTCTCCCCCTGCCACCAGAAATCGTCCGGTGCTTCTGCTGACGAGGCCGGTAGGTGGGGTTCAGAGGAAGATATTTGAATGCAGGGAAAGGGAAAGGAGAAAAGGCAAGGGGAAAGAGAGAGGAACCGATGGGATGGGGGAGGGGACGGGCACTGCAAAGCGAATGAAGGAAGGAAAGGACAAACGGTATTTGAAGTTGATCAAGACTGAGGGGGAAGAGGGGATGGGAAGAAGGAGGGGGTGGATAGGAGGGGATGGAGAGGAGAGGATGGGCAGGAGGAGGGGATGGAGAGGAGGGGATGGGCAGGAGGGGATGGAGAGGAGGGGATGGGCAGGAGGGGATAGAGAAGAGGGGCGAAAGGGGCGGAGGGCCTCACCATTCCTTCTGGCCCGGCGCGACCGCAACCACCTTGGGAGACGAGCCGATGATAAACCTATGCCTCTCTCCCTCTCCCTCTCCCTATCTCGCTCCCTCTCCCGCTCCCCCTCCCTCTCTCGCTCCCGCTCCCTCTCCCGTTCTCCACCCATCTCCCTCTCCCCATCCCTATCCCTTTCCCTCCCCCTCTCCCTCTCCCTCTCCCCTCCTCCCTCCCTCTCCTCTCTTTCCCGGCTCCTCTCCCTGTCCCGAAACAGCACCAGAGGCGAATCAATAACTGTAGCAGCCACTGTAGCATGGGCCGGAGCGGCAGGGCTTGGACTGGAGTGAGCGGTGGCCGGCCGGGTGGCAACAGCGGGCGGCGGCCCGTCGTCCCCATCGTCCTGATCTGGCAGAGGCGGCAGCACAGGGAGATTCTGAAGCGTCCGGAACGGCAAGGAGTTAGAGTAGGTTAAGTGCGGTTGAGAGGAGGGGTGGAGGCGGGGGGAGTTGGGGGAAGGGGAGGAGGAGGGAGAGGTTCGATTGGACATGGCGTGGTGAAGAGGGGAGTTAGTGGGATGAACGATATTGGCGGATTGAAGCACAGGAGAACTGGAGGGATGGAGGGCGTTAGGGGTGGAAGGGTGGCCGTTGGGGGATTGAAGGAGGGGGTGTTGTGGGGAAGGGTATGGGAACACGGGGATGGCGCCTCCTCCGGTTTGAAGCTCCCTGAAGGGCTGGCGGAAAGGGAATAGCACCGCCTGCTGCTGCTGCTGCTGCTGCTCCTGCTCACTTTGGTTCTGATGATGGTGATGATGGTTTTGATTCGAAATCAGCTGCTGCTGCTGCTGCTGCTGCTGCTGCTGCTGCTGCTGAAGTTGGTGGTTGTACTGCTGCCGATAGTGCTGGTACTGCTGGTGCGGATTCGACTGTGTCTGCAGGCCACTAGGAGACTCACTTCCGTTCACACTGCCACTTAAACCCCCACCCACACCACCACTAAAACTCCCACCGAACCTGTGGTTCGGGCTAAACCCCCGGCTCGGACTGAAACGGCTCGGGCTATATCCACGGCTAGGGCTGTATCCGCTGCTGAAACTATGACCCCCACTGACCATATAATTCCGATATGCAACCTGCCCCTGCCCCTGCCCCTGCCCCTGCCCCTGCCCCTGCCCCTGTTGCCTCAGTCCTTGCGCCTGGTGCCCCTGCCCCTGTTCCTGTTCCTGTTCCTGCCTTGGCTCCTGCTCCTCCTGTTGTCCCTGCCGTCCCTGCCCCTGTCGCCCCAGCCCCTGCCCCAGAGGAGGGGAGGGTGCCTGGAAGCGGTGAGCCGCAGGCATGGATGACGTGGTGCTGAGCTGGCGGTCGCTGAGCTGGCGATCGCGGCGCACACGACGAATCACGTTCAAGGCGGAGAGCCACCTGCGCACTGTTGGATGATGCGGGTGGCATGACGTCATTTGGATGACGTGGAGTCGTTAGCATGGTGTATTGTTATGAGGATGACACGACATCATTTGGATGACATAGGGTCGTTCCATGGAATGAAACATCTCCAAGAAAAACATCATAAATAGATTAGGATGGAATAATGACACAAAGATGCTATGTAAGAAATTAGCTTAACCGCTCGTGTACCTCTGGACGATGATCTGCGGTCTGATGCGGTGAGGTGTGGTGGAGACGCTGGAGAGCCACGACTGAAAGTGGAGAGTGCGAAAGGGAAGAATGAACCATCAGCACGAAGCAATGCCTTTCACGAACCGGCTGCAGCAAACTTCGTAACCTTCTCAGCTTTAAAACCCTTATAGAAATCGACTTACGTTGTGCCTCTGACAGACATCTGACGGAATCCGTCAAGGGGAACGTCCACAAATCCTCCTCCTGATGCTTCTTCCGTTGCTGCTAAAGCAGCCGCCGCGGCAGCTGCAGCCGCCGCAGCAGCAGCCACGGCAGCGCTTCCGCCAGCTCCCATAGGAGAATCTCCCCCTGCGGACGCGCTGCTGTTCCGCCCGCCCCACACGCGCGCAGCCCCGCGCGCCCGCGCGCCCGCGGGCGTCAAGGGGGACGAATCCGCGCCTCCGCCCACCCGTTCCCCCGCCCTTCCTCTGCGCGAAATCCCCCGCCTCCTCTGCCGAACGCTGCTAGATCCTCTAACAGGCGCAGTTTCGCCAGAAGCCGCGTTAGTGGCGGCATCGTTATAGTCAAAGCGCCACGGCGACATCCCAAACGACAAAGCGCGCCGCCCTAATCCTGGGGGACGCCGCCTCGCCGGAGAGAGACTATCGTCATCATAGGCGAATCTTGCTACTGATTCGCTCCTCCTAGATTCGCTCGTAGCCCCAGCTGCGCCCAACGTCCCCCTCCCCGCGACCTCCCCGCGCCGCCTCCCCCCCACTGTCCCCGTTAAAGGGCCCGAACCCACGTGCGTTATAGGTGAACTGAAAGAAGTGTCGGTGTCGGGACTCGAACCCGAGTCGTGACGGCGCAAGGACGTGCTTCCAGCGGTCCCCGCGTCGCTGGCGGAAGAAACGGCACTGGCGGAGGAAAGCGCACTGGCGGAACTTTGCTGGGAAAGGCCGCGCCATCTGCGGGAGAGAAACCCAACAGATGCCATGCTGCGGAACAGGGCGGAAGGAGGTAGGGGGAGAGGCGGAATCGGATAAGGGGAAAGCAAAAACAGACAGCGGAACAGAAAGACTGACGACGGGAAAAAACGGAGAGCGAAGGGAGGCACAGTGATTTGAAATAGGTTTACCTGCGCGCAAGTACAGAGGAGGGCGACCTCTATCCCGAGACTACAAGCTCACAAACGCCGCGCAGGCGCCCTCTAGACCTCTTACAGAAGAGGACGACCTCTATCTCAGGAGCTTGGGACGAGCTTACTTGGCGCGGCGCCTGCGCGGCGCCTAAGTAGGAGGCAACGGTAGCGAAGACGACGCCGTCCCAGAGAGATTCGTAAACAAGCCGGCCAGCAGTCGCTGTTTGAAACGCACGGCGTGGAGTCAGACGGCACGGTGACTTCTGATTCGCCTCAACAGTTATATCGGGAGGGACACGGCGTTGAGTTATAGATTGGAGGGAACACGGCGCCGGGAACGGCTCAGAAGCTCCTCAGATTCTAGAATTGGTTGCAGGTGACGACGCCGCGAGAGGAGCACAGCGTCTCCGTCTCCTCGCCTCCTGTGCGACGATTCTCTCGTGCGACGATTCTCTCATGCGACGATTCCCTCATGCGACGATTCCCTCATGCGACGATTCCTTCATGTGTCCATCCCTCTCATGCACTTTTGAACCGCTTTTCCTCTTGAACCTCGCTTCAAAAATCAACTCCCGCGCAGTGACGTTTCCCAAATGTACACTCAAATTCCGTGGCTTACAATCTAAATCGCATTCTACGTCTGCACACGTTTAAAGTGGTCTCGAATCCACGTTTCAAGCCTGCCGCGCGAATACTGTGTTGGTCAATCCCGAGGGGGTTAGTCGAGTTACTAGACACACGAACTCTATGAAGGGACTTCAGGGGGTTACCTAACTCTCGACCATGGATGGCGAATCCATTATGTAGACTGGATATTCCTTGGTCGGTGTAAAGTCATTATTTCCGAGACGTATGTACAGATAAGCAAAAGACGAGAGACGTAACGAACGAGCGTTGTAAAAGACGAATGAATTTACTTCCAGGAACGAGGCCGATGTGACACGTCAAATCCAAGACACAATCGCCCGGTTCCTAAACATGCATGGTAACGAGCCTTCCGCAAATCCCGTTCAAGGTCAAGGCGGCGCCAGCGGTGACATGCCAGCCGAACCAACAACCCTCTCACTTCACCACAACAAGTGATCGTTTCGCTCTGAACTTTCACCTCTTCGTCCTGCCTCCCGCTTCCATTTCAACCCTTGGGATTGCCCACGTGCTGCTCTCACCGCTGCCATACGAACAGCCCCCTCGAAGACATCGAGCAGGCACCAATAGTGCAAGGGAATCCGAGGGTGGAGCACAGATGTGCCTCGCAACACAAACCACACTGAAACATACTGTATCGTATTATTACGTAAACAACCGTGTTAAAAACCTCTGTAGCCCCAAGGGCTTGGCAGCCTGTAGAAGGCAACATAAGTACTTCGGTAGTTGCGGGACGAGTTGCTCTGGTTCGGTAGAGACCTCAACTTGGACATGGGCTGAAATTCATTACAGGCATGGATCCAGCCTCGACCCTTGGTCCGCTTGATTTGGATGGCTCGGGTACGGGAAGAAACAGGTGAGGGAATTGCTAGAAACTTTTGCGTTGGAGTTCTGGTGTGGGCATGGCTGGACCACTATGGGTGTGGCGCAGTCGTTTGGTTTGTGGTAGGATTGAGTTCGGTAGAGAGCGGCGAGAACAGCACGCGCATTTGTGGGGGAGGGGGGTGGGTGAATTTAGGGACAACAGTGTGAAGGGGAGTGGTGAGCGATGAACGCGATGTTCATGCGACTCCCTGGTGTACGCACCCAAGTAGTTCCGACGGTCGCAGGGCAGCCGACATCAAGTGACGGCGATCTCTGACATGTCGCCCGACGTCGTTATTGTGGCTGAGGCTCTCGGTTCGGGCGGAGACTGGTTCGACAAACCACACAAACCAAGATCATACTATAGCGCAAAGCCCCTGGATGTGTGGCTTGGCAGGAGAAGCCGAGCCAAAGGACACACAATGTACAATTTGCTGTTTTGACCCGATTTCAGGCTATTGGAAACTACTCAATACGAGACTTGGGGGTAAGGTACACTGGAACTATACAAATCTACTATCCAAGCAAATATAAATAAGAAACAAATATAGCACCAACAAAATGCACAATTCTTGTCAAACCTAGAATACTCCTTGGAGCTTCCACAAAATAGAACAAACCGATGTCCAAAGAATCAGGTTGACAATGGCAGAAATGCCTCCAATCTTGAACAAGTCAGGAAGACTTACATAACCAGCTGCAACAATTACAACCAACAAGAAAGGGACAAACATCAGTGCACGACAGGGAAAAACATATGTCCACAAAACAATCCGCACCCGTCAATCACATGCAACCACAAAGCATCCATTATAACTCACCTCCATAATACAGCGCTGCCTGCCCGCTGCTATAATGCGTAATTGCACCAAACAAATTCGTATTTAACGCCAGTGCGAACGCACCAACCTCCCCGGGAACACCAGCAGCTAGCTGCATGGCGAGGAAAGCCGCATACAGCGCCCCCACGTGAGCTGTCTGGCTGGCAAAAAGGTAGTGAGCGAGGAAGTAGAGTACTTGCAGCTGGAAGAAACTGGAAACCCAAGTTAGCTCTGCTGGGAAGTCTAGCGGTGGTACGGCGACAGCAGCAGTGGTGATGGCAGTAGATACTGCTTCTCCTGCTGCTGCTCCTGCTGCTGCTCCTGCTGCTCCTGCTGCTCCTGCTGCTGCTCCTGCTGCTGCTACCGCTCCCCCTGCTCCCACTCCCGCTGCTGCTGCAGTCACCCCCCCAACCATCTCCCCCAAATCTCCCCCCAGCATCCCCACCATTCCCCCCATCTCCTCCCCCAGCATCCCCCCCGTCGCCATATCCCCAGCCAGAATCCCACCGGGAACCATCCCAAGCCCCCCTGCAACCCCATCGGCCATCCAACCAACGACCCCCAAGTGGGTGAGCTGGGCGGACATGGCGATGAGAGCAGCGAACCACATGAGAGTGTCCCAGGCTGACTTCTCAGAGAGACAATCGGACCACGAGACGACGCCTGAGAGGAGGAGGAGAGAGAGCGCTGACATAGCGGTTACCACACTGGGAATACCTAGCGACTCCCTGCTTGGGTGAGGGTGGGGTGGAGGGGAAAAGCGGGGGAGAGAGAAGGGGCGATGAGAGCAGCGAACCACATGAGAGTGTCCCAGGCTGACTTCTCGGAAAGGCAGTCAGACCACGAGACGACGCCTGAGAGGAGCAGGAGAGAGAGCGCTGACATGGCGGTTTCCACACTGAAGACACTCAGCGACTCACTGATTAAGAGGGCGGAGAGAGGGGGAGGAAAGAGAGCAGAATTGCATGAAGGAAATAGTGAGCTAGGACAGAGAGAGAATGTACCCCAACACACACCGGCACATACTCATACCCCCTCCCCCCCGACACACACACCAACACAGCAACACACCAGCATGCGAGCACACCAACTCACATCAACTCACATCAACTCACATCAACTCACATCAACTCACATCAACTCACACCAACACCCATCGCACTCACCCCATTATCCACATGGTGATCGCCAGTCCCATGGTGCCAATCATGATCATCTCCTTCCCCCTCACCGCCCCCATCTCCTTTAAGCTCCTCCGTTACAAGAACACCTATTCATGCTGACCATGCACTCACCCCATGGTCCACATGGTGATCGCCAGTCCCAGCACCCCAGGACACACACACACACCAACGTAGCAGCAGCACACCAGCACATACCCATCACACTCACCCCATGGTCCACATGGTGATCGCAAGTCCCATGGTGCCAATCATGTTTTTTTGAGACGTCTCAAAACTCCCCCGTCACAAGAACACCTATTCATGCTCACCATCATGCACTCACCCCATGATCCACATGGTGATCGCCAGTCCCAGCACCCCAGGACACACACACACACCAACGTAGCAACACACCAGCACATACCCATCGTACTCACCCCATTATCCACATGGTAATCGCGAGTCCCATGGTGCCAATCATGTTATTTCGCCTCTCACACCCATGCATGCTCACCACCATCGCACTCACCCCATTATCCACATGGTAATCGCCAGTCCCATCGTGCCAATCATGATCATCTCCTTCCCGCTCACAGCCCCCATCTCCTCAAGCCTCCTCTTTGCAAGCCCCGGCGCCTCTGGCGTTTCTTTAACCTCCGGAGCGAACACGTTGAACATGAGCATGGGGGTGACTACCAACCCCAGCGCCCCCGGCACCACGGCCATCCCCATCCACGTGGAGAAGGCGTTGGGGATAGCGACGCCCATCTCTTGGGCGAGCTTCATGCACAGCAGGTTCTGCCCGGCTCCTGCGAGAGAAAACATGATGAGAAAGGTGGTGAGAAACATGGCAGTGCAGTGAGCAAACACCTTGACCATGAGCACAGGGGTGACTACTAGTCCCAGCGCCCCCGGCACCACGGCCAACCCCATCCACGTGGAGAAGGCGTTGGGGATTGCCACACCCATCTCTTGGGCGAGCTTCATGCAGAGCAGGTTCTGCCCGGCTCCTGTGAGGCAAAACAGGGTGGGAAACAGGGCAGTGCTGTGAGCGAACACCTTGAACGTGAGCATGGGGGTGACTACTAGTCCCAGCACCCCCGGCACCACGGCCATCCCCATCCACGTGGAGAAGGCGTTGGGGATTGCCACACCCATCGCTTGGGCGAGCTTCATGCACAGCAGGTTTTGACCGGCGCCTGTGGGAGAGGCGAAGGGGGGGGGGAGAGCGGTGAGGAACATGGCACTGTTGTGCGCGGAGGTTTGCAGTTGCCACAGGTGTGTGCGGGTGTGTGCGGGTGTGCGCGGCTGCGTGCGGCTTACCTATTGAGGAAAACACTAAGCCTTCCCACCGGTGAGAAACATGGCGCTGCTGTGTGCAGCTTACCAGTGAGGAACATTGCACTGCTGTGTGCAGAGGTCTGCAGTTGCGTCATGATGAGAAACGCGCCCAGCTTCTTGCTGCTGGGGTCGTTGGGGCGGCTGTCAAAGCGCTTAGAGAGAGAGTCGATGATGGGGAGGAACACCCCCCCCGCTCGCGCCGTGGTGCTGGGCATGGCTGGGGCTAGCAGGGCTTCGCTTGCTGAAGGTCAGAGCAGTAGGGGGGAGCAAAGGGGTAGGAGGACGCGGCAGGAAAGAAAGGTAAAGGGAGAGAGTTTAGAAAGAAAGTAGACGATAGGAAGGAAGACCCCCCCCCGCTCGCGCTGTGGTGCTGGGCATGGCTGGGGGCAGCAGGGCTTCACTGGCTGGTGGTTGTGGGGAAGGGGGGAAGAGGGGGAAGCGGGTAGGGGAGAGGGTAGCACGGAAGGGAAAGGGGAAGGGAGAGAGGCTGGAAGACCTCTCCAGCCCAAGCCGTGGTTCTGGGGATGGTCTCACCGAATCTTACCGCGCCACCCCGCTTGGAACCCTGCCGTACCGGCCTTGCCCCTACCATACCTGCCAGACCGTAGCTACAGCATTGTACCTGCAAGCCCGTAGCTGAGACAGAGCGTGCTGCTGCCGAACCACTTGACAAAGAGCGTGGCAAAGCGATCGCCCAGCCCCGTGGTGACGAACGAAAAACGCACACATTTGGGAACCGAGTTTCACCGTTCCACACCTCGTGACACCATAACAACATACCTGCCAGCCCGTAGCTGAGACCCAAGGTGCTGCTGCCGAACCATTTGACGAAGAGCGTGGCAATGCGGTCGCCCAGCCCTGTGGTGACAAATCCGCGAGCGAAGAAGAAAGAGATGACTATCAACCAGATGACCTCGTTGGTCATTGCGCTGATGAAAAAGGAGAAGACGATGATGGGGTTGGAAGGGGTCGGGGAAGGTTGGGAGGAGAGGGGGAGTGTAAGTCGCGAGCGAAAAAGGAGATGGCGATGAGCCAAAGCACCTCGTCGGTCATGGCGCTGATTTTTGGTTGGGGGAGAGGAGAGGGGAGAGCGGAAAAGGGGGGGGTGGTGGGGCGGAATGGGGAGGCGGAGCGGAAGGACGTGGGTGGTGGGGTGGCGGAGAGGTGGGCTGAGAATATATGACTATGACTCCATAAAAACAGCAGATTGAGATGGAAACGCGTCATTGCTAACCAGCTCTACATCCTATCGCCTCATAACAAGTCCGAGACTCTCTGTAACGAGTATGTATATCCTATCACCCAATGCTTCAATCTCAAGCGGTGTAAAAGGCCTCTCAGCACCTTCTCACCTAATGGCGTCAGAGAAAGAGAGAGTGCCTGTGATTATAGCGAAGGAGAGGCAAACGAAGGCCCACGCGCCCACGGGAAGCGGCCTGTTGGAGGAGAGGGGGGGGGGAAGATGAAACGGCGAAATAGGAGGTGAAGAAACGGCGAGTTAGGAGGAGATGAAACGGCGTGAGGCCTCGGGGTGATGGGTTCGGGTAGAGGGAAGAGTAAATCTGAGTCGCTTTTGAGAATTCTCAAAAGCGACTCAGACTTAGTTCGGGAAGAGGGACGAGTGGGGGAAAGGACCGCGGAGATTGGGAAGGCGGGAGTGCGGATGAGGATTAGCGGACATAACGACGTACGGCATGACCTGTCCCCGTTATAAGCCACGCCGCTTACTCACCCGAGAATCAACCCCGTTATAGTGGTGAGGAACACGGCCAGCAGCTGCCACGCTTGGTCCGTCAGCCCCTCGGGAACTGCGGCGCGCGGATTGGGGGGAGGGGAAGGGGGAGCGGGAATGGGGAGGGGGAAGGGGACGGGGAGGGGGACGGGGAGGGGAAGGGGGAGGGAGAGGGGGAAGAGGAGGGGGGTTGAAGGGGAGGGGTGAGCGGTGAGCGGTCTGGAGTCAACGGCCAGTTTCGAATGCCCGCCAGACATTAAAGCCCACGTGCAATTACAGCATACCTGGAATTAAGGCCCACGTCGCGAGGCCCACGCCGACAGACGCAGCGAACGGCAGCAACTTAACGCCGTCCCATGCAGACCCCGAGTCGCTACTCGCGTCGGCATCGCGCTCTTCGTCTGCCGGCGACGTCACAGCCGCCGTCGTCGCCACCGCCGCCGCCGGTGGCGGGGGCGACCGCTGAGCCGGCCGCGGCCCGGCCCCTGCCGCTGCCGCCGCCGCCACCCCATTTCTATGGTCCCGATGATGATGATGATGAGGAGAGCCGTGAAACTCATTCGCTGTTCTTGGTGTTTTTAACGCGGAGGATTGTAGCGGGGAAGCTGATAACGAGGACGATACGCAGGCTTCTGATGGTACACCTCGAAGGGCGAGATTGAAAGCGAGCGCTTCGGCGCTGAACGCGCTTTCCTGGAGAAGGGAGCGGTGATTGGGGCCGGAAGGTGCGGCGTTAGTCACGGCGCGAAGTGCGGCGCCTCCCGCAGTCGACCGGTGGGGGGCTGACGATTGCGACGCGGCCGACACTCGGCGGTGATTGGGAGGGGAGGGGAACGATACCGGCCCGGTTCGGCGTCGGAGCGGAACCGCGGTTGTCTTCAACGCGGTTCGGCGGCCATAGAGCGGCTTGAGACGACACTCGGGTGTGGGCGGAGTGATTACGCGGCGGGTTAAGATGGGCGCGAGAGACGGCGGGTGTCGCGGAGACGAATCTCCGCGGTGCGGTCGTCCACAATTCTGTCTTCCAAGGTTTGTCGAATCGCTCGGGTTGCTGAGTTTGCTAGAATTGTTTGCGCAGAGCAGACCCGTCGGGGCAGACACGTTGGATTGAAGCACTCCCGCCCATGACGGAAGTGCGGCTGTCATAATTTAGGGAGGCCGAATGTTAAATATCTGGGAACGAAGAACCGCGCGTTTTGAAACTTTCCTACCTCGCAATTATTGTGCGATCCGGTGAAGGTGCTAACTGTGACAGCGTGAAGATTCGCGTCGCGATTAGCAAACTCTAGACGGAAGAGAACGATAACGTCGGGAGGGAAACGAGCTGACGATTAGCAGTGAAAGAAATGGAGGCAGGCAGCACAAGCTGTAGGAAAAATGACTCCAGAAGCTCTGACATGCGACATCTTGCTTTGTGGTGGGGTAGTGAGGTGACTGACTCAGGGGGGTGAGCGCGAAGCGGAGTGAGGGCTGAGCGGTTAATCCGCGGAGCGCAGTGAGTGTGGTGCATGGGTGAACGCGGAGCGCAGCATGAGTGTGGGTGGGTGGAGAGGAGAGTGGTGAGCGCGGAGCTGAAATGCCTGCTTGATTGATAAGGTTTGTGGCGCCCCACGGCAGTTCGGTGGTTGGGGATAGTCTACCATTTGGCCGAGAAGGCGCCGAAGCTCGCTGCCGAAAAGTTCACGGCTTCGTTAGCGTTTCGTAACCCAATGAAAAGCAGATTTTCCTGCCCGCGTTATCTATCACGAAGAACCACTAAGCGAGGAGCCAGGGGCAACTTTTCGACGTTGATTGGTTGCAACTTTGTCTTTCTGGCCAATCCGTGTGCGGAGCGTGGTGGGGGTCCTTTCTAATCCAAGTGACCACTTTTCATTCGCTTTCGCCCCCTCACAATCTTTTCGTTCCACACTTCTGGCCTGCCCTAACCAATCTGATCAAGGCGCAAAAGAACGAAGCATTGTCGAGAAGGGCACGTGCGCGTCCCGCCGGCGTTGCGTCATTCTTGGCGAAATCGCGCGAATCGGCGGAAATTGCGCTTGTCTCAAAAGAATCGACCCAAATTGCTCACACTTCGCCACGTGGGCGTTTTTCTCAATTGAATGGACCGACTTTCCCCCCGCCCCCCCAACCCGTTTGTCACGCCCTTCCCCTCCAAAATTCGGGCACCAGCCGGAATTTCATGGAATCACAAAAAGTCACGAATACATGCTTTTTCGTAACGCTAAGATTCCAACACCCTAGCGACATCTGATTGGACAGAACACCTATGACTTTTAATGAGAACTTTAGCACTAATAGAGTTTTATTAATTATGTTCCTCTGCAGTAACGTATTTCTTTCATTATTCATAATAGTATGATAAAATATATTTTCTAAATAGCATCAAGCAGTAAAATAAGAAAATATCTACCTCGTTCAAAAATAGTTTTGCCAATTAGTGACTATTATAATAAGTTTCCAAAATTTAACTCTTAGTTTTTTATGGTTTATGGAATTAGCTGTATATAGATATATAAAAATCATACAAAACCTATAGGTCATTTTTCATATGTTTTCATGCCATTAATGTAGACAGGGGCGCAAGAAAACTTATCACAAATAACTTACAGATTTTTTTGTTTTTTTAATATCTATATAAAACTCTCTCTGGAAACCATAAAAATCTAAGAGTTAAATTTTATAAACTAATAATAATAGTCACTCCAGGGAAAACAAAACTAACTATTTTTGAACTAGGTAGATATTTTGTTTGATTTTACTGCTTGATATGAGTCAGAAAATAAATATTATCATACTAAAAAATGTTACTGCAGTGGAACATAAAAGGTCAAATCCCTATTTCTGTTAAAGTTCTCATTAAAAGTCATAGGTGTTCTGTCCAGTCAGATGTCGCTAGGATGTCGAAACCTTAGCGTTCGAAAAAACATGTATTCGTGACTTTTTGTGATTTCACGAAATTCCAGCGGGTGCCCGAATTTCGGGGGGGGAAGGGCGGGAAAAACGGGTTAAGGGGGTGGGGGGAAAAGCGGTCCATACAATTGAGAAAAACGCCCGCGTGGCAAAGTGTGAGCAATTTGGGTCGATTCTTTTGAGACAAACGCGATTTCCGCCGATGCGCGCGATTTCGCCGTCATTCTTCGAAATGATATGCTGGATGCGCCAAAGGTGTGGCTCAGGCCACATCATCCTAAAAGCTGCGCCATCTCACGAACCCCTTCCATGAAGAATGAACGCCTTCGATTGACACACCAAGACAAACCTGTGTTGACTGCGGAGATGAGTCACTAGCGGGAATGGGGCGCACCATTGCGATTGGCCATTTCGGGTTACGATATTTACGTGCTCAATCTGGCGAACATGTAGAACAATTCGCTATCCATGTACGCAACAACAACATACAAATTTGGGTTGTCTACCTACATCTGTTATGCTGTGTGTACTTATTCACTTGATCAATTAGCAAATAATAAATCATACTCACATCTTTAAAGGGCTCGCATGCTTTTCCTCTTCATTTCAAGGTGCAGATGAGTTATAAAGGAGGTAGTTTTGGCATGTGCTGCATTTTTTATTGTAAACAAAACATAGCATCATATGGCGTCTTTTTTTTTATCAAACGCGATATCATATGTATATCTTGACTAGAACTCTAACTTGGGACAATAAATTATTGGAAAAATGAATGGTTTCTTGTTCGGCATCGTTTTTTTTTTTTTTTTCACACAATATTTGCTGTACAAACAGCTACTCCAAACTTCCAAACTTGGCAATGAAGAAAACCTAATGAACTGTTTTTCTCTATCTCTGTCTTACCAAACTATTCAGCGGATGAGCACCAGTAATGCCCTGATCTCCTCGTCAGATGTGTAGATAGAGACGTTTAGGGTTCAGCAGTTAGGCTAGCGTTACCGCCTCGTCCGTTCGTTTACCGCTCCTAATCTCCCTTAATTTCGATCTGCGCATTCGCCGTTGCTAGCGTCCCTTGTTTGCTGTCTCATCGACGAGTCACCGTTGATTTGGAAGCCTTTATAACGAAAAGATGAAGCTCGTCAGGTAGGAATCACCCATTCATTCCAATGGCTGTTAATTCATTCCAAATCGTACGTTTCCAAGGCTTCGGCTTGATGTTGTCTGACAGTCTGGTTGCTCTTGAACTTGTGCAGGTTTCTTATGAAGCTCAACAATGAGACGGTGTCCATAGAGCTGAAGAATGGCACGATTGTACACGGGACCATTCTCGGTAAGGCTATAGATTACATATTGCCTTCCCATCCCGTTGTCGTCTCCACTCATCGTTGAACTTAATCAGCGACGCACTTCTCCCAGACCAACCGATTTATCAGTTCCTGGAAAATAAGGGACTAAACGTCCATTTTTTAGCTATTCGATTCCTCGTCTAAAACTCCCCCATTTTCCCGGTTTTCCCTCCTTGCGCTCTGCTGGATTTTCCGCTCTTTCCGTTCGGGGATCTTCATGAACCCGCAAATAGTCGTCGCTCTAAGATGCTGGCAGCTTGACGATTGACAATTGTACGTAGTTGCAGAGGTAACACGATATTGTCATCATGCAGCTTATTTCTGTGTCCTCATTTTTTTTCTTCAATTTTTTTCCCGTTTTCCCCGTTTCGCTGCTGCGTTTCCCACCCCACCCGCTCCCTTTCCCCCACGCCCGCTCGGCGTTTTCCACTCCCCCGCCCCCCCCTTCCCTTCCCCTCCCCTCCACTCCCCCCCTCTCCGTTCCCCCCGCCCCTCCCTACCCCCTTTCCTCCCCCTATAATTCCGCTGAAATGCATCAGGGGTGGACATCAGCATGAACACCCACCTTAAAACAGTGAAGCTTACAGTCAAGGGCAAAAACCCAGTGGCCCTGGACCATTTGAGTGTACGGGGACACACAATTCGGTATTTCATCCTGCCTGACAGCTTGAATCTTGACACACTGTTGGTGGATGATGCACCCCGACGAAAGGCAAAGAAACAACCAGCAGGTATGTGCATCTGTGGTCGGGGGCATGTGTTATTCATTTATTATGTTTGTGATGCTGTGTGATTAGGTACAACCATTCTGATTTCATTGTTTTATGATTGCTTTTGCAGGGCGGGGTGGAGCTCTGGGAAGAGGCAGGGGACGAGGAAGGGGCAGGGGCCGCGGTCGTGGCCGTGGCTGATATCCTTTTGGCATGCAGTCTCAAAGAATATAACAGTCAAACCAAACAAGCATGCGGTTTTCATGAACATAACACGCTAGTGTAGTCATTAATCTCACATGTAAGAGGCGGGAATGTTTTGAATGATATGCTCAGCTGAGTGAAATTGAAAACTGTAGCATCCAAGTTGCAGGCAATGGTGTGCCCCGTACGCGATATCAGCATTTTCTAAGCAAGCGACTCGGCAATCCTAAGACCCGACAAAGATTCTCCAAGCCAATTTGTTGTCGCTGCTTTTCCTCGCTCGCATAAAAGCTGGAAACGAACTCGCTATTGCACACGCCCTGAAATCTCGTTCGCGCTGTCGTTTGCCACCGCCTCACGTTAATCTACCATTCCTGGTCAATTTCTCCCCCTCCCGCGCGCGTCACGAATCCCTCCCGACGGTCTGCATGACCTCGCCTCTCGAACCACAAGATGGCCCAGTTTCCCGTCTCGCATTGCGCATTCTTGAATGTAGGGTTTGCTGGGAGCTTCGTGCTTCGGCTTACCTCATTCTTAGAGTTCCTCGAGATCCATAGCTGGTTGTTTTATCGGGTTAAGCCGACTTGTAGGCAGATCCGGCCAGTTCTGCCTTTTTTTTGGCTGACTGATAACGGATTTTGGTTCAGGACCCAACTTTACGGAGTCTATTCCGTTCCGTCAGCAGCTGAATCCGTCCGGCCACCCTGACCGAATCTCGTAGGTGCTCTTCCCACATTCCGGGCTCTCCACCCTTCATCCCGCGTCACAAGAGCCAGATTAGCTACTGTCACGCTTCTCGTTTTCCCGAGCACCCGTCATCTCGTTGGTCCTACTTGAGAGCACCGCTTGCGTCATAATTTTAGGGTTTCGTTCCGAGATTGCCCCTCACTGACTATGTCAAGTTGGAATCTCGTATAGTTAGCCTCGGTAACGCGTTTAGCACCGCATCGCTCTCTGTCACCTCTTTCGCGGCAAGTTCGTTTCTGTCCGCTTTGCTCCATTCGTCATTGTGCCACTTGGGCGTTTCTTTCGTGTTTCCTTCACGTTCCCTTCACCCGGCTAGCTCTGTGCTTGTATCGAAAGCTCTTTTCGGATTCGTTCAATGTTGCTCCGATGCTACTGCCAGCGGTTACGAAATTTCGGACATTGGAAGCGCTCCAGCTGCAGTTTAGGGTTGCGCCGTTGTTTCCTTCGTTCTCCCGTTGTTGCATTCTTGTTACCGTTGTTTCCGTCATTCTATCGTTAATTCCTTCATGTTACCGTTCATAATCTCTGCACTTAATGTCCCACCTCACCGCTTCAGCCTTGTCGCTCCCCCATACCCGTTCTCAGATATCTTATTGAATTTTCACCCGTTCTTTGATATCTTATCTGCTTCACACCAAGTCATCTGTTTCCTCCTTTCTTTCCTCCTCTCTTTCATCCTCTCTTTCCTCCTCTCTTTCCTCCTCTCTTTCCTCCTCTCACATCTCTCATGCACAGGTCATGAGCTGCCAAGACGGATCAAACAAACCGGCACTCGCCGAATCCCAGTCTCCTGTGACGACACCTGTCGGCACACGATTGGCTGGTTCCATTGGCCAGCCAAGCTATGTCACAGCGGGTGCAGCGGCCAGTGCTGTTTTCGGCGGTGGTGATGGGCTAGATAGTGTTGCTGTCGCTGCTGCTGCCGCTGCTTCTGGTGTTAGTGGCGGGCTAGGTAATGCTGCCGTCCCTGGTGTTGGTGGGGGGCCTCTTGCTGCTGGTGGTAGTGGTGGGCTAGGTAACTCTCGTGTCTCTGGTGTTGGTGGGGTTGCTGCCGCTGCTGGTGGTAGTGGCGGGCTAGGTAATGCTGCCGTCCCTGGTGTTGGTGAGGGTTCTTCTGCTGCTGCCGATGAAGGTTTGTTGAGCTTTCTTTGCAATACTGCCTTGGTAGCTGCTGCTCCTGCTGCTGCCACTGCCACTGCCACTGCTCCTGCCCCTGCCACTGGCACTGCCACTGCCACTGCAGTTTCCGGTGCTTCTAATGGTGCTTCTGCCTCAGCTAATGGTGTTGGTGAGAGTGATGGCACTGCAACCATATCAGCTAGCCATGCCACCAGGGTTCTGATTCCGTGCTATCAGCTAGCTGCAGTGCCTGCGGTTAGGGTTTCTCCGCCTCCTTCTCCTGCTGCCGCTGCTGCTGCTCCTGCTGCCACCTCGCCTGCTAAAGCCGCCTTTCCTGTGTGTATGGAAGGAACAAAGCCCTGCATAGCAAGGGCTGTCATTGAGGGAGCAGTACGAGATGTTACGGCAACTGACGCAGTTGATGCATCAGTTGAAACGGCCATTGATACAGCAGCTGACGTGGCAGCGAAATTGGATTATTTCGCAGCTGACGTGGCCGCTAAATCAGGAGATGGTGCTGGAGCAGAAGCAGTGGCTGACGTGGAAGACAACTCAAGAGCTGCTACTGCAGCCGAAGCAGTAGCTAACATTCCAGCCCAATCAGGAGCTGATACTGCAGCAGAAGCGGCAGCTAGTGCTCAAACGACTCAAACGACGACACATGCTGAGATTTGTTTTGACAGCACAACAGCCGAAGCAGAGGCAGACAAGAGGAGTCGCAAGTTGAGGAAGAAGAAGCGGCTGGTGCGTGTCTGTGTGAGAGAGGTTGCATCTGAGTTCAGTTGCAACGAGAAACTGGTCTATCCTGTGATGCTTGTGCCTGCCTGCCCTTCGTCTCTTCCTTTTCCTCTCTTCCATTGCCTCGCTTCCTTTTTCTCCCTTCCTTTTCCTCTCTTCCTTTTCCCTGTCTTTTTCATCCCCTTGTTGAGTCCTCCCCCTCCTCCTCCTCCTCCTCCTCCTCCTCCTCCTCCCTCCTCCTCCTCCCTCCTCCTCCTCCTCCTCCTCCTCCTCCTCCTCCTCCTCCTCCTCCTCCTCCCCCTCCTCCTCCTCCTCCTCCTCCTCCCCCACCTTTGTATGCCCCTGTCAAGCTGATGAGATGGCAGGAGAAGAATATCATGATTTGCCCAAGGTATCGCCTTTTGGTGTGACGATTCTTGAGGCACCCAAAAAGTTTTCTCTCCCGTCGTCTCTTCTTCTTCCTTCTCCCTTCCATGCCCCTGTTAGGCCGATGACATGGCAGGAGAAGAGTTTTTCTTCCTGCCCAGAAAAGTGCCAACAAGACGGCCTAAAAAAGCCGCGCCCGAAACACTTCCCGAGCCTGCTACCAGACCTGCCAGCGAACCTGCTACCGAGCCTGTGACGGAACCTGGCCCGGGACTTGGTATGGAAGGAATGGAAGCAAAGCAGGTGCTTCTATCCGAATTGTCTACAGCAGCAGAGCGTATCAGGTCAGGACTTGATGTGGCAGGGCTTATGGAAGCAGCAGCAGTAGTGGAAACACCGTCACTGAAGCAGGCTGCGTTGAGAGAAGAGTCAGAAGCGCAACCAGGAGCCTTTGAGTCAACGCACGCGGCGCCGAGGAATCAGAATTTGGTGAAGGAAGAGTCAGAAGCGTGTGCAAGAGCTGCCAGTGCGATTGGCTGCTTCCAGCAGCATCAGAATTACCATCAGAATCAGCAGCAGTGGCGGCAGCATGAGCAGCAGGATGATCACCAGCGACAGCAGCAGTGGGGCCAGAAGCTGAGTCTGACGCAGCCTTATAATATTTCCTGGGAGCTTCGGGAAAGCAAGCCGACCAGTAGAAACGCACCACTTGGCGCACTTGGTACCAATGGGTTGAGTTCATCGAACCGTGATTCGTCGTTGGCAGAAGGGGTGCGATTAGGGTATCATAAGGAAGAGGCTATCACAGAGGGGACTGAACGAGGTGATGGAATGAGGGATGAGGAGGGGGGTGGTGAAGGAGAAGAGAAGACGGCTCATGGTGTTGCTGATGGTGTTGGTGTTGCTTTTGGTGTTGCTGATGGTGTTGGTGTTGCTAAATTGGAGCGGAATTGCTTGCCAGGGGTAGATGTGGTGGGGGCTGGGAGCCATGGTGGTGGATCAGGTAGTGAGGAAGAGGGACGTGGAGTGGGAGAAGAGAAGACGGTATGTGTTGGTGGTGGTGGTGTTGGTGCTGCTCTTGTGGAACAGAATGGCTTGCCTGGGGTTGAGGGTCGAAAAGGGAGCAAGGGGAAGGGGAAGGGGGTGGGGAAAGCGAAGGAGGGAGGGAAGGCTGAAATGCGTTGTAAAGGGGCTAAAGCGAGGGCAGGAGGCAAGGCAAAAGCAGGAGGAGGGTCAAGCGGGGATGGGTTGGAGAAGGGAGGTGCAAAACCCAAGAAGTCTAAGTCTGTAAAAACTGCCAAGGCTGCAGGTTCGGCCAAGGCTGCAGGTTCGGCCAAGGCTGCAGGTTCGGCCAAGGCTGCAGGTTCGGCCAAGGCTGCATGTTCGGCCAAGGCTGTAGGTACGGCCAAGGCTGTAGGTACAGCCAAGGCCCAGAGGAAGCGTGAGGAAGCAGGGGGACAAGCAGGTGTGGCGGGAAAGAAGGCGAAGGGGACGGGAGGAAAGAGGAAGGGGATTGCAGCTGTGATGCGTGAGGGTGATGGTGCTGAGGGTGTTGGGAATGAGGGTGGTGTTTCTGGGTCAGGTGCTGCAGGTGGTTCAGGTGTTTCTGGGTCAGGTTCAGGTGGCCTGGTGGTTGGGATCCCATCTGTTCCGCCCCTTTCCCCCTTAGCGCCCCCCTCCGCCTCTCCCCTCCCTCCTTCCCCTCACGCACTTCCCCCTCCCCCATCTCCCCCGCCTCCTCCCCTTCCCCCGCCCCCGCCCCTGCCCAAACCATGCTTCGACTTCCTCCTCCCCGGCAGCAGCATCGGGGATTTGATTGCAGTCTGGGACTTCTGCTGCCGCTTCTCCCCCGCCCTCCGCCTCTCCCCCTTCTCCCTCTCGTCCCTGGAGCTTTCCCTGGCGTATGAGGGGGAGGATGGGGGCGGGGGGGGGCGCGGAATGGGGGGAGGACTGGGGGAGGAAATGGGTGGGAATAAATCTTCAGGGGGAAAAGCCGAGGGGATGGACGGGGACGGTGGTGATGGGCAGAGGGGGAAGAAAGGGAGTGAGCAAGAGGGGGAGCAGGGGGGAGATCAAAGTGAAAAGCAAGGGGAAGAGCAGGAGGCAGAGCAGGGGGGTGAGGAAGGGCGACGGCAGCTGAAAGGGCAAGAAACGGGGTTGGGGTATGGGGATCAGAGAGAGGAGGGGATGGAAGGGGAGAAACTGGAAGAAGAGGAGTTGAAAGAGGAAGGAACGAGTGAGGAGGCATTGGAAGAGGAAGGGTTGAAAGTGCAAGGGTCGAAAGTGGAAGGGTTGAAAGTGGAAGGGTCGAAAGAGGAAGGGTCGAAAGAGGAAGAACCAAGAGAGCAGGCATTGGAAGGGGAGGGATTGAAAGAGGAAGGGCAGGCATTGAAAGAGGAGGAAAGGGAGGGGTCGGAAAGAGGATGGGATTGGGTGGGAGGGTGGGGGAAGGGGCGAGGGCTGAGAGGCAGACGGGATGTAGGAGGAAAGGAAGGGGGTTTGAGCGAGAGAGGGGAGGAAGGAATAAGGAAAGAAATTGTTAACAAGAGAGGGAGCGGCAGGAGGGGCAGAAGAGGGAGTGAGGGAGGGGGAAGGCGTGGAGAGGTTGTGTTACCGCCGCTGTTGGGGGAGGTGCATACGGCACTGCTGCGGGCAGCTCTGAGCCATAAGGGTCTCGAAGAGGAGTTCAAGAAACGGCGGCAGGGGAAGAAGGAGGTAGGTGGTGCTGTGGTGGTATGTGTGATGCATTTTTGTAGACTCTGTAGCCTTTTGAGGCGCCTCAAGGAAAGGTCTTGCTTGCTCCTCTGTTGGGTGAGGTGCACACAGCACTGCTGCGTGCTGCTCTGAGCCGCAAGGGTCTCGAAGAGGAGTTCAAGAGAGAGCGGCAGGGGAAGAAGGAGGTAGGTGGTGCTGTGGTGGTATGTGTGATGCGTTTTTGTAGACTCTGTAGCCTTTTGAGGCGCCTCAAGGAAAGGTCTTGCTTGCTCCTCTGTTGGGTGAGGTGCACACAGCACTGCTGCGTGCTGCTCTGAGCCACAAGGGTGTGCACAAGGGTTGAAGAGGTACAAGGAAGAAGGAGGTACTGTGGAAGGAGGTACTGTGGAAGGAGGTACTGTGGAAGGAGGTACTGTGGAAGGAGGTACTGTGGTGGTATGTGCGATGCATACCTTTAGTTGAACGAACAATCCCTACATTGGCCATTGAGAACAATTTTTGTGATTTTTTTTCAAAACTCGAGCGAATCCTGCACTGGCCTCTCGTGTATGGATCGGTCCACACCTGGCTTGTGAACCTTTCTGCAAAGTTGAAATTTCGATGTAGAAAAAAAGATGCTAATCAAGCTCTTCCTTTCCTACTCTCTCCGCCCCTGTCAGGTATCGCCTCACACATGGCTGGAGGACATATCAGCATGGGCCAACACGGCGGCCAAGTGTTGACTTGAGTCAAACTCTTCCCACACTCCCCCCCTGTCAGGTATCGCCTCACACATGGCTGGAGGACATATCAGCATGGGCCAACACGGCGGCCAAGTGTTGACTTGAGTCAAACTCTTCCCACACTCCCCCCCTGTCAGGTATCGCCTCACACATGGCTGGAGGACATATCAGCATGGGCCAACACGGCGGCCAAGTGTTGACTTGAGTCAAACTCTTCCCACACTCCCCCCCTGTCAGGTATCGCCTCACACATGGCTGGAGGACATATCAGCATGGGCCAACACGGCGGCCAAGTGTTGACTTGAGTCAAACTCTTCCCACACTCCCCCCCTGTCAGGTATCGCCTCACACATGGCTGGAGGACATATCAGCATGGGCCAACACGGCGGCCAAGTGTTGACTTGAGTCAAACTCTTCCCACACTCCCCCCCTGTCAGGTATCGCCTCACACATGGCTGGAGGACATATCAGCATGGGCCAACACGGCGGCCAAGTGTTGACTTGAGTCAAACTCTTCCCACACTCCCCCCCTGTCAGGTATCGCCTCACACATGGCTGGAGGACATATCAGCATGGGCCAACACGGCGGCCAAGTGTTGACTTGAGTCAAACTCTTCCCACACTCCCCCCCTGTCAGGTATCGCCTCACACATGGCTGGAGGACATATCAGCATGGGCCAACACGGCGGCCAAGTGTTGACTTGAGTCAAACTCTTCCCACACTCCCCCCCTGTCAGGTATCGCCTCACACATGGCTGGAGGACATATCAGCATGGGCCAACACGGCGGCCAAGTGTTGACTTGAGTCAAACTCTTCCCACACTCCCCCCCTGTCAGGTATCGCCTCACACATGGCTGGAGGACATATCAGCATGGGCCAACACGGCGGCCAAGTGTTGACTTGAGTCAAACTCTTCCCACACTCCCCCCCTGTCAGGTATCGCCTCACACATGGCTGGAGGACATATCAGCATGGGCCAACACGGCGGCCAAGTGTTGACTTGAGTCAAACTCTTCCCACACTCCCCCCCTGTCAGGTATCGCCTCACACATGGCTGGAGGACATATCAGCATGGGCCAACACGGCGGCCAAGTGTTGACTTGAGTCAAACTCTTCCCACACTCCCCCCCTGTCAGGTATCGCCTCACACATGGCTGGAGGACATATCAGCATGGGCCAACACGGTGGCCAAGTGTTGACTTGAGTCAAACTCTTCCCACACTCCCCCCCTGTCAGGTATCGCCTCACACATGGCTGGAGGACATATCAGCATGGGCCAACACGGCGGCCAAGTGTTGACTTGAGTCAAACTCTTCCCACACTCCCCCCCTGTCAGGTATCGCCTCACACATGGCTGGAGGACATATCAGCATGGGCCAACACGGCGGCCAAGTGTTGACTTGAGTCAAACTCTTCCCACACTCCCCCCCTGTCAGGTATCGCCTCACACATGGCTGGAGGACATATCAGCATGGGCCAACACCCCTTCAATTCGCACCAGACTGCATTCCCAGGCGTCCCAGAGCTGCTTTAAGGACTCAACCAACAGTCCCCCTGCAGTGCAAGCCCCATTTCAGGACCGCTTTGAAGCCTCTATCAGCCGCTCCTCAGCGCGTGGAAGCGTCAGTGGGAGCCTACAGCCACGTAGGCTGATTCTCAATGGCGTGCATCCATCGCAGGCACGTCGATCCGACGGTTCACAGGTCTTGGAGGCCTGTGCATCCGACGGTGGGAAGCTGCTGAGCATGGCTGAGTGCTTGGGCCGTGGTGACAGGAGCTGTAATGATGCTGGTGCTGATGATGCTGCTGGTTCTGATGGTGGTTCTGGTGCTACTTCTGATGATGGTGGTGTTGGTGGTGGTGATGCTGCTGCTGCTGTGGTTGCTGCTACTGCTGCTTCTAGCAGGATATATCGCAGAAACACTTCAGGTCCGTCTCCTCTTCCATTCAGCATTTTGCCGAACCACTATTCTAGGCTCGGCGCCGGAGAAAAGCTGCTGTTGCTTCGGGAGCTGGTGAACGCTGCACTAGAGGGGGACATTCTCCGGGCAGCTGTTGAAAAAAAGCTTGCCGCTATGGACGAGGTGGCCGGGCAGAAGAAAGTTTTGGTGGAGGAGGAACGGGCGTGCAGAGAGAAAGCAGCGTTGCGGGAGAGAGTGAGAAAGAGGGAGAGAGAAGGGAGGGAAAAGGAGAGAAAGGAAAGGGAGGAGAGGGCGAGGAGGGAAGAGGAGGAGAGGGTGTGCAGGGAGGAGATGGAGAGGAGGTGGAGGTGGGGAGGGAGGCAGCAGAGATCCCGCAGTAGCTTTGCTGATAAGCTTCCATGTAAAGTGGAATCTTCAGGAGGTTTCACAATGTGTATAAGTGTTGATGCTGGTGCGGGCGGTAATGCTGGTGTAACGATCAACACCAGTGTCGACACTGGTGTCGAAACATGTGTCGATACGAGTGTCAGTCCCAGTGGCGTCTCTCCCTGCGTTCAGTCTTCCCTTGAAGATTGTCGGGGCAAGGATGAGCAATCCAGCAAAGGTATTGCTGGGGCTGCTGCTGCTGCTGCTGCTGCTGGTAGTGCCGGTGCTGATCGCGCCGCTGAGAATGAGTCCACCAATATTGTTGATGAGCCATCCATTACTGGCGGTGGTGGTACTGCTGGGGTCGCAAGTGCTACACTTGTTACCGCTGTCTCTGATCCTGCTACAGTGGCTATTGATGGAAACACAGCTGCTGCAGCTGCCTCTGATGCTACGGGGAATATTGACGGGGTTGCGGTTGCTGCAGCTGCCACAGCTGCCACTAATGCTGCTTTAGAGAGTATGGATGGGGTTGCAGTTGCTACAATTGCCACTGATACTGTGGTTGCTGCTAATGCTGCTACACATAACATGGATGGAAATGCAGCTGCTACAGTTGTGATGGATGGTGCTACAACTGCTACTGATGGTGCTACAACTGTTGCAGCTGCCGCTGATGCTACACCTGCTTCAGCCATGGGATCAGAATCCCCATCTGCTACCTCATTGGCTGCTGGGAGGGGCAGGAAGCGGGGGCTGTCGTGGCCCACCAGTAGCAGGAGGACACGTGGCACTTGCAGAAGAGAGTCTGTAGGAGGGCTGTCCGGTGATTTGAAGGAGGGGGAAGGGGAGGATGGGAGGAAGGAGAGGAGGGAGGAAGAGGGGGAGGAGGCGAGGGAGGAGGAGAGGGATGAGGGGAAGGAGGAGGTGAGAGAGGAGGGGAGTGAGGAGGGAAAAAGGGAGGGCGGAGGAGGGGATGGAGGAATGGGTATGCATACCAGGGGAAGGAAAAGAGGAACGAGTGGAGGAAAAGGAAGGTTAAGGAGCGAGGGTGGGAGCGAGGAGGGAGAGAGGGAGGAGGGAGAGGGAGATGAGGGAGAGAGGGAGGAGGGAGAGGGGGATGAGGGAGAGAGGCGAGAGTGGGAGCGGCAGTGGGAGGAGAAGGAGAGGAGGTGGAAGCGAGAGGAGGAGGAGGAGGCAGCGGAGAGGCAGCAACTGCAAAAGAAGGTATGTGTTGCAGCGCAGGCAGGCAGTACAGGTGCCCAACGCATGGTCGACTCCTTCACTGCTCCTCTCCCTCTCCCCGCTCCCACTCTTCCCCCACCAGTGTCGGGACGTAGATAAAGAAGCAGAGAAAGCGTCGGTTCGAGCGGTGCCGGTGGGGTGTGATTGGGAGGGCAGGTGGTACTGGCTCCCAACCCCTCACTGCTCCCCTCTCTTTCCCTTCCTCCGCTCGCCCCACCAGTGTTGGGACCTTGATAAAGAGGCAGAGAGGGTATTGGCTTGAGCTGTGCCAATGGGGTGTGACCAGGAGGGAAGGCAAGGCAGCACTCGCATAGACCCCTCTCTCTTTTGAGTTGACTCAAAAGTCAGAAGTCATTTTGAGTCAACTCAAAAGAGAGCATCGGCTCGAGCTGTGCCGATGGGGTGTGACCGGGAGGCAAGGCAGTACTCGCATAGACCCCTCTCTCTCTCTGCTGCCCTGCCTGTCCCTCCTCCCTGTTTCCCACCAGTGTCGGGACCTAGATAAAGAAGCAGAGAAAGCATTAGCTAGAGCTCTGCCGGTGGGGTGCGACCGAGCGGGCAGGCAGTACTGGTGGTTTGGACGGGAGGCAAGATTGTTTGTGGAGGGGGAGGAGGGGAGGCGATGGGGATACTACAGCAGTGTTGATGAGGTGAGCACGGGGGTAGGAAAGTGTACAGCAACGCACAGCACCTCACTCCACCGCATTGCAAGAGGCGGCTCATGCAGTTCCTGTGGGTTGCGACAGGGAGGGCTGGCAGTACTGGTGGTTTGGGAGGGAGGAGAGGGTGTTTGTGGAGGGGGATGGGGGGAGACGATGCGGTTACTGCAGCAGTGTTGATGATGTGTGAAGGGGGTAGAAGAATGTGCACAGCACCGAATAGCACCGAATAGCACCGAATAGCACCGAATAGCACCGGATAGCACCGAATAGCACTGAATAACACCACATAGCACTGCACTGGGCAAAAGGAAGGGGCGAGGCCATGAGGATACGGCAGCACCGCCAAAAAGGTGAGAGAGGCAAATTAAAGCACTGCATGGCCCTGCACAGCACTGAACAGCACCTTGCACGACAGATATTATATTATGTTGCTTATGAGTCAACTGAGGAATTCCCGTCACCTCAACCCCCCCAAACCCCCCCACGCCCCCCCTTCCTCACCCCCTGCTTCTTCCCCTTTTTCCCGCCCTTCAACACAGTTTGACGCCCTGCTGAGCTCCCTGGACCCTCGCTTTCCGTGTGAAAAGCGCCTCCATGCCCAGCTGACCGCACAGCACCACACAGCACCGCACAGGTCATCCCCTAATCTCCACTCTCTCTCCCCCGCCCTTCAACACAGTTTGACGCCCTGCTGAGCTCCCTGGACCCTCGCTTTCCGTGTGAAAAGCGCCTCCATGCCCAGCTGACCGCACAGCACCACACAGCACCGCACAGCTCATCCCCTAATCTCCACTCTCTCTCCCCCGCCCTTCAACACAGTTTGACGCCCTGCTGAGCTCCCTGGACCCTCGCTTTCCGTGTGAAAAGCGTCTGCACGCCCAGCTGACCGCACAGCAAGACAGCATGAGGTATGGCGTGTGAGTGTCAGCTTCGGTGTGACATATGTCACCTCGTTTCATGGCACGCCCAGCCCAGCTGACCGAGCATCAGGTAGAGCAAGCATGGTACTTAATACTCAGGTGCAGATGAAAATCACGCAAGGAATCTCCTAGGCGCGAAGATTATGATGCCAAGAATGCACCAAGGTAAAAAGAAAAATGAACGGGTTGCTGGACTCTCACATTCAATTTTGTCTCTTCCCTCCTTCGCTCCCTCTTTCGTCAGATCCGCCCTTCTCTCAGGAGCCAGGGCTCTCACTCGCCAGCTTGCAGCAGCTGCTGCTTCTTCCACCTTTCCACCTACCCACCCTCATTCTATTTTGTCTCTTCCCCGCTTCTCTCCCACTTCTATTCAGATCCGCCCTCCTCTCAGGGGCGAGGGCTCTCACTCGCCAGCTTGCAGCAGCTGCTGCCTTTTCCTCCTCTCCGCCCCCTTCAGTTCCCACTGTTGGTTCTGCTGTTGCAAACGGTGCTGCTGGTGCTGACAGTGGGGTTATTGGTGCTTCGGGTAATCTTAGACGCTCGACACGCGTTCGCGCCATGTCATCACCTGCTCCTGGTTCCACACCAGCAGCACCATCCACGTCAGCAGCACCAGTGGAGAAGGCAGCAGCAGGGGAGAAGGCAAGAATTGGGCGGAATGGATCTGTGAGTGGGGGCTTAGTATCCCCTTTAAAGAGGTCTTCACAATTGTCTATGGAGCAGCAGCAGGTTCTGTTTCCACCGCAGCTACGTTATGTAAATTCATTGGCATCCAATCAGTGAAAGCTCGCAGCCTCCTCCGCACAGCATTGTAAATTCAACCAGTTGAATGAGGATGAGGTATTCCTATAGTAACGCTCAAACACACTAAGTCTCACACTCCTCTTACACGATCTAGATGAGTCTCAGGAGCTAAATTAAATTGATTAAGACTAATAATCGTATCCGTGTCTAGGCCAAGAGAGAGCAACACCTGAATCAGGTCATCTGGTAATGGAGCAACAATCTCAAGCAGTCCCTCTGCCCTCCCCACACTACTCTCCAGAGTAGATACTACCGGAAGTGTATGGAGGTAGGAAAACTCGCCTTCAAGGGCATGCAAGAGGGGAAAACCTCTTTCAGGTGTGTTTAAAGGGTGTGAAGATTCCTCTTCAGGTGCATCTATGAATCTGCCGTCAGGTGTGAGCAATGGGAGAGGCTCTGCTTCAGGTGCATGCGCGTGCAGCGGCAGCAGCAGGCGGGCAGCATGGAGGAAGAGGCGGGAGGGCGGCAGGTGGTGGTTCTGGCGGAAGTGGGCGTTGATGCGGCCCTTGCCGTGCACCGAGTCGCCTATGACCTGGGATTGTGGGATTGGTGGGGAGGGAAGGGGATTCAGCTTGAAGGGTGAGCAGCGGCAGCAGCAGGTGGGTAGCATGGAAGAAGAGGCGGGAGGGCGGCAGGTAGTGGTTGGTGCAGAAATGAGCGTTGGTGCGACCCTTGCCGTGTACTGAGTCTCCTATGACCTGGGAGTGTGGGGGAGGTGGGAGGGAAATGGGGAAGCAGAAAGCATGCATGCATGTATGCATTTACGCATGTACGCATGTATGCATGTACGCATGTATGCATGTACGCATGTACGCATGTATGCATGTACGCATGTACGCATGTAAGCATGTATGCATGTACGCATGTATGCATGTATGCATGTACGCATGTACGCATGTACGCATTTACGCATGTATGCATGTACGCATGTACGCATGTACGCATGTAAGCATGTACGCATGTACGCATGTATGCATGTATGCATGTACGCATGTACGCATGTATGCATGCACGCATGTATGCATGTACGCATGAGTGCATGTACGCATGTATGCATGTACGCATGTATGCATGTACGCATGTACGCGTGTACGCATGTAAGCATGTATGCATGTATGCATGTATGCATGTATGCATGTATGCATGTATGCATGTATGCATGCACGCATATACGCATGTAAGCATGTATGCATGTACGCATGTACGCATGTATGCATGCACGCATGTATGCATGTACGCATGAGTGCATGCACGCATGAGTGCATGTACGCATGTATGCATGTACGCATGTATGCATGCACGCATGTATGCATGCACGCATGTATGCATGTACGCATGTACGCATGTACGCATGTACGCATGTACGCATGTACGCATGTACGCATGTACGCATGTACGCATGTACGCATGTACGCATGTACGCATGTACGCATGTATGCATGTACGCATGTATGCATGTACGCATGTATGCATGTACGCATGTAAGCATGTATGCATGTACGCATGTAAGCATGTATGCATGTACGCATGTAGGCATGTATGCATGTACGCATGTACGCATGTACGCATGTACGCATGTATGCATGTACGCATGTACGCATGTATGCATCTACGCATGTATGCATGTATGCATGTACGCATGTATGCATGTATGCATGTACGCATGTACGCATGTACGCATGTACGCATGTACGCATGTACGCATGTACGCATGTATGCATGCACGCATGTATGCATGCACGCATGTATGCATGTACGCATGTATGCATGTACGCATGAGTGCATGTACGCATGTCTGCATGTACGCATGTACGCATGTACGCATGCAAGCATGTATGCATGTACGCATGTATGCATGTATGCATGTACGCATGTACGCATGTACGCATGCACGCATGTATGCATGTACGCATGTAAGCATGTATGCATGTACGCATGTATGCATGTACGCATGTATGCATGTACGCATGTACGCATGTATGCATGCACGCATGTATGCATGCACGCATGAGTGCATGCACGCATGTGTGCATGTACGCATGTGTGCATGTACGCATGTGTGCATGTGTGCATGTACGCATGTACGCATGTACGCATGTATGCATGTACGCATGTACGCATGTACGCATGTATGCATGTACGCATGTACGCATGTACGCATGTATGCATGTACGCATGTATGCATGTACGCATGTATGCATGTACGCATGTATGCATGTACGCATGTATGCATGTACGCATGTATGCATGTATGCATGTACGCATGTATGCATGTCAGAACCATTCACTTGGAAGGCAAGGTAGTTGAGGTGCCGCCGCATCTGGTGCGGGCGACCCACATGTATTCGTAATGGGTGGGGATCCAAAGCATGCACCTAGGTGTTTCCATGCGTGGGTACACATGGTTGCATCACTTGAAACCCACTTGGAAGGCGAGGTAGTTGAGGCGCCGCCACATCTGGTGCGGGCGACCCATATATAATCACACGGACCGCGGAGTCCAGCGGTCATGGGGGGGTCCAAAGCGTGCACATAGGTGTTTGCATACGTGCATGCATCACTGGAAACTCACTTGAAAGGCGAGGTGGTTCAGGTGCCGCCGAATCTGGTGCCGGCGGCCCGTGGATATTCGCACTGACAGCAGCGCGCAGCGGTGCTGCGGAATTTCCAGGAGCCTTCTGAAGTGGGAGAGGGCGGGCTTGAGTGCGTCCCGGTCGTCCTTCAATGGCTTGTCACACGTGAACTCGTTAGGGGGGGAGCCTCGCACAAGGACTAGGTACCTGGGAGAGGAGTAATACGGGGAGGGGAGCCTTGAGCGGCTTGTCACACGTGAATTCATCAGGAGGGGAGCCTCGCACAAGGACTAGGTATCTGGGCGGAATTAGGTAGGGGGGAGGAGAGAGGACGGGATGAGATCAGAGGGATTGGGAGAGAGAAGAGGGGGATGGGACACATATGAAGGCTTGAGAGCACCCCGGTCGTCCTTGAGCGGCTTGGCTTGTCACATGTGAACTCATCAGGAGGGCAGCCCCGCACGAGAACCAGGTACCTGAGAGGGAATGAGGGGAATGGGGAGAGATGGTCAGAGGGAGGGAGGAGCTTTCTGAAGTGGGAGAAGGGCGGCTTGAGTGCACCCCGGTCGTCCTTGAGCGGCTTGTCACACGTGAAGGTGTGGGGAGGGGAGCCTCGCACAAGCACCAGGTACCTGGGGTGAATGTGGAGGGATGGGGGAAAGGGGAGAGGAGCTTTTTGTACTGGGAGAGGGGCGGCTTGAGTGTACCATGAGGGTACGCCATGAGATGAGAGGTACCTGGAAGGGAGAGGGAGAGGTACCATGAGGGTACGCCACGGCATTGCGCTCACCCCTTCTTGGACTCTCAACAACCTCTTCCCCTCTCGCCCGCCCCACCACCCACCACTCACTCCTTGATGGCTGAAGGGGTGAGCCATGGCTTTTGAGAATTCTCAAAAACCAACTCTCGCCTGCCCCACCACCCCCACTCACTCCTTGATGGCTGAAGGGTGAGCCATGGCTGCTCGCACTCTCCTACACGCCTCTGCTGTCCGCCCGAACACGAGCACCCCACTGGCGGGCCGGTCGATCCTATGCGCTGGGAAGAGAGGGCGGCCTGTGACGGGGGGAAAGGGGGAGCATGCGGGGAGCGATGGAAAAGAAGGATGAGACAGAAAAGGGGGAAGGGAGTTGGGGAAGGGAGGCAACAGTGCTGCCCGCCCAAACACGAGCACCCCACTGGCTGGTCTGTCGTTCCTATGCGCTGGGAAGAGAGGGCTGTCTGTGACGCATGGAGGGGGGTAGTGGAAGAAAAGGACGAGAAGGAAGAGGGGGAAGGCAGGGATTGAGAGGGGAAAAGAGCATTAATATATTCTCTGCTGTCCGCCGAAACACGAGCACCCCACTGGCTGGTCTGTCGATTCTGTGTGCTGGGAAGAGAGGGTGGCCTGTGGCGCATGGAGGGGAGGGAGGGTGACGAGACAGAAGAGGGGGGATGAAAGTGGGGAAGGAGGCACCAGTGCTGCCTCTGCCGTCTGAAAAAAGGAGTGTTTTGAGACGTCTCAAAACACTCCTTTTTTCACGTGGCACCAGTGCTGCCTCTGCCGTCTGCCCAAACACGAGCACTCCGCTTGCCAGTTGGCCTGGCAGGGTGAAGCGGGGGAAGAGGGAGGAAGAGAAGAGAGGAAGTGAAGGAAGACAAGAGAGGGAAGAGAAGAGAGGGACAATGAAGGGGGTGGGTAGTCAACGTTAGTTCCTACCTACCTGTTCCTCTCACTGTAACCAGCCCCAGCTTCCCTTCATACTGCCCTAGCGTATGTTTTTTGAGAATTCTAAAAAAAATCATACTGCCCTAGCCCTAAACCTGAAACTCTAGCTTTCTTTCCATACCCGCCCATCGCTCACCCTCTCACATAACCAGCCCAGCTGTCGCTCCACCATATCCTTCACAAAGGCTCCCTGCGCTCGCTCCTCCCTTAAATGCATGTAGTCAACCCATCAGTCATCTCTCACCATCCCCAGTCCCATTTTCCTTTCCAATACCATCCTTCATGTCATTCACCCACCCACGTACCTAACCCCAGCTGTCGCTCCACCATATCCTTCACAAAGGCTCCCTGCGCTCGCTCCTCCCTTGTGGCTTCGCGAGACGAGTGCACCTGCGGGGAGAGGGGGGAAGAATGGGAAACGGGGCGGGTGTGATTGCTGCAAGTGCAGACTGGTATGGCCCGGAGGGTTTTTCCCAAAGAGGGTTCTCCCAAGGGCCAGGGCTACTTTAATAAAGGGTATTTTTGAGAATTCTCAAAAATACCCTTCAGCATCATGTACTTTAAAAGGGGGAAAACGGTTGCAAACAGTGAGCAACAGGCTCCCAGCACTCGCTCCTCCCTCCTCCCTTCATCTTCAGATACCACAGCTTACCTTACCATGACTTCAATAAATGGCCAATTAATTCGATCTTCCACAGCTTGGATTGGACTAACGTACCATGATTCCCGGCGGTTTGTTGACTGCGATTAGAGCGTCATCTTCAAATACCACCTCGATCGCTGGACCGTCCGAACCACATCTGCCTGACGTATTCCCAGGTTCGGCAGGAAGCTTCGGTGAGACGCCTCGAGCCGAATTATTTGGTACAGCCGAGGCGGGATCCTTCGTTTTATTGGACACCAGGCTCGGACGAGGTGTGGGGCTCGCGGATGGTTTGGCTGTAGCTTCCGAGCCTGCACGGATGAAGGTTCGAATCCGAACCGAATTAGGACGGTGGACGTGGGAGGAGGTGGTCGCCCGACACGACGAGAAGAGCAACGAGCCTACGCGAGCCGCTCTTACAACCGCCATTGGTTCTACAAACGTGCATTTCGAGTCGAACATGCCTGGTTCCGCTCACAGCGGGCTGCCTCTCTACCGTAGGTATGCTGTTCAAAGGCGTCCAAAGCCGTCGAAGGCGACTATCCTGGTTCAGATTATACAGGCATGGCGCGCAAAAATTTCAACTACTCGCGGCGTGAGACGGAGGAGAAGTCGCCGTGGTATCAGGGAAGGAGGAATCTGCGACTCGACATAACAGAGGGAAAGGGAGGCGGCTTCGATTAGGCAGATCGCGTCGCGTCTCAAAACCTGGATTATACTCCACAGCGCATTCTGATTTAGACTTTAGAAGAACACGTTTCTAGGGCGTTGTACACCCCCGAACGGTCATGTGTCATTGAAAGCCTGTTCCGTTACCACTGAGTCAACAATTGAGTTTGTCGCGAGCCCGGTTACCATCGCGCAGTGGGCTCGTCGGCTCCATCATATCACTCGAAAACTGTGCGACGACAAATTGATTGGTGAGCGAATCTTGACTGGGATGCCGAAAGCAACTGCGAAACAGCGCGAAATTTCGCTCCTTTCGGTCTCTCTTGGACGAACACTGCAACCACTCGAACCAGACACGGGTGCAGCGAACCTGCCAGTTACCCCCCAGCTCTGCATTTTCTTTCCTCCGCCTGTGAGCCGAGCCGTCGGCTTGCTCCGTGCATTCCGCTTTTCTGATGCAACCAGCGATTGCTGTAGGCGCGATTCGCCCGTAGTTCCTCCCCGCATTTCCCGAGCGCGTGGAGCAATGTCCTCTTTATTACCGCTCCCGACTCGAAGCGCCATTTCGCTCTACACTCCATCTCCGTTGTTATCGTCAAGCTTACCCGCTCTAACAAGGACACGTCTCGTAGTAGTTTCCCGCAAAACCAGTTATCCGGGTACTACTTCCACAGTTACCCACAGATCAATTCGCCCAACTAATAACACAGTTACCCGTCGCCGAACGGCAGCCATGGCTTCGGCTGCACACACGGCAACCACTGCAGAAGCGAATTGCGAGGGTAATTTACCCGCGCAAAACGTACCCGCTCAAATTTCCGGGCTGAAGGAGCTCGTTGAAACGGGGAAGTACGAGGTACGGACAGCCAGAAGGCTGAAGCTTGAGGCTCTTGTCTTGAAGGACTTGGACTGGTCATATGGCATGCATTATAAACCAGTTTTGGATGCTGCAGGGTATTTTTGAGAATTCTCAAAAATACCCTGCAGCATCATGGTCATATGGCATGCATTCTAAAACAGTTTCGGATGCTTCGAGATTGCTTGAAGGCCACCTTTCCGCGCTGACTTGTGAGTCGACTCAAAAGTCAACTCCCCACCTCCCCCCTGCGCCTTCCTCCATTTCCTCCTCCTGCCACTTTCCTTTCCCCAGTGCATGGATTCTGGACCAGTTTAGCGTGATGTGTGACGGCAAGAAGGCCTATCCCCACTCTATTCCACTACTCCTCTGTTTCTCTGATTAGGCACCCCCCTTTCGCCACTGCCCTCCTTCCCTTTCACCCCCTTTTCCACGCGCCCTCCTCCTCCCCCTTCCTTCCCTCTCCCCTCTGCTGCCCCATCCCCTAGGCGTGGATTCTGGACCAGTTTGGGGTGTTGCACGACGGCAACAAGGCGTATCCCCAGGCGATCGAAGCATGTGAGTGGCTCTCACTACTCATCATGACCCGTTTCGTTTGCTCTCAGCTACCGGGGTAAGGGGTATCCTGTAACGAGTATTGGGTGGTGGTGCGTTCCCTCCTCTCCCTACCTTGCACGCCCCTCCCTCCAAATTCCCTTTTTCTTGCATCCATTTAGAGAATTATTGCAAGTTCAACCCCACCTGGCCAATCGCATCCATTTAGAGAATTATTGCAAGTTCAACAAGAATACTTCTCTCCCTCAGACCACACAGACAACCATTCACTAATCTCTAATCACTATCCCCACCTGGCCAATCGCAGTGCGCCAGCTGGCAGCGTCTGGCGCCAAGGTGGTGCTTCTCAGCAACTCGTCCCGGAGAGTGGAGGTGGCTTCCCAGAAGCTTCCATCTCTGGGTTTTGACTCGTCGCTCTTCTGTGGAATCGTGACGAGTGGGGAGATTACACACCGGCACTTGATGGAGTGAGTGAGTGAGTGAGAGAGTGAGTGAGTGAGGGAGGGAGATCACACAGGAGTGAGGGAGTGAGTGGGTGGCCCGGTCACACCCCCCACGTTAAGATGGCGGAAGAAAAACCACGTAAGGTTTGACCAAATGACAGAAACGTTTTCACTCTGTTTCACTTCTCAAAATTATTAGAAAGAGGAACAGATGGACCCACTGGTTTGGGATCTTGTCTGATGCGACATTGCACGGAGGTGCATTTTCCGTCTCTTTCCCTTCCCTGTCCATATTTCCTCTCCCTTCTCCTCTCATCCCCCACCCTCCAGTCCCTCCGTTGACCCCTTTTTCCAGACTCTCACATCAAAGTGCTTGCACTTCACATGGCCTGCCAGAGGAACTGCATTTCCCCTCATCCTCTTTTTCTTCCCTCTCGTTACTCCAGCTTTCTCCTCCCCTTCTATTCCTTCCCGCCCCGCATCTCTTCCCCCCCGCCTTCCAGTCGCTCCCTCAACCCTCTTCAAGACTCTCGGATTCAAGTGCCTGGACTTCACCTGGACTGATAGGAAAGCTGCATTTTCCCTCACCCCGTTTTTCCTCCCTCTCTTTCCACCCACTTTCTCCTCCTTCTCCCTCCTCTCTCCTCTCCTTCCGCCACTCTTCCAGTCGCTCCCTCGACCCTTTTTTCCAGACGCTCGGATCAAAGTGTCTGCACTTCACATGGGCTGCCAGAGGGGCTGTTTCGCTGGAGGTAGGGCTATAGGCATGGACTGGACTGTCTCGGAATGCCTTTTGAGGCGCCTCAGAAGTTGTTTCGCTAGAGGTAGGACTACAGGCGTGCACTGGAGTGTCTCGGAATGTGGTGCATGCACTTTGAGGATTGTTGCGATCCGAGGAGGAAATTCCTAGACCTCGTACTATCCAAGTGCCCGCATCGGAGCATCCCACCTGGACTGCCAGGGGGGGCGACTTGCCTGGAGGTAGGGCTACAGGCGTGCACTGGAATGGCTCGGAATGAGAATGGTTCTGATCCTAAGAGGCAGGGGCAGGGGCGTGGTTCTTGACTCTACTAAGGTGCTTGCAGGGGTGAATTCCTCACTTGGGCTGCTAAGGCGGGAGGGATTCTCCGGGGGTAGGGAGTGAGGAAGGGCCACACAGATAAACTGGAGCTACGTGTAAAAAGAAGTGTTTTTAGACGTCTCAAAACACAGATAAACTGGAGCTACGTGTAAAAAGAATTGTTTTTAGACGTCTCAAAACACAGATAAACTGGGGCTACGTGTAAAAAGAAGTGTTTTTAGACGTCTCAAAACACAGATAAACTGGAGCTACGTGTAAAAAGAAGTGTTTTTAGACATCTCCAAACACAGATAAACTGGAGCTATGTATAAAAAGAAGTGTTTTGAGACGTCTCAAAACACAGATAAACTGGAGCTACGTGTAAAAAGAAGTGTTTTTAGACGTCTCAAAACACAGATAAACTGGAGCTAAGTGTAAAAAGAAGTGTTTTTAGACGTCTCAAAACACAGATAAACTGGAGCTACGTGTAAAAAGAAGTGTTTTCAGACGTCTCAAAACACAGATAAACTGGGGCTACGTGTAAAAAGAAGTGTTTTTAGACGTCTCAAAACACAGATAAACTGGAGCTACGTGTAAAAAGAAGTGTTTTTAGACGCCTCAAAACACAGATAAACTGGAGCTATGTATAAAAAGAAGTGTTTTGAGACGTCTCAAAACACAGATAAACTGGAGCTACGTGTAAAAAGAAGTGTTTTGAGACGTCTCAAAACACAGATAAACTGGAGCTACGTGTAAAAAGAAGTGATTTGAGACGTCTCAAAACACAGATAAATTGGAGCTACGTGTAAAAAGAAGTGTTTTGAGACGTCTCAAAACACAGATAAACTGGAGCTAGCACAGAATGAATCCTATCCTAGTTCTGGTGGAGGCAGGGGAGGGAGGGGGAGGCTAAGGGAGGGGGGGGGGGTGGGGGGTATTTGGGCTTACACAAGTCTGATTGTTGGATCTTCCTGCTCACTCATCAGTGGAAGTGTGATCTCCCACTCTCTCACTCAGTCAGGTGCCGGTGCATAATTTCCCCACTCACTCCCTCACTCGCTTACCCTCTCACTCACTCAATCGGGTGCTGATGATGTGTGATCAACCTGCTCCCTCCTCCTCTCCACCCCTTCATCTACAGGGGTTGGGACTCCAAGTGGTGGAAACACCAGAAGAAGCGAATTTTATCCTCGCGCACGGCACAGAGGCAGTGGGGGTGTCACACACACACCCACACTATTCACCTTCATATCTGTTTCCCCCTCTCCCCCTACCACGACCCCCACCAACCACCACAGGGGTTGGGGCTCGAAGTGGTAGATTCACCAGAAGAAGCGGATTTTATCCTCGCGCACGGCACAGAGGCATTGGGGGTCGCAGAAGCAGACAAACCCGCCCGCCCGGCCTCGCTAGACGAGCTGGCGGGGCTGATGAGTCGGGCGGCAGAGGAGGGGCGGCAGAGAGGCAAGATGATCCCGATGGTCGTGGCAAACCCTGATATAGTCACGGTGGAGGCCCGGGCTTTAAGGGTCATGCCTGGGACTCTGGCTCGGGAGTACGAGGCCATGGGAGGTCTGGTCAAGTGCATGGGGAAACCGGATCCTGTAAGTAATCACTTTCTTTCTGGACAGCCCAAAGAATATTTATCGTTCTGGAGGAAGATCTGAGTTGACTCAATCAGATTACACCTGGATGGGAGGTGGAGAGGCAGGATGATCCCGATGGCCGTGGCTAACCCCGATATAGTCACCGTGGAGGCTCGGGCTTTAAGGGTCATGCCTGGGACTCTGGCTCGGGAGTATGAGCAGATGGGGGTGTAGTCAAGTGCATGGGGAAACCAGATGCTTTGAGTTGTAGTGAAAGGTAGTCAAGCTTTCTGAAAGGTATGGGCTGATGAGCGTAGAGGTCAAGTGCATGGGGAAACATGACCCTGAGAGTGGTTTCCTGCTTTTCCTACATCAATTGAGGTGTGTTTTGAGGCGCCTAAAAATACGCCTCAAATCCTTTTCATCTGAAGATGCCTGCTTTAATCCATCCCTCAGTCGCGAATTCTTTTAACCTTACTTTCGCTCCTGCTTGCTCCTTCGTCCCTCCCAGATTTCTTTCCGGGCAGCCCAGCAGCTGACCGGGTTTCCTCTCGACCGCACAATCATGGTCGGCGACTCGCTACACCACGACATTCTAGGGGCGGCATCTTTCGGCATTGACTCCGTATTTGTGGCAGGGGGGATACACGCAGATCAACTGGGGGTGCCACCACCAGTAGCAGCAGCAGCAGCACCAGGGGAGGAGGAGGGAGGAGAGGGAAATGTGCACAGTAGAGTAGAGAGGGAGGCAAGGGGAGGAGTGGATGTGGGGAAGTTGAGAGAGCTTCTGGAAGAGACGGGTGCTGAGCCTTCATATGTGTTGCCCTATTTCCAGTGGTGACTGGAAAGTCATTCACATTATCACATGAACGGTTGTTTGGCAACTGGCGTATTTCAGGCATGACTAGATGGAGCTTTATCGGTGTCTTCCTGTGGATGGACGTCGTTATAGTAGAAGGAGATGCGTTTTGGTGTATCATACAGTACAAATAAAAGAAGAGAAAGATAAATGAGAATACGAGAGGAATGAGCGAAGAATGAGCCAGACAGTCTAGAAAGCAGATTACCGTATGAAGTCAACTGTGAAGAAGTATACGTTGCACTGCAAATAATAATGCATCACTCATGGTCATGGATCCGAAACACTCACTGTTGAATTCAAGCACTTGCGGAGTTGCTCTTGGCTAATCCTAGAAGATGTCTTCAAGCAAAGAAAGCTGAGCCTCTTGAGACTCTTCAGCCGGCTGATTCCATGTGTCGTGAACCCTGAACAATCATCTAGAGTCAATTTTTGCAACGCAGTAAACCGCACTACATACCCTAAGGCATAGTCCGTTAACCTGAAGCAACCCCGCAGGTGTAGCTCCTGTAACGACCGCGCCAGGTATTGGTCACTGTAGTAATACTCCTGCCCTGGAGGCTTATAACGAGACAGCTTCTCTATGCCTTTATCGGAGATGGCATGGCATGCGTCTGCTTCGAGGAGCACCAATCGCAAGCCGGCAATTAACGCAAACCCATCATCTGTAACGGCTTGGCATCCCTTGAGGTGTAGACGTTTGAGTGTAGTTATGTGCATTAGGAGCGAAAGGCCCTTGTCTGTGAGTTTCACACAGGCAGACTTGGTAAATGAGAGGGAGGAGGCAGATGGAGGGGGGATGGCAGATGAAGGGGGAATATCATATGCAAGGAGAGGCTTGGCAGATGGAAGGGAGGAGGAGGAAAAATATTGTTTCAGAGATGTAGGTCGGTAGCTGGCGAAGGGGGGCCGAGATGAGGATGTACCAGCTGTGGCAGCAGCAGCAGCAGCTGTAGCAGGAGCCGTAGCAGCTGTAGCGGTTGTGGTTGTAGCTGATGTAACAGCAGCAGCGGGTTTGACTGTATCTGACGTGACTGTATCGCAGCCCCACAGCCAGAGCTCCTTAAGAGAACGCAGGTGAGACAGGTGCAACAGTGAGGCGCTCATGTCATGACGAACTGTGCAACCCACGCAGCCGCCCAGGGAGAGAACTTCCATAGATTTTATTTTCCCCAGGTGATGCAGGCCGATACTGCTGATGCTGCATCCCTGTAACCACAGCTCGTGGAGTGTAGTTACTGTAGAAAGGTGACCTAAACTCTCCTCTCTTATATGTGTGTGAGAGATTGACAGTGACTTAAGCGAGCAGCACTTGGAGAGATGGGCTATAGCAGGAGAGCAGAGGCCTGAACAGAGGGTGAAGTTGAGTCGCTGCAGCGAATGGAACGACGACAGGTGGCAAAGAGAGACATCTGTGATCCCTGTGCATCCCACCAGGTGGAGCTCTTTTAGGTTCTCGGTCAGGCTGTCAAACTGAAGCACTCCTGCCCCGGGCAGAAGAAAAGTTCCGGTGATGGCCTTGCAAGCTGATTTGGAACCCTCCCGCCCGAAAACGAGTTTGGTGATGGTGGGGAGGATGGAAGGGTGGAGAATGGAAAGGGCGCGGATGAAGAGGGATATGTCCCGGTCTGAAACGGTGGGGTAGGGTGTGAAGTCGAGGCAGGCTTGTTGCAGGGCGATGGGGAATGAGTGGAGCATCAGATGGGCTGTTGCCTGTTGGCAGAGAAGTGTGGGCAGAGGGCGTGTGGTAAAGAGGGGGAAGGGGGGGGGAGGGGATGGGAGGTTTGGAGGTGGTGAGAGAGGGAGATCGTGGATGGGAGGAAGGAGGTTGAGAGTGGGAGGTGGTGGGTGGGAGATGGTGGCAAGTAGACTAAAATGGAGAAGTCGTGAACTGAGACAGTAGGAACAACATGTGCCAGTCAGCCACAAAAGATTCTGTAAAAGGAGCAACGATTTTAGTAGTTGAGAGATCACACACAGACTACAACAACTAGGGCTCGATGGATCAGGGAATGGGTGGAGGAAGCAGGGTGGGTAAGGGGGACGGGTAGGGAATGGGAGGGGTTTGTTTCTGAAGTGCCTCAAGAAAAAAGTAGGGTTCGATGGATTAGTAAGGGAGTGAGTGGGGAAAGTGGAGTGGGCATAAACGACAATTACCTTCTCGTTTTCGTCTATCCGGCTTCTCTGCGTGTTCACTTCGGCTTCTAGCTTCAAACTGCCGCCACTCGCACTCCCCAGCTTCTCTTTCAATTGACCCACTTCTGCTGCTGCAATATGCTCTTCCTGCTGCTCTTGCTGCTGCCCTTGCTGCTGTTCATGCAACTGCTCGTGTCTCTGGCTGCTGGTATGAGTAACTCTATCTTCTATACCTCTCAGGTCTTCCACTTGCCCCTGCTGCCTCTGCTGCTCCTGCATCCTCGTTACAACATCCTCCACTAACACTAACCGAACTTTGTTTCCAATGCTTCCCGCAACTGCCGCAGCCGCAGCCGCTGCTGCAGCAGCAATAACTGCTTCTCCCCCTCCTCCACCTCCTCCCCTTAAGTCCTCAGATCCTTCCTCGAACCACTTTGGTGGAAGAGTATTGCTCGCCTTGTTGCAGACGCATGTTATGCTCTGTGGGGGGACGAGTGAGGGACAGGAGAGCATGGATGAGACATCTGAGTCAGCACAAATGTCACTTTGAGAATCATGGCTTGCTTTCCTTGCTGCACACGCACGTTATGCTCTGTGGGGGACCAGGGAGGGACAGAAGAGAGCATGGATGCGACCTGTAAGCCACCTCAGAAGTCACTTTGAAGGGCATGGCTCGCCTTGCTTGCTGCACACGCACGTAATGCTCTGTGAGGGACGAGGGAGGAACACAAGACAACCTAGATATGACTTATGAGTCACCTCAGAAGTCACAGAAGCATGGGTCGCCTTGCTGCAGGAGCATGTTATGCTCTGTGGGGCGATCAGGGAGGAACAAAAGAGAGCATGGACACGACTTATGAGCCACCTCAGAAGTCACCTTTTAAAAACGTGAAAGAGTGTTTTTGAGACGTCGCAAAATCACTCTTCCTTCACCTCAGAAGTCACCTTAAAAAGCATGGGCTCACCTTTAGCATCTCATGCAGCTGGCGCAACTGTTCGTCCACCTTCGCCTGCCCAGGCGTATGCTGAGTCGACTCAACTAAACTATTATCGAACCACCCTGAGGATGTCATGTAGATGTTGCAACTGTTCGTCTAGCTTCAGTTGACAAGGGAAAAGAAAGAAGGTGAGATTCTTTCTGAACCATCTCAAAAGATTATCCAATCTCACCTTCAGTATGCCATGCAGCTGCTGCAACTGTTCGTCCACCTTCGCCTGCCACAGCAGCAGATAGGCACCCACAAATGCATCATTCAAATATTTTCATTTCGTCTTCAAGAATGTTTCAAACGAATCGTACATCCAATTGATCAGCTCAGCCTGGTGTAGGACGGGTGGACGGCTGCTTGTGAACACTGCCACTTGAATATAAGACAGGGGAGTAGGGACATAAAGCACATCTGGAAAGGAAGGAGGAGGAAGGAGGGGGAGTAGGCACAAGCACTGCTCGCATACATTGCTCACAATCATCACCCAAAAGCACCACTCACAACCATTTCTCCCAAGCACCACTCACAGCACCACTCACAACCATTACCCCCAAGCACCACTCACAACCATTACTCACAAGCACTTCGCCAACAGTCTTCTCTTGATCCAAAATTGCACGCTTTTCCACATCTGAGAGCCAGGCTACGGGCTTCCCGCCATCACAATCCCTTCCCCCGCTGCTCGGACCCTCCGCACCAATGCTACAATCCCTTGCAACCTCGACTTTCATTCTCCCATTGCAAGCGGGGTTCGCCAAGCCATCTTGGCTCTGCAGAGTTTCCAAATCCCCAGGTCCCTCTAGCCCTTCAGGTTTCTCAAGCTTTAAACGATCTTCTTCCGAGCTTCCGGAAGCTTTGAGGAAAGTGGCAGTTTGAAGGGCCTGCATGGCTTGCTGGTGAGAGAGCATCGCTTGGTCCACGAGTCGACCGATGGCTCTCACGCGAACTCGAGCCTCGTGCAGTGAGTGGCTGAAACGAAACGGCAATGATGAAGAGCAGGAGATGGTAAAAAACTACGATTAGATGATAAAAAGTAAGGATTTCGATTAAGAACGACGAGATAAGGATGAGTTTGTAACGAGTTTTTCAGAGTCAAACAACGCGTAGGAATAAAAACAAGAGGATTCTGAGTCATACCGTGACGACATATTTGGCTGACTCGTGATATCCCGGGCGTTTCAACGGATGCCGACTTTCGAGGCGGCTAAAAAACTGGCTCATTCGTGACGATATCTCGAGCGTCTCAACAGCAACCCTATTACTTGGTGTCTCAACAGATGCTGACTAATGACGCGGCTTAAAAATGGCTTATCTCAACAGCAACCCTATCACTGGACGTCTGAACAGATGCTGACTGCTATCCAGTTGTCACTACATGATGAGAATCTGTTACCGTAAGACACAGCTGAATGTAAATTCGATCAAAGATGGGAGCACCATTACACAAACGCTTCATGCTGGCTCCCGTAAAGTTACTGTACGATTGACATGTCTTAGTTAGACGAATCGCTGGTAGGAGAATCCGCGTAACGCTGACTAGCAGCCATCAGATGCAAGGCAAACGCAGCCGTGACGAAACCTTCATAGTGGACTGAATAAACGAATCAGTTGATCAGGAATTCACCGAGGTCAAGAAATCGCCTACAGAGAATGGACTCCTGTGTTCCTGCGGCCTGGCGCAACAGAGGAGCGAGCGAGAAACGAGAACCGCTTGGAATGACAGGCAGCATGCATAACTAGCCTGTGGAAGCGACAAGTGTGATGCTCACCGCCGAGGGTAGAAGACGCTGGGACAAGACTTGGCCCTTACTTCGAGAAGACTCGGTGATGAGGGAAGAAGACTCCACTGACAAAATGGTCAGACCGGAGTGGAAATGCTCTTCTGGTAAAAATGAGTTGAAATGGAAACCGGGATGGGTGATGGAACAATTCCAAGGGCGTGCAGAGCGGCGGTGGACTTGCAGAAATGAGTTGACCTTCAGGTCGTTCGCGCTTGCGGCAGCTCTGCTACTCTCAATAAGGCATAATTTTTGTCTTACATAACAAGCATTTACAGAAAATGAGTATCATAGTTTCATGAAACGACTTGCCGCTAATAGCGAGATTTCAAGTTCGTGGCGTACCACGTGCTGCCGAGCCATCTTCTATTGGGATAACGCTGGCACACCAGCTCAGGTTTGGGCTGTTCCACCACAGCTCAAGTCAAAGAGGTCCACATTCATTTGTGCTCGAATCGGCTGAAGCACGTTGACGTCCATGGCACTTCGCCTCACGACATGAGACTCGCTAGGTGGGTGCAGGTTCGGTTATGGTCTGACAGGGAAGTGTCGACCGAGGTCTGCGAGCCGGTAGGTCCGGTGGAGGCTAGTTTCCTGCCAGCCTGGTTCATGAATCATGAATCGGTTTACTGTTCCATGCTTTCTCGCATCGCATGTCCAGGGAGGCCGAGACGAGCCGCTTGTTGCATTTCAGAGAAAGGAGAATCCAAAGGCATGGAGCGTGGACAGTATTTTGACACGATATACCATTGCTTGGTTGCCCGAATTTAGGTTAGAGAACCCAGTCCCGCCAGGGTGTACAAGTCCAAGCGCAAACGATCTCTCGCATATGGATATTGTCAAACTACAGACGATGTCCCAACTTGGCAGGGTGTTGTTCCTACTTCGGAGTGCAATTTAAAGCCCGATTCCCAAATTGCGAGCCGCGCGGGTCATGCTTTTAAAACTTGACGAACTAGTGTTTTCAAGGTTTGAAGAAAAGCGTGCCTGCAATTTGGGACTTTTGGGAACTGAACCAACCCCCAGGGCGAAATACGAGGGCGGGCTGGGTTTGGCGAAAAAAAAAAAAAAAGCGAAATCGGAATCTTTCGCCAAAACCCTCACCACAAAAACCCCCTCGCGTCAACCTTTTAAAACTTGTGCAATTTGGGCTGCCGGCTTTAATTTGAGTGCTTGTGAGATTTGACCTGGCTGAAATGTGGGCACGAACATTGTTGCTCTTCCTCCCTCACAGCATTCTCCTCCTCTCCTTCCTAAATTGTGGAGGGAGGAATGCTGGGTGGAAAACGGCAGGCAGTCCCAACTTGCTCAGGCCTCACTTCTCCACCACTGACTCAATATCGCACAGAATTTTAGACCACGTGAGGAAACCTCAGATGTGTAGACGCCTCCGATTCGTCGGTGATGCACGTGAGGTAAACGCACCACGCCGTTCTTCGATCGTACTCCGTCCGTACGATCCAGCTGGCATGCGGCGTAGTGTGTGCCGAACGAGGCCTATTTCTCGTCCTTACTCACCGACCCTTCCGAAATCTCTAGAACCAGCTTGCCGCCTTTACAAACTCGCAACCGTCCTTCGCCGTTCGCTGTGTTGTTCTAGACGTCCTTTTGTTCTGTACCGCCCAAGGAAGCCCCCGGAGTTTACCCACACTCTGTACAGTAACCCACATGACGTTCGGGACAACAACGTCGGAGAAAGTACTCGGTGAACCTCGAGCTTTGCGAAAGAGCGGCAACTGCTTGGCGACTCGACAATTGCACCGGGCGGGTTCGACCGCCGCTCTACTACAGTGGCCTGGGGTAGAGAGATTTCTCGTAGGAGTACTAGGAGTATCTGGTAGAGAGATTTCTCGTGCATCGCGGGGGAGTGCCTGGGTTTTGTTGGCTAGGAGATTAGTACAGTGGCCTTTGGAACACCTTGGCAGAGCTTCAGCTCATGTAAATACAGGTTGGTAGACGCGAACGATTTTTTCTCAACAGGCATGGCGACGACTCAGAACGCTCCTACTAGCAGCACAAGCAGCAGTATTAGTACGAGTCCCAGCGTGAGTAGGAGTCCCAGCGTTACATCGATTCCTCGTGCGATGCGGCCGTTTCGCGGCGCGGGTCATCGATCCGCGAGCACCCTCCTCGCCCCCCTCCTCCCCCTTTCGCTAACATTCGTGTTGCTTTTCGCCGTCGCCACCGGCGACCCCGTCAATCGCGGCGGCCCTCGCGCCGGCGATTTCGGCGTGCGAAGGACGGCAAAAACGTGGCGAGTACCGCAGCAATTCCTCCAGCTACGAAACATTTCGCAAGCCGTTACGGTGTTACGCGAAAAATACACGGCGGCGTCTCGCGAAGACGACAAGGCGGGAGGAGCAGGGGGAAGCGGAGGAGAAACAGCTGCTCCTGGAGCGAACGGCGCGAGCGGAAGTAATACTAGGCTTGGGGTTACCGCTTTCGCTAATGTCGTACCAAAGGAGGAAACGGACCCGAATGCGCCGTATACAGTGTTCGAAGTGGCGAGACCGATTGTGCGGCCGCAAGGCGCCGTGGAGTGTACAGTAACACTGTTTACTGACGAACCTTTCGCATCTACGATTGGTAACCCGCCAACTCAAACTTCGTACACCCCAGACCCGAACTGCGCCTCGGTGAGTAGGACTGTACGCGGTATAATGAGGAAGAAGACAGCTTTAGAATCTGGTAACTGGGACGAGATTCGGAAGTTGTGGCGACTCGCCATAGTAGCTGTGATTCTAGTAGTTGTGATGAGAAAGGGGGAAAGGGAAATATGGGGAAGATAAGGGAGTGTGGGTGGGAGGGGGAAAGAGGGGGGAAGAGGGGGGGAAGGGAGGAGGGTAGTGTGGGCGGCGTGCAGGGGAGGAGGTTAAAATCAAATTCCGAACCGCGGGTTTTCCAATTGGCTACCACAATTTTCGGATGACACAAACACCGGATGACCCGAAGCTAGGAATACGCCCTTAGGATTAGGGAGAGGTGCCTCAGGTAGTACTGTACCTTTCCCAGGTGGGGAAAGATTGGGAATTTGGGATGCGTGGTTAGGAGCGGACGACGATTTTTAGAAATCTGAACGTCGGCGCATGGCTTGGGTACCTGACGCGAAAGCTGGTGGGTGAAGGATTGGATGTGGAAAGATTGACGCTCGTACATCTGTGTTAATCGTCGTGCCACGTGTCGCAGGCGGATTGGTCGTTGGCTGTGCTGTCGGTGGGCGTGAAGGTGAAAGGCGTGCAGTTCGATCGGCGCATGGTGATTTTCTTCGGCGGTTTCGAGGTTTCCAGATCAATGTGAGTGTTGTGTAACAGTAAACGCATTCATTTATTTTTTTCCTGTCTCTAATTTCCCTCTTTATCATCCTCCCCACACACCCCTACCCTCTCCCATCTCCACCCCCCCTCGCCCCCCATCCCCACACCCATCTCACCCTACTACCTCCATTGTCCGCCCTATTGCGTGACTCATTAACAGCACTGCAGAGCCATTGGGAACTGAGATTCACTACTCGTTTGAGCGAGACGTGACCAAATATGCACCCATGCTTAAAACTGTGAGTCACATCCTCTTCTAAACTAAACAGTCACATCCTCTTCCTTTCCTCATCTCATCCTCTTCTCTCTCTTCTCTCAACTCTTCTTTTCTCCTTGCCTCCTCCCTCCCCCTCCCCTCCTCTCTTCCTTTTCCGCTAACCTCCTCTCTTTTTCCTCTCTTCCCTTCTCCTCCTCGCCTCTTCCTCTCCTCACCTCCCCTCCTTCCCCCCACCTTAGCTCCTACCTCTTCTCTTTTATTGCTTCTGCTCAGCCTCCCTCACCCGACACCTAGTGCCATCCCATGCCATGCCATGCCATGCCATGCCATCCCATGCCATCCCATGTATGCCATGTCAACCATCTAGAAAGGTCCCCTCCTCCTCTTTCCCCTCTCCCCTTCTTCTCTCCCTTCCCACCCTTCACTCCTGCAGGCCTCAACTGTCTATGTGATTCTAGAGAACGTTGTTGACAGCGAATACACCGGCATTTTCAACGTCACCATCTCACTCACCACCTACCAAGGAACACCCCCCACCACTCCCCCTTCCCTCCTCCTCCCCTTCTGCACCACTTACACTTCTTCCTCCTCCTCCTCCCCTTACATCCTCTCCGGAGCCTCCGCCACTTCTCGTAGTGCTCTACAGACACTCTCTGGCCTTCCGACGAATGTGATTAAAGCGAAGGTGGAGCTTACTATATCGATGCACGCGGAGGACGAGTTTTATTACCTCTATTTCCCAAATAAATTCTACAATAGCCTTCCTAGCTCCTTAAAGCCCAAATTCAAACCCGAAGGCGGCCCCTTTCGCGAGCTGAATCTCTTCATCGACAACCGATTTGCCGGGGCAATTTACCCTTTCACTCCGCTTTACACCGGCGCGTTCAACCCGCTGCTCTGGTCACCCGCAGTGGGAATAGGCAACTTTGGTTTCCCGACAGTTACCCTCGACGTGACCCCGTTCGCAGGGGTTTTATCTGACGGGCAGCCGCACGAAATTAGGGTTTCGGTGGTGAATGCAAAGCCTGGAGCTGCATGGTACTTGACTGGGATCGTGCACATTTGGGCAGATTCCGCAGTGACGTCTACAGCTGGGCCGCCACCCACCATCAAGGTGGCTCCCAGCAGTAGGAAGGAGAGGGTGAAGCTGTTTGAAAGCCCGGTGGTGCGTGCTTTTCGGCTGATGGGGGTGCGGCTGAGCATCGACGGCAAGTACAGCACTGTTGCTGCGCGTGAATACTCCATCTCAGGTTAGTGTGGGTGTGTTAATGCTAGTGTGGTTGTGTTAACGCAACACTGACACAGGGTGCTGCACAGGGTGATCGGGTGGGGTGCACATAACGGGAGTGCGGCTTAGCATCGACGGCAACGGCAAGTACAGCACTGCTGCTGCGCGTGAATACTCCATCTCAGGTGAGCGTGTATAGTGGAACAGCATGCGCATCAAGACGCAACTGTGTGACGCCTTTCTGTTTGCAGCACAACAGTGAGCCACTTTACTTCGCACCCCGCGCTTTACAATCACATCCCCCTTTACTATCATACCAGGCACGGTAACCACAGCAGGTTGCCCGGTAACCCCTCTGGTCGGTGAAAACCTGATGAAAGGGAATATCACACGCATTCACACTTGCGCTTGCCGCTCACTTCCATTCCCCCCTCTACAATCACACCCCCCTGTTACAATCACACCAGGCACGGTAACCACAGCTGACGGCCCGGTTACCACTCTGGTTACATCCTCCATGTCAGTGGATGCAGCAGCAATGGTTCAGGGAGGGGGGGCCGCAATCACCTGGTGGAACAACGTGGGCGTTAAGAGGAGTGTGACAGCCACACACGCAACGACCAGGGCTGTGCTGTCCTCCCAGACCGACACCTTCTCGTTCCCACTCCGCATCAAGCAAACTTCTTCTGACTGTGAGTCATGGTGTTTCCTCAATAGGTGCAAGGAAGCACAATCTCAGTTGCTGGTGGGGTAGGTGGGGCGTTTGGGCGGGCAGTTGGTGGTGGGGCAAGGGGTGGGGCAGCAAATCACCAGATGGACCGTGGAACAATATGGGCGTTAAGGCGACTGTGACCCCACCACACATGGAATGACCAGGGCTGTGCTCCCAAACGATTTTTGAGGCGCCTAAAAAATATGTCTTCCCAAGCTGACACGTTCTCGTGTGCCCTTATCCCATCATGCAGCATTTGGATCGGGCAAGTTTGACATTGACAGTGGATACAACCACAAGACCACGAAATCTCCATCTACATCATCATCTTCCTCATATCCATCATCATCCTCATCAGCGTCACCATCAGCATCAGCATCAGCAACACCGTCAATGCTATTATCCTCCGCCTCACCAGCTGTAACCAGCTTGCAGAATTCGCGGAAAGACTCTTTCAGCATACAGGTGGATTCGAAAGGAGTTGTTATCGGTTCTTCCACTTCTGGTAGTCAGAAGTATGTGTATAAGTGTAGCCCGGCCAGTAGCGGGTGTTATTCGAGACAGATTAAGATGAGGCCGATTGAGGTGCTGCAGAATAAAGAATTGACTAGCTGCTGATGAGAAGAATTGAGTGCACATGCAGGCTTGTGTGTATTATTTAAGAAGTCCTCGTGTATGTGTACTGTGAATGCAAGCTCGTTGTAGCAGTACATTACATATTATGCAAATGTGATTGTTCGATAATGTTCGCAACCAAGATTGCCCATTCCCTCCATAATCACCATCTTAGGGCGTATTCCTATCCTCATATCAAGAGAACCTCATAGTATCAAGATTGTACTTTTTGCCTGGTAAGGTTAGTGAGAGGTTTCGGGTTTAGGGGAATTTTCTGTGGGAGCTTGATATGAGGTTCTCTTGATATGAAGATAGGAATACACTCTTAGTTCCTTGTCTAGTTGCTCCGCTTTTCACGATCCATCCATATCCCACTTGTTCAGAAACATGCCTAAGAGTCAGCGAGAAGACTACCGGTATGCGTACACATGGTATGGATGGACAGAGGTACCCCACCAGCACATAACTGCTCCTATAGAAAACAGAGCCCTTTTTTTCCAAATACACCATCTTGACGGCTCCCTTCCTAGTTGCTGCTCCACTTCTCCCGCTGCACCTCCCACATTTTCGGGAGCATGCCCATAAGCCGCCCAGAAGACTACCGGTAGTGTACACATGGGAGGGGGGGGAGGGGGGGGGGGTACCCCATCAGCACAAAAATGCTCCTATAGAAAAGAGACATTTCCCCCACATACACCATATTAAAACCTCTCCCTTCTAGTTGCTCCACTTCTCGCGCTCCACCTCCCACTTGTTCGGGAACATGCCCATGAGCCGCCCAGAGGACTGCTGGTATGCGTACATGAATCCCCCCATCAGCCCGAGGATACCCGCACAGTACATGCTGGGGCCCCTCAGGTTGGCGCTTCCACCTGATGCAACAGAACAGGGATGGCAAGTAGGGAAAGGCATGTAGGGGAAGGCATGAGTACACCCAGCCCACACCCCTTCCTTCCCCCATCAGAACGAGAATACCCACACAGTACATGCTAGGGCCCCTCAGATTGGCGCTCCCACCTGAAGCAGTAGGAGGGGTGCGATAGGAGAGGAGGGTATGGGAGGATGAGACATAGGGAACGTAATTGAATGCTGGCACGCGTACATGAATCCCCCCATTAGCCCGAGGATACCCACACAGTACATGCTAGGGCCCCTCAGGTTGGCGCTTCCACCTGAATCAGCAGAAAGGGAAGGCAAGTGGGGGAAGGCAAGTGGGGGAAGGCAAGATACAGAGAGCGTATACGAGCTCTGGCATGAGTACACCCAGCCCACACCCCTCCCTTCCCCCATCAGCCCGAGGATACCCGCACGGTACATGCTGTCTCCCCTCAGATTGGCGATTCCACCTGAAACCATTGGGAAAGGGGGCATGTGGAGCGCACGAGACGGGTATGCGAAGATGAGACGGGTATATGCCTGCTGGCATGCGTGCATGAAGACTCGGCACATCAGCCCGAGAATACCCGCACAGTACGTGCTGGGCCCCCTCAGGTCAGCGATTTCACCTGAAGCAGCGAGAGGTTGCAGCACACTAGATGCTGTAACGCCTCAGCCTGTTTTTTGAGAATTCTAACAAAACAGGTTGCAGCACAGTAGATGCTGTAACGCCTCAGTCTGTTTTTTAGAATTCTAAAAAAAAAAGGTTGCAGCACAGTAGATGCTGTAACGCCTCAGTCTGCTTTTTGAGAATTCTAAAAAAACAGGTTGCAGCACAGTAGATGCTGTAACGCCTCAGTCTGTTTTTGAGAATTCTAAAAAAAACAGGTTGCAGCACAGTAGATGCTGTAACGCCTCAGGCACTGACGCTTTCACCTCACGCTGCAAGTAACAGGATGAGGTAAGATTAGGACGAGGCGAATAGAAACTGCAAATCAGGGGAGGGAGGAGGGGGAGTGGGGGCAGGGAAGGGGGGGGGGAGTTGGGGGAGGGGGGGAAGCTATCTTGAAGAGACGTGAAGAACGAATCCTGAACGATTAAGCAACGACTCGAATGGAATGGGGGTATTATTAAAAAGAATTGGATCAAATGCTACTGTCTGGTACTTCTAAGTTCAGGCTTCAGTCACATTGAGCGCGAGTCCTGGCGAGACACGTACCTGCGAGGTAGCCGAACGGCAGCGACACGGCGGTGAACGTGGCGACGCTCTTGTAGTCGCTGAACGTGAAGTTACCAACCGTGCGACCGAACGACGGCGTGCGATCGATCACCGGGAACTTGGGCTCGTCCAGAAATATCCCCATCGGACGGATTTGGTGGTGGTTTTGACGGTAACGGCCGGCGGTAGTTTGACGGAACTCGACGGGGGTGAATGCGGCGGCGAGAGGGGGACGAAAATGAAAGTTTAGAAAGGAAAGGCGGTCGGGTCGCGAAACCGTTGCACCCTCCTAATCTGCGATCCAAGGCGGCTGGAAGACGTAAGTGACTTTTCAGTCCTGCCTAATATGAAGGCTCCCTCGAGATTAGAATTAGGGTTACAGTATCGGGGGGAGGGTGGTGTGTTCGTATAACGCAATACAGAGAACACCGCATTAGGTGAATTCTGGTTCTATTGCAAAACTTGCGAACACTAATTAACCACAGGCTAACCGTCAAACAACTGAAGCTTTACAGGGTCAGCAATGCTACAATGTGACCCATCAATGGGCAATATAAGGAAAAGATGGAATGAGCATGACAATACATACACAATTCAACAACAGTCTGCAGCAGTCTACAGTAGCTTAGTTCAACATGAAACACATTCTATAACATGGTTCAACATTAACAGCACCATGTGTGACAATCTCTATAGTCACAAGTCATGAGCCGTGATGTCTCACGGTGATGTGCCTTTTTACCAGCACACGCTAACTGTCAACATTTCTTGGGTTATCAATGTCATTCCAGTCCGCATTGGTATACTCACTCATAAAACCATACGTTCTGTTGCTGGTTACGAAGCAGCGGTAACCGCCATGCCAATCTTCATCTCATTATTACCCGTCTCTCGCTCCGCCTGCTTCCCCTGCTGTGCTTGCTGCAGCTGCTGCACCATCCCATTCTGAGACTCGGTGGTATAATTTGGCTTATTCACACTCGCATTCCCATCCTTACCGCCCTCACTCAACCCCTCACCTCCATCCCTACCCATCATATCCACATCAGCAGATCCCCCTGTTCTAGGCGGTTGCACCTGCTGCTGTGCTGGCTGCACCTGAGATTGCACCAGTAGCTGCTGCTGCTGGAGCCGCGACAGTTGGTTAGGGTTTGCCTGCTGCTGCATTGCTGCTGCATGCCCTGCTGCCAGTCCCTGCTGTGGCCCTGCCCTTGCCTCAATCACACCCTGCTGCTGCTGCTGCTGCTGCTGTAGTGGGAGTGATGTCTCCACACCTTCAACTTTGGGCATCTGCTGTCTGTTAGTTTCTTGAGTGAAAAACTGCTGCTTCTCATGCCCACACCCATGCCCACGTGCGAGTGCCATGCCTTGCGCCGCCACCCCTTGCTGCCCCTGCCCTTGCCCCATGTGCCCTTGATTCCCCTGATTCCCCTGTCCCTGTCCCCCCTGCCCCTGGCCCCCCTGCCCCTGCCCTCCCCCCATCGGTGGCAGGGGCGGAGGGGGAAGCTCAGGGGCGGGGATGGGGGTCAGCTGGGGGGAGAGGGCGGTGGGGGCGGGGTTGGCAAGGGGGGCTCGCACATAGAGCTGGCCGTGTAGGGTTACCACTGCTGACGTCTGATTCGCGTTGATGGCTGCTGGCAGCAGAATCACCTGCGGGGAGAGAGAGGGGGCAGGGGAAGAGAAGAAGGTGAGAGGGAAAGAGGGGGCTCACACGTAGGAGCTGGCCGTGTAGGGTTACCACTGCTGACGTCTGATTCGCATTGATGGCTGCTGGCAGCAGAATCACCTGTGGGGAGAGAGAGGGGGCAGGGGAAGAGAAGAAGGTGAGAGGGAAAGAGGGGGGTCACACGTAGGAGCTGGCCGTGTAGGGTTACCACTGCTGACGTCTGATTCGCATTGATGGCTGCTGGCAGTAGAATCACCTATGGGGAGAGAGGGGGGTTGGGCCGAGGGAGGGGTCTGATGGATTTGCACATAGGAGCTGGCTGTATAGGGTTACCACCGCCGACGTCTGATTCGCGTTGATGGCTGCCGGCAGCAGAATCACCTGCTGCAGGAGGCAGGGGGGAAGGTGGGGAGAAGAGGAGGAATAGGGGGAATGCTGCTGAGGGGGAAGTTAGGGGAAAAGACTGGGCGCGTGGTGTGCGCGAAAGGGGCTTGGATGTAGAGTTGTTAGAAAAGAAGGTGAATCTAAGGAGCGGCAAGAAAAGGAGACTATGAAAAAGACAATAAAAAAGTTGGCTTCCAGACACCTCATACCTACTGCATTGAGGTCGTTTTTGAGGCGCCTCAAAAACGGCTTCCAGACACCTCATATCTACTCACTGACTTTTGAGAATTCTCAAAAGTCACTCCAATACGACTTCCAGACACCTCATACCTACTCACTGACTTTTGAGAATTCTCAAAAGTCACTCCAATACGACTTCCAGACACCTCATACCTACTCACTGACTTTTGAGAATTCTCAAAAGTCACTCCAATACGGCTTCCAGACACCTCATACCTACTCACTGACTTTTGAGAATTCTCAAAAGTCACTCCAATACGGCTTCCAGACACCTCAAACCTACTCACTGACTTTTGAGAATTCTCAAAAGTCACTCCAATACGGCTTCCAGACACCTCATACCTACTCACTGACTTTTGAGAATTCTCAAAAGTCACTCCAATACGGCTTCCAGACACCTCATACCTACTCACTGACTTTTGAGAATTCTCAAAAGTCACTCCAATACGGCTTCCAGACACCTCAAACCTACTCACTGACTTTTGAGAATTCTCAAAAGTCACTCCAATACGGCTTCCAGACACCTCATACCTACTCACTGACTTTTGAGAATTCTCAAAAGTCACTCCAATACGGCTTCCAGACACCTCATACCTACTCACTGAGCGTGACGTGAGTAGAAACCTCGCCCGCAAAGCAGAAACCTCGCCTTCACAAACAGCGTGACTGCTCACCAATTGTCCGGTACATAGAGGCGACCGAAAAACAGGCGATTACACAGGCCATGTTCAGAAAGAGGCGGCCACTAAAGGGGCATTTGAAGCTCTTATCACCCGACAAAGCCAAATGCCATGGATGAAACTCTCACCTTCTTGAAGGGCGTGACACCCCACGGGTTGTCCGGCTGCTCTGGCTCCCCTGCGATGACCAGCTTGCCTGCCGGCTCACACTGCACTCGCACCTGAGAGAGAGGACAAGGGGTGAGAGAGGTAAAGTGCAGTACATTTTTCAAGGAATACAAAGAGAGAAGAACACTTGCAGCTGTGGTGACTCTTGAGTCGACTCAAAAGTCACCTGAGAGAGAGCACTAGGGGTGAGAGAGGTAAAGTGCCTCTACATTTTACCTCTCTCCTAGAGAGGTAAATGTACATTTTTCAAGGAATACAAAGAGAGAAGAACACTTGCAGCTGTAAAAGACCTGAAGGCGTATCAACATTTCCCCCCCCTCACTGGCTTGCCCACCGGCCCACACCACACAGCACCTCAGAAAAACAGAGGGTGTGCGTGTTACGGTAAAGCAGACAAAAGCGTGTGTGTGCCTGGTTTGATGGATACCAGGATGCCAGTATGTGGCAGCAGCAACACTCAGCTCACCTCTTTCCTACTCAGCTCACCTCTTTCTCTACTCAGCTCACCTCTTTCCTACTCAGCTCACCTCTTCACGCAGCAGGCCTGGGACAAGAGCGTAGATCTCAAAGCAGTCCGGCTGGGAGGGTGGGGGATCCGGCGGTGGGAAAGGGCGAAACATGAAATGCCAGAGCTGAGAAACAAAGAGTAGCACAAGCGAAACAAAGAGTAGCACAAGCGTAACAAACTGCAAGGCACCTTAGAAAAGCAGAGTGGCCCAACCCATCCCAAACCAACCGCACTGTTCCCAACCCATGCGTACCGATCGCCGGACGTTGATTCGAACCCAGTCAGCCGGCAGACCCAAGTCGTTCACCACAGCCACTGCCCCATCATCCATCGCTGCTGCGCCCACTCCTCCTCCCCCCACTCCACCCCCCACTCCACCCCCTACTCCTCCCCCTACTCCTCCCCCTGGTCCTCCTACAACCCCTGCTCCCCCTCCCCCCACTCCCCCTCGCCCTGCTCCCCCCTCCCCTGCAGTCCGCCTTCCCCCCTCTCTCCCCGCGGTTCCACCTCCCCCAGGTGTGCCTCCCCCGCTCCCAGGCGGCCTGCCTCTGGGGCGGGGCGCATCTGCTGCCCTGGTCGCCGCCCCAGGTGTTCCTTCAGGTGTTTCTTCTGTTGGTTACAGCGAGGAGGGAGGGGGGAAAGGAGAGGGCGACAGGGAGGAAGGGTGTTGGGTGGGGAGGGGTGGGGTGGGGTTTGGGGGGGTTACAGCGAGAGTGGGGAGTAGAGATTAGGTGAGTGGAGGAGAGAGTGATTGATGAGACCTTTCAAGGGTCGGATCCAACCATGGGACAAGTCATGACCGCATGCATCAATACCATGGTCTCACCATGTGCATGAAGAAGTGTTTTGAGACGTCTCAAAAACACTTTTTCATGCAAGTCATGAATCGACATGCATCAAAACCATGGACTCACCATACCATGGATTCAGATTTATGACTAGTGGCACGAGTCACCACTCGCTCTCCCTCGCTCTCCCTCGCTCTCCCTCGCTCTCCCTTGCTCTCCCTCACTCTCCCTCACTTTCCCCTCCTCACCACCACCCTCTTGGTTCCGCCTGTGACGCTTTGGGCCTGATCCTGGGGTGCCGCGCTCCTGGATAGAAGAATAAGATGTGAAAAGAGCAGGGGGGAGAAGGGGAAGAGGGGAGAGTGGGAGGAAGAGCGAGGGGGAGAACTGAGACGATTCGTGAACCTCGGAGAATTGCTGATATGGGCCTGATCCTGGGGTGCCGCGCTCCTGGATAGAAGGTATGATGTGATATGAGCAGTGGGGAGAAGGGGAAGGGGGGAGAGTGGGAGGAAGCGCGAGGAGGAGAACTGAGAGGATCGTGGAAGCGCCTCGTAATAATGCTTATTGAGCTGAAGGATACAGCATCCTTCAGGAGCGCGGCATAAGGAGAATATGAGGAAAAGAAGTAGTGCGGTAGGCGTACAACAAGTGTTGCATAGTTGCCACCTGTTCTGCCCCCCCATGGTGTTCAAAGCAAACTTATGTTGGAAGCATCCTACTGCACTAAAGTATCCTAACAAAAGTGTTCGTGTGATCCACATCAACAACCTCAATCACCTTGGGAGTATCCCCACCTTGGGAGTATCCTCACCTTGGGAGTATCCGTGTGGTCCCCATCAGCAGCCCCGGTCTTGGCTGCAGCCAATCGCTTGGCTCCACGTGGCCCACTGCCCCCCTGCTGTGATCAAAACCGGGTTAACAGAATATCAGAATGAGGTTAGCCAGTCTCACAAGTGCAGTGCAATTTTTGAGGCCCCTAAAAGATCCCCCCTGCTGTTATCAGAACTGGGTAAACAGAAAATAAGAATCAGGTTAGCCAGTCTCAAAAGTGGAGTGCAGCTTCGATCTCAACCATTCTCTTGGCATCACGTGGCAGATTGTCCCCTTCCTGTGATCCGGCTATGTTGATGTACTTTTGAGAATTCTCAGAAGTAAAATCACCACTTGGCACGTTGTCCCCTCCCTGTGATCCATCCACTCCACGCAACAGAATCAGCTCAACCATACACATGGGGTACCACCACCCCAGCACGCACCGCACCGCACTCAACCGCACCTCACTCAGACGCGCCTCCTGGCAGGGGCTCACAGAACGCAGCACACCCACCTCCTACTGCCTGCCATGGCGCTTGGTTGGTATCGGTCTGTGGGGTGATGACGAAAGTGCCCTCCAGCAACAGAGCCCACTCTTGCACCCTCTACTACCCCACGCCCACCCCACCCTGCCATCTCACTCTCCATCACACCCCCGCAGCACCACACCCCCACACCCGCACAGCACCACACCCCCACACCCGCACAGCACCACAACCCCACACCCGCACAGCACCACACCCCGACACCCGCACAGCACCACACCCCCACACCCGCACAGCACCACACCCCCACACCCGCACAGCACCACACCCCCACACCCGCACAGCACCACAACCCCACACCCGCACAGCACCACAACCCCACACCCGCACAGCACCACAACCCCACACCCGCACAGCACCACAACCCCACACCCGCACAGCACCACACCCCCACACCCGCACAGCACCACACCCCCACACCCGCACAGCACCACACCCCCACACCCGCACAGCACCACACCCCCACACCCGCACAGCACCACACCCCCACACCCGCACAGCACCACACCCCCACACCCGCACAGCACCACACCCCCACACCCGCACAGCACCACACCCCCACACCCGCACAGCACCACACCCCCACACCCGCACAGCACCACACCCCCACACCCGCACAGCACCACAACCCCACACCCGCACAGCACCACACCCCCACACCCGCACAGCACCACACCCCCACACCCGCACAGCACCACACCCCCACACCCGCACAGCACCACAACCCCACACCCGCACAGCACCACAACCCCACACCCGCACAGCACCACACCCCACACCCGCACAGCACCACAACCCCACACCCGCACAGCACCACAACCCCACACCCGCACAGCACCACAACCCCACACCCGCACAGCACCACAACCCCACACCCGCACAGCACCACAACCCCACACCCGCACAGCACCACACCCCCACACCCGCACAGCACCACACCCCCACACCCGCACAGCACCACACCCCCACACCCGCACAGCACCACACCCCCACACCCGCACAGCACCACACCCCCACACCCGCACAGCACCACACCCCCACACCCGCACAGCACCACACCCCCACACCCGCACAGCACCACACCCCCACACCCGCACAGCACCACACCCCCACACCCGCACAGCACCACAACCCCACACCCGCACAGCACCACACCCCCACACCCGCACAGCACCACAACCCCACACCCGCACAGCACCACACCCCCACACCCGCACAGCACCACACCCCCACACCCGCACAGCACCACACCCCCACACCCGCACAGCACCACAACCCCACACCCGCACAGCACCACAACCCCACACCCGCACAGCACCACACCCCACACCCGCACAGCACCACAACCCCACACCCGCACAGCACCACAACCCCACACCCGCACAGCACCACAACCCCACACCCGCACAGCACCACAACCCCACACCCGCACAGCACCACAACCCCACACCCGCACAGCACCACACCCCCACACCCGCACAGCACCACACCCCCACACCCGCACAGCACCACACCCCCACACCCGCACAGCACCACACCCCCACACCCGCACAGCACCACACCCCCACACCCGCACAGCACCACACCCCCACACCCGCACAGCACCACAACCCCACACCCGCACAGCACCACAACCCCACACCCGCACAGCACCACACCCCCACACCCGCACAGCACCACAACCCCACACCCGCACAGCACCACAACCCCACACCCGCACAGCACCACAACCCCACACCCGCACAGCACCACAACCCCACACCCGCACAGCACCACAACCCCACACCCGCACAGCACCACAACCCCACACCCGCACAGCACCACAACCCCACACCCGCACAGCACCACACCCCCACACCCGCACAGCACCACACCCCCACACCCGCACAGCACCACACCCCCACACCCGCACAGCACCACACCCCCACACCCGCACAGCACCACACCCCCACACCCGCCACAGCACCACACCCCCACACCCGCACAGCACCACACCCCCACACCCGCACAGCACCACACCCCCACACCCGCACAGCACCACACCCCCACACCCGCACAGCACCACAACCCCACACCCGCACAGCACCACACCCCCACACCCGCACAGCACCACAACCCCACACCCGCACAGCACCACACCCCCACACCCGCACAGCACCACACCCCCACACCCGCACAGCACCACACCCCCACACCCGCACAGCACCACAACCCCACACCCGCACAGCACCACAACCCCACACCCGCACAGCACCACACCCCCACACCCGCACAGCACCACAACCCCACACCCGCACAGCACCACAACCCCACACCCGCACAGCACCACAACCCCACACCCGCACAGCACCACAACCCCACACCCGCACAGCACCACAACCCCACACCCGCACAGCACCACAACCCCACACCCGCACAGCACCACACCCCCACACCCGCACAGCACCACACCCCCACACCCGCACAGCACCACACCCCCACACCCGCACAGCACCACACCCCCACACCCGCACAGCACCACACCCCCACACCCGCACAGCACCACAACCCCACACCCGCACAGCACCACAACCCCACACCCGCACAGCACCACACCCCCACACCCGCACAGCACCACACCCCCACACCCGCACAGCACCACACCCCCACACCCGCACAGCACCACACCCCCACACCCCCACAGCAGAACCACCCACCTCCTGGTGGTGCTTGCTGTCTGTCTTCGGGGTGATGGCGAGTTTGCCCTCCAGCAAGGGGTCCACGCCCACGTGCTTCTCGTACTCCAGTAGCGCCTGGTGGAGGAGAGGAGGTAGGGGGCGCAAGTGGGTGAAAGATGGTGCAAGGGGGTGAGAGGGGGTGATGGGCGAGAGTGCCCTCCAGCATGGGATCCACGCCCACGTGCTTCTCGTACTCCAGTAGCGCCTGGGGTTGTGATCAGGAGAGCAAGTGGGTGAAAGCGGGTGCAAGGGGGTGCGCGGAGTGATGGCGAGAGTGCCCTCCAGCAACGGATCCACGCCGTTGCAGGAAGTTTTTGAGAATTCTCAAAAAATTCCAGCAAGGGATCCACGCCCACATGCTTCTCGTACTCCAGTAACGCCTTGGGGGGTTGGTGAGGAACGGGAGTGAAGCTTAGTTGCGGAAGACACGTCTAGCGTCTTAGACGCTGGCGTCTAGACGCTGCGTCTAAGACGCTAGACGCAAGTATAGGCCAGATTAGACGCAGGATTAGACGTAAGCCCGGGCAGGCAAAAAAAGTATGGGCAGCCAAAAAACCTTCTATGGGGCATGGGGAGGGGGGGATGTGGACGTATATAACATTTGTGGGCTGTTTTTCAAGGTCGAAATGGGTGGGAGGGGGTCTGTTTTTTATTTTCAGGCTGCCCAAAAAATTTTACCCCATGCGTCTAGCGTCTAGATGCCGCTGCGTCTAAACGCTAGACGCAGGACGGTCCCTGCGTCTTCCGCAACTAAGGAGTGAAGTGGGGGAACAAGGAACCACGCCCACATCCCCGCGGGGTGATGGCTAAAGTGCCTTCCAGCAAGGGGTCCACACCCACGTGCTTCTCGTACTCCAGTAGCGCCTGGAGGCGGGAGGGGAGGAGGGTTGCAAGGGAGGGAAAGAGAAGGGGGCGAGAAGGGGGAAAGAGAGGAGTGTGCGATCAAAGCATGTGAGAAGGGAGGGAAAGGGCCTTTGAAGCTTGCCAGAACCCAGAGGCCCTGCCCAAACCCGCCAGCCCTGTCACAGTCGAGGAGCATACATCCGTACCTTCTCGTAGAAGCCCCGGAAAGACCAGGAGAGCGTGGTGCATGACCTGAGCGCAAAGCAGGGAAAGGTAGGGAAGCATACACGACGCGACTCGGGATGGAATGTTAAAAAACGAGGGATCGAGGGACTGAGTGAACGAGGATCGATTGACATCTTTTAGGTGCCTGTGAGTGACATCTGTTAAAACTAGGTACTCTGCCAGCAGCGAACATAAGTTAGAAAATGGAGACATGCAAGGCAGCTTTTAAAGCTTCTTGGACCAGTTTCTTGTTTTTATTTTGCCTAAAATACAGACGAGGCACTTGGGAAGAAAGGGCGTACTTGGGCGGGTCGAATTGGTCCCCAACGACACGCCAGAGCTTGCCACTTGTCACCTGGTGATTGGACAAAGAAAAGAGGGATATTTGATTTGAGAGTGACGCAGTCACGAGACAAGAACGAACAAGGAAGGCTTTGAGAGGATGTCGTTGTAACATCTCTTTGAAAAGGAGTCGTAACATGGTTACATAACCTTGTCAAAGTCAAGTTTTGAAACGCCTCATACTGAACATGTAAATAAAACGGAGGAATAAAGTTGTCACCTTGTCAAAGCCACCGAAAGAGCAGACGACTTGCCAAAGCCTGCAAAAAAAGGAGATGAGGCGGAAGGAATAGGCGTAGGGGGGGGCGAGGGGGAGGAGGGGGAGGAGGGGAAAATGGGGAAAGGGAGGGGCGGATTGAGGAAGGGGGAGGGAGAGAGGGGAGGAAGAGTATAGAGGGCAGGAGGGAGGAATAGAAGATAAGGAATAAAACCTTCACCTGCGGAAAGCTGGCATGGAGGGGGCCCAAGATGGTGATTGAGTGTTAAGATGCCTCATAATTAACAACAAGGTAACACCAGAGAAAAATGCGAGCCAACAAAATTACAAATGGCAGCCACGACGCTCCAGCTGCTGCTGCTAATTCCCACGGGATCGCCTTGTCTCCGTCCTAGTTACGAGAAATACCTAATGTAACGGTTCTCCGGAGCTCGTATCGTGCCATGAAAGGAAGGATTTTTTTGCGCGATTTCGAGAGAGGCCGAAATAGAGCGTGAGGGTAATAGGTTGTGGGGGGGGGGAAGGTGAGGGTGAGTGTCGCACCCCGTTTCAGTACCCTAGCACGACGCCTTACCTTCCGTGAGATTAGGTGTAGACCCGCTGTAACCTGGTAATTAACTCACTTCAGCAGGTCGACCTCCACGCCATAGAACTTCGGAACCTTAAACTCCTGATGGCGCGACTCGAAGAACGCCTGAAGCTCCTTAACAAACGCCTTCGTGTCCGCGCCGCGACCCGGCGGCGTTGTCTGTTGCGGGGTAGTCTCCATCCCCGACGAGCCGCTTACTCCGCCGATTAAAGCCGCCGGCGGGCCAGGCGTGCTCGGACCGCTTCCTTCAACGCCCGTTTGACCCGCGAAAGAGCTTCCGGATGTTCCGGGAATTCCGGCACCGGCGATTGGATTCTTCCCGATTCCGTGACCGCCAGTAACGGCCCCGGGGGTAGAACCCGGAGTAGCTTCTAGTTGCGAGGGTATATTCTGGGAAGAGTGGATTCTAGATGGGTCTCGGGGGGGCTCGAAGCCGCGCGTAACGGGCGGCGGAAGTTGCGGAAGATTTGTCGCGACGCCGGATGGCTTTTGAGCCGAGTCAAACGGCATCTGCGCATTCGGCGGTGCGCCAGATCCGTTTTCCGGACGGGCGACGGCCTCTTTGCCGTCCTCCATACTAGCTTCCCCAACACCGCACTAACGAATCAGTCCGTTGATAGTGATAGTACGCGAGGAAGATGACACTAGAGGGTGTATTTTCTCTGCTGGAAGCGGACTTACGAAGACGATGCCCTAGCTTCACCGTTCAAGCTAACTCTTGCTGACGTCTTCCAAACTACTTCACACGTTCACGAACAGCTCAGCCTACAGTGGCAAGCGAAAAGAAAAGATTCAAAACGAAACCGCAGAAAGTAGAAACGGAGGATTATGACTCTGAAGAGAAACCGGCGGCTCCTGTGGAGCAGAGAACTGACGACGGGATGAACCACACCGAATCCACAAGAAACAGCGCCATTCCTCCTTCAGCCCTAATTTACCCTGCGATCTTGGGATTTTCCTCCCCCGATTTCTCCCCCACCCTGCCAGCAACAGATCCCCAATTCCCCGCAATTCTCCTTCCCAACACATGGCGGCCGGTGAGGTGGAATAAGGTTCGTCAGAGTTCGTCAAAAGGAGGAAAGTCTATCTGGTAGCAGGGTCGAACCTGTCGCAGCTCCACGTTGAGAAGCCTGACTTTTCGCCGCATGAGTTAACGGTTGCCGTCCACCCACTTTGCCAAAACCGTCTCTGTTGATTCCCCCTGTGCAGCGAGCAGTCGCATATTTGAGTTTCGGGTGACTAACTACAGTTGAGCTATTCCATGTGATAACAATTGTGGCACTCAAGTATGGGTATTATTACACTTAGATTTTGAAAACGGCAGGTGTACTTCACTACATGCAGATGCCTCCTTCCTGTATAACTGAGACAGGACTGAAAAAACACCTTTGTTTCAGTTGCTTACCTGTAAATCCTGACAAATCCACTAGTTTCAGTGCCGAATCCGGTATTACCTACGCTTGGGACCGGTGGAAGTGAATGTTCTTCCACTCCCACGTTCCATCAGCACTCTTCCGCCGCTCCCATACTCTCGTCTCGTTGAACGCTTTGCTTTCCACCTTTCCTGAAGCATCAGTCGTTTGAATGAGACGTGTGTAGGAAACAACCCCAGCATTGCCAACAATGGCAACGTGGGGTGCGACCATGGTTGACTTTGATGAACCATTCCCAATGCTGCGATCAAAATAGTATTTGTGGAACTCCAGGCCCTTGACCAAGCCACCTGCGAGCCAGAGGAGAACCATCAGAAACAGCACAAAAGTGCTCTGGACGGAATACATCCTGGCATGGAAATCGACATACCTTGTGCTTCAGGCTCAAAGGCAGAAAGGTGTTCGTCTGAGAGGTTGGAGTACGTCTTGTAATCCCCGGTGTCAATGGCATTCAGCAAGGCCTTTGTGTTGTCCAGCAAATCACCCTGTGACAACAGAAGAGAGTCAGCTTTGAACTTCTTGGCAAAAGAAGTCTCATCACAGAAGAGGAAGCTGCCGCATACCTCACGGAACTTGGTAAAAAGAGGAGAAACTGCTTGGAAGACTTCGTCTGGGGAGCGGGTGGCATCAACCTGCATGGAAGTCAGTGGAGTCGTGGTAGGTTGCGTAGCAACAGTAAAATCGCATAAGATCAGTCATTCCGAACCATATGAAACTACTAACGGGGCCACGGAAAACACAAAGGTGATGCAAAAGCAAGAATTTGATTGAGCCGACTTGGACGTTGCCTACAATACGGAATTAGTGTTGGAAGAAGAATACTCCAAGACAATTTTCACTGACCTTTCGCACTTTGCCACGCAAGTCATAATGATTCACAACTGGGACACTCTGGTCCAAGAAAACCCGAAATCTCTTTTTGATCGTATCCATGTTATCGTCAATCCGTCCCTGCAGACGATAAGTCAAATTAGTACGTGTTATAAGTCCTTCGGTTTTACAAGGGAAACAGCCCGCCAAGCTCACCTGGTTTCTTCCAAGTAGACGCTTGACCATTACGTCCTCAGGGCAATCAAAGAAGAGAATAAACTCAGGATCGATGCCAGTCTGCAAGGAACGAGGAGCTATCAGATTCCGAACCAGACGCACCAGACAACAAAAAACAACTATGCAGTTTTAGTTTACCTGGTTTTCAAAGACGGTCCTGTTGTCGTTGTTCCGAGGAAACCCATCAATGAGGAACTTATTATTCCCACTCTCCTTCATTGCTTTCTGAAGTAGACCAACAGTGACCTCGGCTGGAACAATCTTCCCATCCTTTATCATATTCTGGATCATGTTTCTGCAGCAGCAGAAGAACGTACACCTCAGCAGCGATACATACTATGTACGGCAGATACAGTGGGGAGAGTGGGTGATGAAGAATTTCTTACCCGTGAGAAGATCCAGACTTGATTTCGGCACGTAGGAGATCGCCAGCGCTCAAGTGGGTAAATCCGTATTCCTCGACAATCTTGGCGCATTGAGTTCCCTTGCCACTCCCAGGACCACCTGCATCGTGCAGTCAGCACCATTGAGTTCTCGTAATGGATTGAAACACCGCTATGTTAACGAATAGCAGACCATGACGCGAGGAGCATACCAAGAACGAAGACGATCTGAGGTTTGAACGATCCATCTGGTCCCCCGACGTCAGACTTCCCCGCACTACTTTTCTGTACGGACGCAAAAAAAAGGCTTCCGTTATCGAGTTACCACGGAAAGAAGAGGAGAACCGAGAGCACTATGGCGATAAGTACCTCTGATGAGGCTTCCGATAAGGCGATCGATTCGGACGAACTGACGAATGTCGGGAGAGTGGCGATTCCGCCAGCAGCCAGAAGCCATCCCAGACGACGCCATTTCTGCTGACAGACACATGCCTGAGTTCAGTACACTGCTACAAGTACATCGTTCCAGAATGAGGAGTACGAGATCAACTGAACCACTCACGTTGGTCTCAGGGGAAGCGACCCCTACAGATTCCGCAGTTCCAGCAACAGCTGACGAATGTCTCTGAACGAGGCACGGCACCGAGTCTACCTGCAATGCGGAATACGAGGGGCTACTAAGATGACGACATCGAAAGGAGGAGTGATCAACTATCGACTTCGCCTGACACTCACAAGCACACGCGGGGAGAACAGTGAGGGGAGGCGACCACGCTTCTTCAGGAACTCAGTAATAACATTCCTGGCAGCCATTTTGCCTAGTGGTCGGAGATCAGAATTTGGTCTAGGCACGAAAATACGAGAGAAGCCAAAGGAAAACCTGGTAGCAAGAAGACTGCTCTGCACGAATGTCTAGATTGCTGGAGATGACTAATAAAGGATAGGTAATAAACTATAAACCATCTGACATGTCGATGTAGTATAATGGTCAGTATCTCCGCCTGTCACGCGGAAGATCCGGGTTCGATCCCCGGCATCGGCGATTTAGATTATTTTGTCTTCGTCAGTTTACCTTGCTCGGCAGTCGCAAGAGCTTTTCGCAACTTTCATTTTCTTCGTCTGCAATTATTTTTCCAGGTCTTTTTCTTGCTCGTTAGGACGAATGGCTTCATCGCTACACAACAACCGGTTAGACCCGTGCGCAACTTCCGCATCCGCCGCCTGCTGCGCGTGCCATGGCGCCTCCGCTCCCCCGATGCACCAATCGCTGGAGGAAATGGACTTCGAGCGGGGCCTTGGTGGTGCCGCGCAACGGGGAGATGTTGCGCGTGTCCGCGAGTTGCTCAGTCGGGGCGCTTGCGCCGACGGATGCTTGCCACGTGGCATGGACGGGAGAGATTCCGACAGCGGGCTACCAAACGGGCACACGCCTCAGATCTACGCTGCGCGTGCAGGACACGTGGAGATCTGCGATTTGTTGCTGAAAGTGAGTGGAACTTAAACCTAGCGAAAAAGAACATGTAATTGGACATCGTTGGGCCACGGAACAGGAAAGAGCTGGTCACAACTTGCACATTTGATTGGTCAGACGAAGTTGCTGTTGCAAACGCTCCGTCCCTTCCTCCCTGCAGCATGGGGCGTCAGTGGGAGCACGGACGAGAGCCGCGGGCGTCATCGCACCGCACTGCATCGCTCTGCGGAAACGCGGCATGCGGTGTTGGCTGGTCACAACTTGCACATCAAAATGCAGTCTGGAGCCCTCCCATCCCTCGTCTTATCTGCAGCACGGGACATTAGAGGGAGCAAGGGCAAGAGGGGGGACTGGCACCGCTCTGCACCGCACTGCACCGTGTTGCAGAAACGCGGCATGCGGTGTTGGCTGGTCACAACTTGCACATCAAAATGCAGTCTGGAGCCCTCCCATCCCTCGTCTTATCTGCAGCACGGGACATTAGAGGGAGCAAGGGCAAGAGGGGGGACTGGCACCACTCTGCACCGCACTGCACCGCGCTGCAGAAACGCGACATTCGTGGTTGGCTGGTCACAACTTGCACATCGAAATGCAGTCTGGGGCACTCCCCTCCCTCGTCTTATCTGCAGCACGGGACATTAGAGGGACCAAGGGCAAGAGGGGGGACTGGCACCACTCTGCACCGCACTGCACCGCGCTGCAGAAACGTGGCATTCGTGGTTGGCTGGTCACAATTTGCACATTGAAATGCAGTCTGGGGCACTCCCCTCCCTCGTCTTATCTGCAGCACGGGACATTAAAGGGACCAAGGGCAAGAGGGGGGACTGGCACCGCTCTGCACCGCACTGCACCGCGCTGCAGAAACGCGGCATGCGGTGTTGGCTGGTCTCAACTTGCACATCGGAATGCAGTCTGGAGCCCTCCCCTCCCTCGTCTTATCTGCAGCACGGGACATTAGAGGGACCAAGGGCAAGAGCAGGGGGGGCACCGCTTTGCACCGCACTGCATGGGCGGGGCATGAAAGAATTGGCTGGTTCCATATGAAGTTGCATTTGTAAGCATATAAATTGGTTCTTCCTCCCTTCCTCTCCCTCCTGCAGCATGGGGCTTCAGTGGGAGCAAGGACGAGAGCAGGGGGCGCCACCGCTCTGCACCGCGCTGCAGGGGCGGGGCATGAGGGGGTGGTGCGGCTGCTGCTGGCACGTGGTGCTGACGTGGCTGCTGTTGATGCTGATGGCTTGACTGCTGCAGACAAAGCCAGTGAGTGGGAGTGGAAGAGGGAGGGCCGTTCGGGAAGGGAGGGGGATTGGAGGAGGGAGGGGGCGAAGGAGGGGGCGAGGGAAGGTGAGTGTGTGAAGCAGAGGCTAGCTGCCGATGCCGATGGCTGCTGATACCATGTACTGCAGAGGCAAAGCTGGTGAGTGGGACAGGGAGGGCGAGGAAGGATTCTTGAAGCTCATGCGCCCACACCCTGAATCAACAGCCCCAATGCTGCCATATCGCACCTTGCTCGTGTTCCTGCGCCATGTTTGATCAAGGCGCCTAAAAAAATTACGCCCATGTGGCCATGTACAGCCATGACAATCCAATGCTGCCATATTGCACCTTGCTCGGGTGCGTGATGCATGTTTTATGAAGGCACCTACATATTTCCATGCCCATGTGCCCGCACGCTGGCATGACAAGTCCGATGCTGCCATATTGCACCTTGCTTGTGAGTCTGTTGCATGTTTTAAGGGCGCCGAAAAAAACTCCAAGCCCATGTGATGTGACCACGTGACTGCTCCTATTCTGCCACACTGCACCTTGCTCGTGTGCCTGTGGCATGGTATGCACGGTACCACACATCCTTCTGAGAAGTCTCGGAAGTGAGCTTAGAAGTGATGCAGGGTGCCAGAATCTCATTTTCAGCCGTCAAAAGCGACACAGGTTACATGAGCTTCATTTTGAGACTCAGTTCCTGGGACTTCTCAAACTATTTTTTTCCCATGTTGCCATACTGCCATCTTCATCTTGCTCTTTGCTCTTGATCTATTGACGCAAGGCATTGTCGTACCATCGTTTCAATGTACCATGCACGATGCAGGGTGTCAGAATCACGAGGGCATTCTATCACTGCTCTCCTCACACCAGCCCAAGCTCCTCTGATTGCTGAGACCTCTCCAAACATCAATACAGATATGTGTTACCTCACCGATAAAAACTGTACACAGACATGTAGAAGCCTTATAAAGGAGGAAGGGTTGCGCTATTGTTAATAACAAGGTGCAAAGCTGAACAGGGAGCAGCAGCAGCGGCCTGGGTATCCACGCATCTCATCCATTCAAACATCTTATCTGTCCCCATATCCTATCCCTCCCATGCATCTCATCCATTCAAACATCTTATATGCCCCCATATCCTATTCCTCCCACGCATCTCATCCAATCAAACATCTTACCTGTCCCCAAATCCTATCCCATGCATCTCGCCCATTCACACCATCTCACAACTGTCCCATATCTCAACATCCATCCACACCATGCACCTCATCCACTCACTCACACACCATCTTACGGTACCTAGCTGTCCCATATCCCACACACCTCATCTACTCATACACCATCTTACGTTATATGCCCCTTATTCCACGCACCTCATCCATGAACACACACAATGTTATCTGTCCCATGCCCCAAGGCTCTCATCCATCTCTTCATCTTTCCTTCCAAAAAATCCCTAGCCATTGGAAATTGAAAAAGAGCAGGAGTATTCAAGGTAAAACAAAAACAAAAATATTGGTCATTAAGAACATCAGAAAGGACCCTTGGGAATTTGAGTATGAGTATGGTGTGTGGACATGTCTCTGTTGTGGGGGGATCATTAAATATACATATATTATTATACACGTATTGTAGATGTAGATATATGTATATATGTGTATCACCTCCCCAAGCAGCATGTGTGCTCTATTTCACAACGCTTGAAAAGGCACGACCAGTTTTGGCAGCAACACATCCAGGAGGGGTGATGCGAAGCGGCTCGTCACGTCATCAATCAGCATTTGCGCTGCGGAGAGTCGCCCCGCTTCGCGCTGAAGTGGTGGTCCATCAGGCCAATCAACGCATCCACGTGAGAGCTTCGTGCATTTCATCACATTTTCTGATGCCCTTGGTATTTTTTTCCTGCCCACAGAAGAGGTCGTACTGTATCTCGAAGAGGTCGCCCCGAGGGAGTCTCCGTGCCAATCACATCAGCATGAATTTGTATGACCTGCCCAGCCGCTTCCACAAACTGTTCGTTCTTGTCCCACAGTCAGCAATTTTCCTCCCCAAACGTGTTCGTCAGGTAACGTCTCAGCCAGAGGGGAACATCCCCATGATGTTCCTATCAGCAATCACGGAACAGTAAACGCCGCTTTAAGACCTCCTGAAAGCTCAACTTATAGCAGTCTCACTCAACTTACAGACGCATGATTCTTCAATGGCGCGGTAGTAGGAGAATAAATTGGTTACACTACTATCGCAGTACGACGCTGCACAGAGAAAGAAAGTTTTCTGCATCGCATGCACTGGCATTGCACCGCGCGCTGATTGCAGTGACTGTTGGGTGCCACAGAGGTGAAAAACTTTCAGCGCGCGAGGATAGACGGAGAAAAGTGGGACGGAAAAGGCCGGAAAAACATTACTGGAATCGCAACTCCGAAGGTGACGAACGCGACGGCCAGGATGGGGGAGACGGATCGCGAGAGGCGGCACATGGCGTGGCGGCAATTGGTGGAGCAGGCGATGGAGGGCGGCGAGCTGGACAATGAAAAGTTTCTGGAGAAGATGAGGCGACGGCTGGACAGGTAGAGACTCGCCACGAAAGTAGATTGTTTTTTTTTTTTTTTAAGAACAAGTCCGAGCCTGCCATAAGTGTCTTTTAGGATACGGATAGGTCACATTTGGTTCACATTTTGGTCCTAATAGAAACCCTTGGGACACTTCCGGGGCGAGGGGGCTATCCTACGCATACACACTCCCTCCATTCCCCCACCCCCCTCCCCCGCTTCCCCCTCCCATTGTGGGAGTGTCGTTCCCCGGAGTTGAGGTGCGCTTTGAGGGGGTGAGCGCGTCCGCCAAGGTGCGGGTGGGCGCGAGGGGCCTGCCTATTGCCCTTATTCCTCCCATCTTCTACCCATCTTCCTCCACCCCATGACTCCCAGCGTTGGCGTCTCGTTCCCCGGAGTGGAGGTGCGCTTTGAGGGGGTGAGCGCGTCCGCCAGTGGGGGGCGAGGGGCGTCTCTATTCACCCCTTACATTCCCCCATCTCCCTCCCCAATCCCCCGCATTTCCCCGCAGCGTTAGTGTCTCGTCCCCGGAGTGGAGGTGCGCTTTGAGGGGGTGAGCGCGTTCGCCAAGGTGCAAGTGGGCGCGAGGGGCCTGCCTATTGCCCTTATTCCTCCCATCTTCTACCCATCTTCCTCCACCCCATGACTCCCAGCGTTGGCATCTCGTTCCCCGGAGTGGAGGTGCGCTTTGAGGGGGTGAGCGCGTCCGCCAAGGTGCGAGTGGGGGCGAGGGGCCTCCCCATTCACCCCTTCTCTTTCCCCCATCTCCGTCCCCAATCATCCGCTTTCCCCCCCCAGCGTTGGCGTGTCGTTCCCCGGAGTGGAGGTGCGCTTTGAGGGGGTGAGCGCGTCCGCCAAGGTGCGAGTGGGGAAGAGGGGCCTGCCTACGCTGCCCAACCAGCTCTCGAATTCTGTCGGCGCCGTGCTGCGGGAGCTGCGGCTACTCAAGGACCAGCGCCGCCTGTTCTTCGCCCTCGACGGCTGCTCTGGCATCCTCAAGCCTGGCAGGTGGGCTTTTTTTCAGTATACTCAGGGTCACCTTGCTGCTCAGGAAGCTGCATCTAGCCAAGAACCATCGCCGCCTGTTCTTCGCTCTTGATAGCTGCTCTGGCATTCTCAAGCCTGGCAGATGAGGGGATTCCAAGCCTAGCTGGTGCTGCAGGAGCGGTGGTTAGTATTAAAGGATAGGCGCTGCCTGCCTGCTCTTTGCTACTGATGGCTGCCTTCACATCGCCCATGCCAGCGCCAAGTCAAACCCAGCTCCACCTAATCAAACCCATCCCCACCCATTGCCCCCACAGGATGACGCTGCGGCTGGGCCCACCAGGCAGCGGCAAGTCAGCGCTGCTGAGGATCCTCTTAGAGATGATCCAGGCTGATCAGCACTTAATTTACACCTGCATTACTCCCAATACAACCCACCCCTCCTCCTTCCCAACACACAGGATGACGCTGCTGCTGGGCCCACCAGGCAGCGGCAAGTCAGCGCTGCAGAGGATCCTCTTAGAGATGCTCCAGGCTGATCAGCACTTGATTTACACCTGCATTACTCCCAATACAACCCACCCCTCCTCCTTCCCAACACGCAGGATGACGCTGCTGCTCGGCCCACCAGGCAGCGGCAAGTCAACGCTGCTGAAGATCCTGGCAGGGAAGGCGGAGAGGGAGCTGCGCGTGCAGGGCGAGGTCACGTACAACGGCCGCCGGGGCAGCCAGTTTGTGCTGCCGCGGACCGTGGCGTTTGTGCCTCAGACCGACACCCACATCGGCGAGATGACTGTCCGGGAGACCCTCGAGTTCTCCGCTCGCCTGCAGGGGCCCGGCCACCGGGCAGGTGAGGATTGAGATCTATTGAAAGGCTTATGACTTCGCAGGGAGAAGAGATGATGACAGTCAGGAAAATTCTCGAGTTCTCTGCCCGCCTGCAGGGGCCCTAAAAACCCTCCCTCGCTCCCTCCCTCCCTCCCTCCCTCTCTCCCTCCCTCCCTCCCTCTCTCCCTCCCTCCCTCCCTCCCTCCCTCCCTCCCTCCCTCCCTCCCTCCTCCCTCCATCCATCCTCCTCCCTCCCTCCCTCGTCCCTCCCCCCCTCCCCCCCCCTTCTCCCTCCCTCTCACTCCCTCCCTCCCTCCCTCCCTCCCTCCCTCCCTCCCTCCCTCCCTCCCTCCCTCCCTCCCTCCCTCCCTCCCTCTTCCCCTCCTCTCTCCTCCCCTCCTTCCGTGGCGGTACTCTGCAGCTGGAATGCCCATTCCCCTGTCATCAGATCCCAACCACACTGCCATCTGATCTCCACTCGGCCTGCTACCTGCTTATGATGTTTCTTCACATTCTGCATTGAGGTCGTTTTTGAGGCGCCTCAAAAACGACCTTATGATGTTTCTTCACATTCTGCTCCCTGAAAACCGATCGCTCATTCTCCCTCCCCCCCCCTCTCCCCACTCAGACCTATTTCGGCAGCTGGAGGAGAAAGAGCGGGAGGCAGGAGTCCAGCCTGATGACGTCATGCAAGCCGTAATGAAGGTAGCGATGACGTCATGCTAGTGTTGATGCCACAGTGGCAGCTGTAATAGGTATTTTCACAATGACATGGAAATGCTGGGTCGTGCCCCCCTTGACATGTGATGTCACTCCATCCATTGTGCTCTTGGAATTGAAAAACCACGCTCAACCAATGTGCGACAGGATTGAAACACCAAATCACTATCACAGCCACCCTGCCTACCAGATCTTTCCCTTTCTCACTCTCCCCTTTGGTATTGGTGCATGCGTCACAATCGTTGCTCTCTGCTGCAGGCGATCGCCGATGAGAGGCAGTGCTCCGATGTTGTGGTACAGTACGTCCTTAAGGTGTGTGTGTGTGTGTGTGTGTGTGTGTGTGTGTGTGTGTGTGTGTGTGTGTGTGTGTGTGAAATATGTGTGCTTGTAATGTGAGTGCATGTGTGTGAAATATATGCGCATGTGGGTGGATGTGTCTGAAATATATGCGCATATGAGTGCATGTGAAACATGCGTGCGTGCACTGCACGAGTGTGAAATATGTGTGCATGTGAGTGCATGTGTGTGAAGTATGCGTGCATGTGCGAGAAATATGTGTGTATGTGAATGCATTTGTCTACATGTGTGTGAATTTGGTTGCATGCATGTGTGTGCATTTGTGTGAACAAGCTTGCATGTGTATGCACGTGTGCGAACGTGCATGCATGTGAGTGCATGTGTATGCATGTGTGTGTGTATGTGAGTGAATGCGTATGCATGTGTGTGTATGTGCGTGCATGTGTGTGCATGTGTGTGTGTATGTGCGTGCATGTGTGTGCATGTGTGTGTGTATGTGTGTGCATGTGTGTGTGTATGTGCGTGCATGTGTGTGCATGTGTGTGTATGTGCGTGCATGTGTGTGCATGTGTGTGTATGTGCGTGCATGTGTGTGCATATGTGTGTGTATTTGCGTGCATGTGTGTGCATATGTGTGTGTATGTGCGTGCATGTGTGTGCATGTGTGCGTATGTCATACATCCGTATGCATGTGTGTGCATGTGTGTGCATGTGTGTGCATGTGTGCGTATGTCATACATCCGTATGCATGCCTATCTGTGCATCCATGTCTGTGCGTTTCTGTGCATCTCTCTGCATGTCTGTTCATATCTGTTCATGTCCATGCACATTTAGAAACAAACAAGCAGGTGTCCCTCTGCCTGCCCTTTCGTACCCCCTCCTTGAGGAGCCTGAAAAAGCGAAGCACAACCCAGCCTCCTCTGTGCTCTCTTCCACCCATTTCCCTCCCGTTCACCTGTCCTTCAGATGCTAGGCCTGGATGTGTGTGCTGATACCATGTTAGGAGACGCCATGCGTAGAGGAGTATCAGGAGGGCAAAAAAAGAGGGTTACCACCGCCGAAGCACTCCTGGGCGCAAAGCAAGTCCTCCTATTGGACGAGATCTCCACCGGTCTCGATTCCGCCACCACTTACCAGATCACCAGATGCCTGCGCAACCTCACGCACTTAACTAATACCACCACCCTTATCTCACTGCTGCAACCAGCACCAGAAACCTTTGACCTGTTTGATGACGTCATGCTGATGTCAGAGGGGCGGATTGTGTACCATGGGCCCAGGGAGGAGGTGCTGGGATTCTTCCAGGAAATGGGGTTTGCACCCCCCGCTCGCAAGGGAGTGGCTGATTTTTTGCAAGAGGTGAGTTTCCATCCATCACGGTGCCTACAGCAAGTCCCGGACATTTTTTCGCTTGTATAAACTGAATTTTTGAGACGTCTCAAAATTCACTTCATACACGTGCCAACAGCAAGTCCCGGATGTTTTTTCCTCATCTTGATATATTTTGCTGACACAGCCCCTTGGCTCTTAATTTAAGCTTATCCAGAGAAAGTGCTAACGTTTTCAAATGTAGCTGTGCTATATTTTCTATTTTCTATCTTCTTTGAGGCGCCTCAAAACCGACCTCTTTACTATTTTCTATCTTCTTCTCCCTTCCGTTACCCCGCTTCCTGTGCCGTGCTTCCTGCCATCCCCCATATAGGTCACCTCGCTAAAAGACCAGGAACAGTACTGGATTCCCTCCCAGCCCCACCCATACCGCTACGTGTCCGTCCGAGCCTTCGAGGAGGCCTTCCGAGCCTCCAGGTTTGGCAAGCAGATGGAAGCAGAGCTCTCCATTCCACTCAAGAAGGGTCGGAGCACAGTGAAGGAAGAGAATGAGGGAAAAGACGTGGAAGACAAGGGGGAGGATGAGGGGAAGGACGTGGAAAACGTGGGAGAGGAGGGAAAGGGAGACAGAGAGGATGGGAGTGTGGCTCTTGCTTTGGCACAGAGGCGGTTTGGGCTCCCTCCCCTTGCCATGCTCACCATTGTGGGGGATCGCGAGTGGCTGCTAATGAAGCGGAATCTTTTTCTCTACATCGTGCAGACCATGCAGGTACAGTAGATACTCGTTATAGTCCTAGTCATTCGTGAAATATGTTCCTCTACAGTGTACAGGCCGCGCGGTCATCCTTGCAGATGCTCTCACCTTCACTCTCTTCACCTTTATATCCAGCCTCCCACCTTTAGTCAACTACACATGCTCCCTCACTCTTTGGCACCACAGATTCCAAGAAAAGAAAAGAAAAATACAGAAACGGTTCTTCTTTTCCCACTTCCCACTCCCACGCCATTTCTCTGGTCCTGTCCTCCCCCGCCCCCACCCTCCCCACCCCCACCCTCACCCGCCCGTCAGATACTCCCCCTCGCTATAGTCACAATGTCAGTCTTCTGGCACTCCCAATTTTCCATCACCCCAGTTGACAGCAACTACTACCTGGGCGCCATTTTCTTCGGTATAAGCACAATGCTGTTCAGCGGAATCATCGAACTCACACTTCTAACAGCCCGCCTGCCCATCTACTTCCTCCAAAGGGACAACCTGCTGTTTCCCGCGTGGGCCTGGTGTGTGCCCATGGCGCTACTCTCTCTGCCCGTCTCTCTCTGGTCTGCTGGGGTCTGGACCGCCATCACCTACTATGGCATCGGCTTCGCCCCAGAGTTTTCTCGGTACGTTTTCCTCCATGAGTCACTACTTGGTCGCTCACTCACGCTGCTCACTCACGCTGCTCTCTCTGGCTGGGCGTGGTGTGTGCCCATGGCGCTGCTCTCTCTGCCCGTCTCTCTCTGGTCTGCTGGGGTCTGGACCGCCATCACCTACTATGGCATCGAATTTGCCCCGGAGGTCTCCCGGTGAGTTTCCCACAATGAGTTGCAGTACGCTCTTCCAGGTATCTCTTGCAACCAATCGTGCTCACAGCTGCTCTCAGCTGGAGTCTGGACCGCCATCATCTACTATGGCATCGGCTTCATAAGCAAGTTCTTCATAAGCAAGTTCCTCATAAGCAAGTTCCTCATAAGCAAGTTCTTCGTAAGCAAGTTCTTCAAGTGCCTCTGCTCTGTACCATCTTCCACCAGTCCACCATCTTCTATGGAAGCTATCTTCCTGGCCTTGAGGCAACCTCCCTTCCACCCTGCCTTCCCTTCTCTCTCCTTTCCCACCTGCCAGCAATCTCTCCCCTCTCCTGTCCTCCCTGCGCCTGATGGAGCCCCAGATGGGAGCCATGTCTGTACGTGGCAGCGACTGATTCAACTTGTAAATAACTTTGTTAGTTAAAAAGCTATCTCTCCCCTCTCCTGTCCTCCCTGCGCCTGTTCCTTACGCCACCCTCGCAGATTCATCGCCCAGCTGCTGCTATTCTTCATCACCCACATGTCTGCCTCTGCTCTCTATAGAGCCATGGGAGCCGTTTTCCGCAGCACCACGCTCATCAACACGCTTGGCAACTTCATTCTCGTCCTTCTCTTCCTGCTCTCAGGGTTCCTCATCACTAAAGGTAAGTGCTTGGGATATGACTCATCACCAAAGGTAAGTGCTTGGGATATGACTCATCACCAAAGGTAAGTGCTTGTGATTACAGCTAGTTAAGACCTCCAGGCTGTTTTCGCAGCACCATGCTCATCAACACTCTTGGCATCTTCATCCATCCTCGTCCTCGTCCTCATCCTCGTCCTCAACCTCATCCTCATCCTCGTCCTCGTCCTCTAAAGAGTGTTCAACTTCCAGCTATCAGGGTTCCTCATCACCTAAGGTGTTTGCTTGTTAGATGTATATTTTCAATTCTAGAAGGCGTGTGGGTCTGAGCGTTCTTCAGCCATAACGACTGGGCGAGTTTTGAGACGTCTCAAAACGCGTTCTGAATCTTGCCTTTCTCACCTACTTTTGAGACGTCTCAAAACGCGTTCTGAATCTTGCCTTTCTCACCTACTTTTGAGACGTCTCAAAACGCGTTCTGAATCTTGCCTTTCTCACCTACTTTTGAGACGTCTCAAAACGCGTTCTGAATCTTGCCTTTCTCACCTACTTTTGAGACGTCTCAAAACGCGTTCTGAATCTTGCCTTTCTCACCTACTTTTGAGACGTCTCAAAACGCGTTCTGAATCTTGCCTTTCTCACCTACTTTTGAGACGTCTCAAAACGCGTTCTGAATCTTGCCTTTCTCACCTACTTTTGAGACGTCTCAAAACGCGTTCTGAATCTTGCCTTTCTCACCTACTTTTGAGACGTCTCAAAACGCGTTCTGAATCTTGCCTTTCTCACCTACTTTTGAGACGTCTCAAAACGCGTTCTGAATCTTGCCTTTCTCACCTACTTTTGAGACGTCTCAAAACGCGTTCTGAATCTTGCCTTTCTCACCTACTTTTGAGACGTCTCAAAAGTGTGGGTCTGAACATTCTGAACCTTGCCTTTCTCACCTACTGCTGCCGGATCTAAACATCCATACTCACACCCCCCATACCTACACCCCCTATACTCACACAACCCGAACTCACACACACCATACTCACACCCCCCATACTCACACCCCCCATACTCACACACACCATACTCACACCCCCCATACTCACACCCCTATGCTCGCACCCCCCATACTCACACACCCCATACTCACACACCCCATGCTCACACACCCCATGCTCACACACCCCGAACTCACACACACCATACTCACACCCCCCATACTCACACCCCCCATACTCACACACCCCATACTCACACACCCCATGCTCACACATCCCATGCTCACACCCCGGTTCATTTGTTCCCCCATTCGCCCGTGCAGCAACTCCATTCCTTTTGAGTCGACTCAAAAGTCAGCCCGTGCAGCAACTCCATTCCTTTTGAGTCGACTCAAAAGTCAGCCCGTGCAGCAACTCCATTCCTTTTGAGTCGACTCAAAAGTCAGCCCGTGCAGCAACTCCATTCCTTTTGAGTCGACTCAAAAGTCAGCCCGTGCAGCAACTCCATTCCTTTTGAGTCGACTCAAAAGTCAGCCCGTGCAGCAACTCCATTCCTTTTGAGTCGACTCAAAAGTCAGCCCGTGCAGCAACTCCATTCCTTTTGAGTCGACTCAAAAGTCAGCCCGTGCAGCAACTCCATTCCTTTTGAGTCGACTCAAAAGTCAGCCCGTGCAGCAACTCCATTCCTTTTGAGTCGACTCAAAAGTCAGCCCGTGCAGCAACTCCATTCCTTTTGAGTCGACTCAAAAGTCAGCCCGTGCAGCAACTCCATTCCTTTTGAGTCGACTCAAAAGTCAGCCCGTGCAGCAACTCCATTCCTTTTGAGTCGACTCAAAAGTCAGCCCGTGCAGCAACTCCATTCCTTTTGAGTCGACTCAAAAGTCAGCCCGTGCAGCAACTCCATTCCTTTTGAGTCGACTCAAAAGTCAGCCCGTGCAGCAACTCCATTCCTTTTGAGTCGACTCAAAAGTCAGCCCGTGCAGCAACTCCATTCCTTTTGAGTCGACTCAAAAGTCAGCCCGTGCAGCAACTCCATTCCTTTTGAGTCGACTCAAAAGTCAGCCCGTGCAGCAACTCCATTCCTTTTGAGTCGACTCAAAAGTCAGCCCGTGCAGCAACTCCATTCCTTTTGAGTCGACTCAAAAGTCAGCCCGTGCAGCAACTCCATTCCTTTTGAGTCGACTCAAAAGTCAGCCCGTGCAGCAACTCCATTCCTTTTGAGTCGACTCAAAAGTCAGCCCGTGCAGCAACTCCATTCCTTTTGAGTCGACTCAAAAGTCAGCCCGTGCAGCAACTCCATTCCTTTTGAGTCGACTCAAAAGTCAGCCCGTGCAGCAACTCCATTCCTTTTGAGTCGACTCAAAAGTCAGCCCGTGCAGCAACTCCATTCCTTTTGAGTCGACTCAAAAGTCAGCCCGTGCAGCAACTCCATTCCTTTTGAGTCGACTCAAAAGTCAGCCCGTGCAGCAACTCCATTCCTTTTGAGTCGACTCAAATGTCAGCCCGTGCAGCAACTCCATTCCTTTTGAGTCGACTCAAAAGTCAGCCCGTGCAGCAACTCCATTCCTTTTGAGTCGACTCAAAAGTCAGCCCGTGCAGCAACTCCATTCCTTTTGAGTCGACTCAAAAGTCAGCCCGTGCAGCAACTCCATTCCTTTTGAGTCGACTCAAAAGTCAGCCCGTGCAGCAACTCCATTCCTTTTGAGTCGACTCAAAAGTCAGCCCGTGCAGCAACTCCATTCCTTTTGAGTCGACTCAAAAGTCAGCCCGTGCAGCAACTCCATTCCTTTTGAGTCGACTCAAAAGTCAGCCCGTGCAGCAACTCCATTCCTTTTGAGTCGACTCAAAAGTCAGCCCGTGCAGCAACTCCATTCCTTTTGAGTCGACTCAAAAGTCAGCCCGTGCAGCAACTCCATTCCTTTTGAGTCGACTCAAAAGTCAGCCCGTGCAGCAACTCCATTCCTTTTGAGTCGACTCAAAAGTCAGCCCGTGCAGCAACTCCATTCCTTTTGAGTCGACTCAAAAGTCAGCCCGTGCAGCAACTCCATTCCTTTTGAGTCGACTCAAAAGTCAGCCCGTGCAGCAACTCCATTCCTTTTGAGTCGACTCAAAAGTCAGCCCGTGCAGCAACTCCATTCCTTTTGAGTCGACTCAAAAGTCAGCCCGTGCAGCAACTCCATTCCTTTTGAGTCGACTCAAAAGTCAGCCCGTGCAGCAACTCCATTCCTTTTGAGTCGACTCAAAAGTCAGCCCGTGCAGCAACTCCATTCCTTTTGAGTCGACTCAAAAGTCAGCCCGTGCAGCAACTCCATTCCTTTTGAGTCGACTCAAAAGTCAGCCCGTGCCCCCCTTGCCCCCCGCAGCTCACATACACCACCACGGCGTGCGGGACTGGGCAGATTGAATACCCCCCCCCTTCCCTCACATACTGCCATAACGTTTTATTTCTTTCCAGGCTCCTCAGAAAACGTTTCGGTTGCTGAAAGGTGCGACCTTTGAGTCGAATGCAGACCGCTCCAAAACGGGGTTCATCCATCTACCCGTTTCATCCCCTTGAGATGATATCCACAACGCGTGAGCGCTTTTTGAGAATTCTAAAAAATCCCCCTTGCGATGATGTTTACAACGCGTGAGCGATTTTTGAGGATCCTAAATTATCCCCCTTGAGATGATATCCACAACGCGTGGGTGTGAGTGTACTAAGCCTCGCCCCTCACACCGCTACTGCACCCTGAGTAGGATTCTCAGTTTGAAAGCCTCGCCCCTTACACCGCTACTGCACCCTGAGTAGGATTCTCAGTTTGAAAGCCTCGCCCCTCACACCGCTACTGCACCCTGAGTAGGATTCTCAGTTTGAAAGCCTCGCCCCTCACACCGCTGCTGCACCTTGAGTAGGATTCTCAGTTTGAAAGCCTCGCCCCTCACACCGCTACTGCACCCTGAGTAGGATTCTCAGTTTGAAAGCCTCGCCCCTCACACCGCTACTGCACCCTCATACTGCCTTAACCTGCGTACTGCACTTCCATTCCACCCTCATCCAATGCTCACATCCTCGCTCCTCCATTCCCTCTCTCTCCCATTCAGACAATATCCATGACGTGTGGGTGTGGGTGTATTGGATGTCACCCCTCACATACTGCTCTCTCATCCCATCCCATGTTCTCTTGTTCCATGCCCCTCGTTTTTGCCCCTTGCAGACGACATCCACGACGTGTGGGTGTGGGTGTATTGGATCTCGCCCCTCACGTACTCTCAGAACGCATTTGCCATCAACGAGTTTCTCGCCCCCAGATGGGATGTGGTACGTACTGTGCATGTGCTGTACCATGGCATGACATGGTACATTTTTGAATGGTATGGGATATGGTTTGGTATGGTATGGTATGGTATGGTATGGTATGGTATGGTATGGTATGGTATGGTATGGTATGGTATGGTATGGTATGGTATGGTATGGTATGGTATGGTATGGTATGGTATGGCATGGTATGGCATGGCATGGTATGGTATGGCATGTTATGGTACTGCGCCCTGTGCACTTCCACGCCATGCCCATGTGATATTTTATGGTATGGTACAATATGGCATGCTATGCTTTGCATACATGTCCTTTTCAAGACAAGACAAAGCCAAACTCTGTTCCCCCATTACCCTGCTCCCCTCTTAACTGTTCGGCCTCATCCTCCCTCTTCCTCTCCTTGACGTTGCAGGGAGTTTTTGAGAATTCTCAAAAACCAACTCCTCAATTCTCCTTCCCCCATTCTCCCCCCTGCTCCCCAGCCTGCCTGCTGCCCTCTTGACGTTGCAGGGAGTTTTTGAGAATTCTTAAAAAACTCCCTGCAACGTCAAGGGTTTTTCAAGGAAGGGTTAAACTGTTTGGCCGCATCTTCCCCCTTCCTCTCCTCGCCATCCACCCCAGCCCTCCGCCCCCTCCTCGCTGAACACAGCAATGAGCACTCAGGTGCTCACAGCGCGCAGCCTCTGGACGCAGGGCTTCTGGGTGTGGGTGGGGCGCTTGCCTCACCATCTCTTGAGACGTCTCAAAAGTGTGGGTGGGGCGCTTGCCTCACCATCTCTTAAGACGTCTCAAAAGTTTGGGTGGGGCGCTTGCCTCACCATCTCTTGAGACGTCTCAAAAGTGTGGGTGGGGCGCTTGCCTCACCATCTCTTGAGACGTCTCAAAAGTGTGGGTGGGGCGCTTGCCTCACCATCTCTCCTCCTGATTTCTCCTCTCCCTCATTCCCTCCTCCCCCTCTTCCCCCTGCCTTCTCTGCTCCTCAGCCCTCCGACCCCCTCTCACTGAACACAACAATGGGCATTCAGGTGCTCACAGCGCGCAGCCTCTGGACCCAGGGCTTCTGGGTGTGGGGAGGTCTTGCAGTCGGTGTCCTCTTTACTCTCCTCTGCATCGTGCTTACCATCCTGGCCCTTGAATACCTCAACCGTAAGCTGTTTAATCACTAGCGACGTCTCAACTCTCGCTCTTCAGCGTCGTTCTTAACATTCTCATCTCACTCACTGGATCACAAAGTTCAGGGATGGCCCCTACTAAATGTGGGACGGTCTTGCTGTCGAGGTTTGTTTTGAGTCTCCTCACAACACACCCAAGCCGTGTTGCAGTCGGTAGCATCTTCTCTCCCTTCTCTTTCTCTCTCCCTTCCCTTTCTCTCTCCCTTCCCTTTCTCTCTCCCTTCGCTTGCCCTCTCCCTTCTCTTGCTCTCTCCCTTCTCTTGCTCTCTCCCTTCTCTTGCTCTCTCCCTTCTCTTGCTCTCTCCCTTCTCTTGCTCTCTCCCTTCTCTTGCTCTCTCCCTTCTCTTGCTCTCTCCCTTCTCTTGCTCTCTCCCTTCTCTTGCTCTCTCCCTTCTCTTGCTCTCTCCCTTCTCTTGCTCTCTCCCTTCTCTTGCTCTCTCCCTTCTCTTGCTCTATCCCTTTTCTTGCTCTCTCCCTTCTCTTGCTCTCTCCCTTCTCTTTCTCTCCCCCTCTTCCTCTTTCGCCCCTCTACCTCCCCTCCCTACTTTCTTTCCCCCAGCCTGGCCCACGGCCCAGCCACTGATCTCGCAGCATCACCTGGACGCCTCAACTCACCCCTCAGTTCCTCTTCCCTGTCTTCAACCACCACCCCACTCTCCCCACACCACCCCTTCCCCCCAGCGTGGACCAGGGCCCCAGCGAGTCATCTCCCAGCATCAGCTAGACGACCCAGCTCACCCCTCTCTTGCTCTCTCCCTTTTCTTCCCCCAAACCCTCACCGCCCTTTCCCCCCTCTCCGCCTCCCCCCAGCGTGGCCCAGGGCCCAGCCAGTGATCTCGCAGCATCAGCTGGACGCCCGGGAAGCATCGCTAGCCGGCACCAACCTGGACTTCGCATCGCGCTACTCCTCCCTGCGCGCCCGCACTCTCTCCCGCACCGGCTCCACTGCCACCGCCCGCTTCCTCGCCTCCAACCGCTTCCGCTCCCCCAAGAGCCTGTCCCGCCGACCGTCCCCTTCTGCCCGCTCGCAAGGAATTTTTTCTTCGGGCAGCCCGGCGCTTCGGTCCCGAGGTTTGGCCTCGTGGATGTCTGAAGGAGAGGAGGAAGGGGCCTATGGTAGCCATAGGAGCCGTAGAAGAAGCCGTATGGGGTCGTTTCTGGGTTTTGGTGGTGTTTCTGCTGGTGCTGGTGCTGGTGCTGCTGGTGGTGCTGCTGGGATGGGTGCCAGCACGGGAGTCGGTACAGTTAGCAGCCCAGGTGGAAGGGGAAAAAATCAGCACCAGAGGAAAGCAGTTTCGTATATGAGTGATGGTGGTGCGAGTGATGGTGGTGCGGTGAGTGCAGTTAGCAGCACAGGAGGAGAGGAGAAGCAGCGGCAGAGGAAAGCAGTTTCGTTTATGAGTGATGGGGATGCGAGTGAAGGGGCAGCTTTTGATTCGACTCAACGGCAGAGGAAAGCAGTTTCATTTATGAGCGATGGTGGGGTGGTGAGTGCAGTTAGCAGCCCAGGAGGAGAGGTCAGAAGAGGAGAGGAGAAGCAGCAGCAGAGGAAAGCAGTTTCATTCATGAGCGATGGGGACGCAAGTGAAGGTGCAGCTTCTGAGCCGACTCAGAGACAGAAAAGGCCAGTTTCATACATGAGTGATGGGGATGCAAGTGAAGGTGCAGGGGGGATGACTGCGAGTGGAGGGGAGATAGGCCAGCATGGCATGGTCCTCCCCTTTGATCCTCTCACTCTCTCCTTCCACAATGTCAACTACTATGTCGACATGCCCGCCGAGCTAAAGGACAAGAATGGGCCGCCCGGCCAGCGGCTGCAGCTGCTGCGCAACGTGTCCGGCGTGTTTCGTCCCGGAGTGCTGACGGCCCTGATGGGGGTGTCTGGGGCAGGGAAGACCACGTTAATGGATGTGCTGGCAGGGAGGAAGACAGGGGGGTACATTGAAGGGGATATCCGCGTGTCTGGGTACCCGAAAGTGCAGGAGACGTTTCTGAGGGTGTCGGGATATTGTGAGCAGGAGGACATTCACACGCCCCAGGTGACCGTGCATGAGTCTCTGCTCTACTCCGCCTGGCTGCGCCTGCCTGAGGAGATAGACCGCGATGTCATTTTGGTGAGTGGCGATATGCGAGAATGGTGAGTTAAAGGTAGTCATCATGATGAGATGAGTGGCACGGTGTTGTGGTTGAGTCTCTGCGCTACGCTACTCCGCCTGGCTGCGCCTGCCCGAGGAGACCGATAGGGATGTCATTTTGGTGAGTGGCGAAGAGGGGTGTGATTGTGGTGAGTAGAGGGGTGTGATTGTGGTGAGTAGAGGGGTGTGATTGTGGTGAGTGGAGGGGTGTGATTGTGGTGAGTGGAGGGGTGTGATTGTGGTGAGTAGAGGGGTGTGATTGTGGTGAGTAGAGGGGTGTGATTGTGGTGAGTGGAGGGGTGTGATTGTGGTGAGTGGAGGGGTGTGATTGTGGTGAGTAGAGGGGTGTGATTGTGGTGAGTGGAGGGGTGTGATTGTGGTGAGTAGAGGGGTGTGATTGTGGTGAGTAGAGGGGTGTGATTGTGGTGAGTAGAGGGGTGTGATTGTGGTGAGTAGAGGGGTGTGATTGTGGTGAGTAGAGGGGTGTGATTGTGGTGAGTAGAGGGGTGTGATTGTGGTGAGTAGAGGGGTGTGATTGTGGTGAGTGGAGGGGTGTGATTGTGGTGAGTGGAGGGGTGTGATTGTGGTGAGTAGAGGGGTGTGATTGTGGTGAGTGTAGGGGTGTGATTGTGGTGAGTAGAGGGGTGTGATTGTGGTGAGTAGAGGGGTGTGATTGTGGTGAGTAGAGGGGTGTGATTGTGGTGAGTGGAGGGGTGTGATTGTGGTGAGTGGAGGGGTGTGATTGTGGTGAGTGGAGGGGTGTGATTGTGGTGAGTAGAGGGGTGTGATTGTGGTGAGTAGAGGGGTGTGATTGTGGTTAGTAGAGGGGTGTGATTGTGGTGAGTAGAGGGGTGTGATTGTGGTGAGTGGAGGGGTGTGATTGTGGTGAGTAGAGGGGTGTGATTGTGGTGAGTGGAGGGGTGTGATTGTGGTGAGTAGAGGGGTGTGATTGTGGTGAGTAGAGGGGTGTGATTGTGGTGAGTAGAGGGGTGTGATTGTGGTGAGTAGAGGGGTGTGATTGTGGTGAGTGGAGGGGTGTGATTGTGGTGAGTAGAGGGGTGTGATTGTGGTGAGTGGAGGGGTGTGATTGTGGTGAGTAGAGGGGTGTGATTGTGGTGCGTGGAGGGGTGTGATTGTGGTGAGTGGAGGGGTGCGGTCATGGTGAGTGGAGGGGTGCGGTCATGGTGAGTCAATGGTAGTGGCAATCCCGACAGGAACGCGTGTCACTTTTGAGATATTTCAAGAAGTTTAACTGATGGAGTTATAGCCAGTGAAGGCTGTCCTTGAGGCGCATCAAAACAAAAGAATCTACGAAATGACAATGAGGGAGTTGGAACCGGTGAAGGGCACAGTGGTGGGAGCCTGTGCTCGTGCGTCTTCCCTCATCCTTGTTCACATACCCACCCCCCTCCAATTAAAAAATTTGGGGAGGAGGAGGAGGAGGTGGAGCAGCTGGTGGAGTTGTGAAGGGGGCAACGGTGTGAGATTTAGCTCATGCCGTTTTCCTCATCCCTGCCTGCCTGTATGGGCAGCAAGCAATCCGTGCAGGAGGTGGAAGGGCTGGTGGAGTTGGCACTGGTGAAGGGAGCGCTTGTGGTAGCCTGTGCTGATGTTTTTTTTTTCCATACCCCTGTGCCCTCTCCTCTCCAGGAATTCGTGGAGGAGGTGGAGGAGCTGGTGAAGTTGGATCCAGTAAAGGGAGCGCTGGCGGGCACAGCTGGGTTTGCATTTGCAACAACACCCCCCTCGTCCTCACTCCCCTACCACAGGAATTCGTTGAGGAAGTGGAGGAGCTGGTGGAGTTAGAGCCGGTGAAGGGAGCGCTGGTGGGGACGGCGGGGCAGGACGGGCTGTCGGTGGAGCAGAGGAAGCGGCTGACCATCGCAGTGGAGCTCGTTGCCAACCCGTCAATCATCTTCATGGATGAACCCACCTCAGGTAACGCCTTCCCTTGAGATGAAGCCTTAACCTCAGGTATACCTACTTCAGGTAACACCTGCCCGTCGCAGTGGAGCTCGTAGCCAACCCGTCAATCATCTTCATGGATGAACCCACCTCAGGTGATACCCGCCCCCACCATCAGGTACCACCTCCCTCTCACGTAACCCGTCAATCATCTTCATGGATGAACCCACCTCAGGTGATACCCGCCCCCACCATCAGGTACCACCTCCCTCACATGTAACCCGTCAATCATCTTCATGGATGAACCCACCTCAGGTGATACCCGCCCATCAGGTACCACCTCCCTCTCAGGTAACCCTGCCATCATCTTCATGGACGAACCCACCTCAGGTGATGCCTCTCCCTTGAGTAGCACCCCCCCCTCAGGCAACACCAGCCCATCACAGTGGAGCTCGTGGCCAACCCGTCAATCATCTTCATGGATGAACCCACCTCAGGTAACGCCTTCCCTTCAGGTGAAGCCTTAACCTCAGGTATCAGGTAACACCTGCCCATCGCAATGGAGCTCGTAGCCAACCCGTCAATCATATTCATGGATGAACCCACCTCAGGTAACACCTCCCCCTCATGTATACTAACTTTAGGTAACACCTCCCCACCAGGTAAACCTACCTCAGGTAACACCTCCCCACCAAGTATACCTACCTCTCAGGTAACAACTCCGCCCCAGGTAGACCTGAATCACGCAACACCTTCCCTCAGATAAGACCTCTCCCTCAGGCAACACCCGCCACCCAGATAACACCTACTCTTTGGAAATCATCCTTTTTAGTCGATCATTCTCTCAGGCGGTAATTTGTTTCTCTCGCCCTCCCTCTCCGCACAACTTGTTCCAATCGCAGGCCTGGATGCGAGGGCAGCGGCCATAGTGATGTGCGCAACACAGCTAAGACTGGCAACACTTAGTTTCTCATTCTCTTGCCCCTCATTCTCCTCTCCCTCCCTCTCCCCCACAACCTTTGCAGGCCTGGATGCGAGGGCAGCGGCCATAGTGATGAGGGCGGTGCGCAACACAGTGAACACGGGCCGCACAGTCGTGTGCACCATCCACCAGCCGTCCATCGACATCTTTGAGTCATTTGATGAGGTGAGATTTTAAAAAATGCATGTGCATGGCTCCTCTGAATACAATCATCCACCAGCTGTCCATTGACATCTTTGAGTCATTTGATGAGGTGAGATTTAAAAAAAAATGCACGGGTATGGCTCCATTGAATACAATCTTCCACCAACCGTCCATCGACATCTTTGAGGCATTTGACGAGGTGAAGCATCCTATGGTTTGTTGCATTTACATTTATACATATGTACGTTCTGACATTTATACATTTCTACATATATACATGTATACATATATGCATATATGCATACATACATACATACATACATACATACATACATACATACATACATACATACATACATACATACATACATACATACATACATACATACATACATACATACATACATACATACATACATACATACATACATACATACATACATACATACATACATACATACATATATGCATATATACATATATATACACGATACATGTGTACATGTATATATGCATTCATGTGCGGCACAGTCAGCACAGGTCATAGGGTTGTGTGCTGCAGTGCACTATGCACCAGCCATGTGTTCGTTACACTGTAACAAATATACACTGTAAAGAGGCACATGATACATTGCATTACATGCACCCAACATCACCGAACAGTGAATTGCACCATATTCCAGCACAAATAGCACTCTCTCTTCTCTCGCCCCACTTCCCCTACTCCGTGTCCCTCCCCTCCCTTGTTCTACTGGCTCAGCCTGCGCTAGCATGTACTTGTCCCTCCTTCCCGTCTCTTCTGCCTCTCTCTCGCAAGACTCTGCCTTGCGTCTGCGGCTGATGCAGCGTAGAGGAGAGGTGATTAGTTTTGAGAATTCTCAAAAGTAAAATCCACATAGAGAGGTGACCTATCCATCTCGTCTTCCTCTCTTCCTACCTCCCTCCGCCTTGCAGCTGCTGCTGATGCAGCGGGGAGGAGAGTTCATGTATGCAGGGTCGTTGAGAACTCACTGTCGCTCATTGCCCTATCTTCCTATGCCCACCCTCCCACCCACCTCCTACGTCCCTCCACCTTGCAGCTGCTGCTGATGCAGCGGGGAGGGGAGGTCATCTATGCAGGATCGCTGGGCACACACTCATGCGACCTCATTCCCTACTTCAAGGTAAGGCGTAAAACAGGAATGGAAGCTCAAACCGATTGGCAGCTAAAACTCCATTGTCTCGAGCCATCTTGTCTCATTTCACAAGCCTTGCAAAACTCAAGACATTTTGACTCATTGCCTAGCTTTTGAGTCGACTCAAAAGCAGACTCAAGACATATTGACTCAAAAGCAGACTCAAGACATATTGACTCAAAAGCAGACTCAAGACATATTGACTCATTGTCTAGCTCCTCTTCTGCCTCACACTACCCACACTGCTTGGATTGCAACCACCCTACAACGTGCTTTGAGACGTCTCAAAACCCCCTTGCACCACCTATACTGCTTTGAACCACCCTACAACTACAACGTGCATGCTAGAAGGGATTGCCATCGTCTCCCATCCCTCTCTTGCCAACCTCGAATGGTCCCTCCCACCCAATCACCCCCCCCATACACCCTCCATGTTTGAGTCCAGCCCATCCCCACCACCCTTCCCCCCCTCCATCTCCCATCCACCTTGGCATGCATCCAGTTCATCTGAGGAGTGCTGCCCATTCAGCCTGAGTCCAACCCTCCAGTGGACTCAGATGAACCCTCCAGTGTCGGTGCTTGAGGTGACTACTGACCTTCTCGACTTTTGAGTCGACTCAAAAGTCAACTCTGAGGAGTGCTGCCCATTCAGCCCGAGTCCAACCCTCCAGTGTCGGTGCTTGAGGTGACAACTGACCTTCTTGACTTTTGAGTCGACACAAAAGTCAACTCTGAGGAGTGCTGCCCATTCAGCCCGAGTCCAACCCTCCAGTGTCAGTGCTTGAGGTGACAACTGACCCTCTCCCCCCCTCTTTCCTTTAAAGTCGATCTCCTCATCCACCCCCCGTGCGTCCAGGCCATCCCAGGGGTGACTTTTGAGGCGCCTCAAAACTGAGTCCAACCCTCCAGTGTGGATGCTCGAGGTGACTACTGACCCTCTCCCCCCCTCTTCCCTTTAAAGGCGATCTCCTCATCCACCTCCCGTGCGTCCAGGCCATCTCAGGGGTGCCGCCCATCCAGCCTGGCGCCAACCCAGCAGCGTGGATGCTCGAGGTCACGACAGTCTTCCCCATTCCTCAAATCCCCCTTTCACGTTTCCCTCATCCCACCCTCCATCCCCACTCCAGGCCATCCCAGGAGTGCCGCCCATCCAGGGGGGCGCCAACCCAGCAGCGTGGATGCTCGAGGTCACGGCGCCGGCAGCAGCAGAGCGGCTCGGCGTCGACTTTGCTCACCTCTTCCGCCAGTCAGAGAAGTTCAGGTGAGAACAGCAGAGGATCAGGTGGGAACATCAGAGGCCCAGGGATGCCCAGGTGAACACAGCAGAGGCTCAGAAGCTCTGTTCCATCAAACAAGCCGGTTCAGGCTCCAAAAAACGAGCTTAGCCACTTCTCTCTAACCCAGTCTCCCTCACTCACCATCCACCCAGTTTCTCACTTCCCTGCTAACCTTCTCTGCTCGTACCCTTCAACTCCCCCTCCCCCTCTCTCCCCCACCCTCCACTTCCCTCCTCTCCTATTCTCTCCCCCTTGCCTGCAGGACCACAGAGTCGCTCATCCAGAAATCCAGCATGCCTCACTCGCCTCCTCAAGTACCTTCTCCCCCCCCCTCTTACGCTCTGCTCCCCCTTACCCCCTTTTCCCGCAGGGCCATAGAGTCACTCATCCAAAAATCCAGCGAGCCTCCCGAAGGGGAACCGGACCTCTTCTTCCCAACGCAGCACCCCACCACGCCGCTGTCCCAGTTGGCGATGCACGTGTGGAAGCGGCACCTCATGTACTGGCGCATGCCTGACTACAACGGTGCCCTTTGAGGCGCCTCACAAGGCATGCCCGAATACAACGGCGCGCACTTCTTCTCCTCCTCCTCCACCCGCCAAACCCCAAATCACTCCTCCCTCACCCCTTCTCCTCCCTTTGCTCTGTCCTCCCTTATCCCCCACAAACCACAGGACCATAGAGTCGCTCATTCAGGAATCCAGTCTGCCACCCGAAGGGGAACCGGACCTCTTCTTCCCATCGCAGCACCCAACAACACCCCTTTCCCAGTTCGCGACGCACCTGTGGAAGCGGCACCTCATGTACTGGCGCATGCCCGACTACAACGGCGCGCGCTTCTTCTTCTCCTTCTTCATGGCTCTCCTCATCGGCGGCGTCTTCTTCGGCTTCGGAAACACCCGCGACACGCCGCAGCAGATTGTCAACGTCATGGGTGCGCTTTACACAGCAGCTCTCTTCCTCGGGTGGAGCAATCTCGCGTCGATACAGCCGATGCTGGCAGTGGAAAGGAGTATTTACTACCGGGAGAGGGGTGCGGGGATGTACGGAGCGGTCCCGTACGCGCTCGCGCAAGGAGCGATCGAGTTGCCGTACTTGGTGATCCAGGCTGTGGTGTACTCGTTAATAACATACGCCATGATTCGGTTCGAGTGGACGCCCGTCAAATTCGTTATGTACCTGCTGTTTCAGTTCCTCACGCTGCTCTACTTCACGTGTTTCGGCATGATGACGAGTGCCATCACGCCCGCTGAAGGGCTGGGAACGCTGCTCTCTGCCTTCATCTACTCCTTCTGGAACCTTCTCTGCGGCTTCCTCTTGCCGCAGCCGGTGAGTGCAGTGCTCGTTGCTAATTGTTCTTTAATACTCAACATAGCATCCCTGCGTTGGTAAATAATTGGCCGCATTGTATCAACCCTGTTGAATGTCCCCCTTTCCCTCACCTTCTGTCTTGTTTATCCCCCACACTCAAACAGAAGATCCATGTGTAGTGGAATAGAAATGCCTGCATTTTATCAACCCAATCGAATGTCCCCCTTCCCCTCTCATTCTGTCCTACTTATTTCTCCCCCTGACACACTCGCAGAAAATCCCCACATACTGGATATGGCTGTATTGGATCAACCCTGTCGCATGGACCCTCTATGGCCTTGCTGCTTCCCAGGTATACCCTCTTCCTTTTTACTCTCAAGTATTCTCTTCTTATCTGGGAATCACTTTTGAGAATTCTCAAAAGTGATACCCTCTTGCTTTTTACTCCCAAGTATTCTCTTCTTATCTGGGAATCACTTTTGAGAATTCTCAAAAGTGATACCCTCTTCCTTTTTACTCTCAAGTATTCTCTTCTTATCTGGGAATCACTTTTGAGAATTCTCAAAAGTGATACCCTCTTGCTTTTTACTCCCAAGTATTCTCTTCTTATCTGGGAATCACTTTTGAGAATTCTCAAAAGTGATACCCTCTTGCTTTTTACTCTCAAGTATTCTCTTCTTATCTGGGAATCACTTTTGAGAATTCTCAAAAGTGATACCCTCTTGCTTTTTACTCCCAAGTATTCTCTTCTTATCTGGGAATCAATTTTGAGAATTCTCAAAAGTGATACCCTCTTGCTTTTTACTCTCAAGTATTCTCTTCTTATCTGGGAATCACTTTTGAGAATTCTCAAAAGTGATACCCTCTTGCTTTTTACTCCCAAGTATTCTCTTCTTATCTGGGAATCACTTTTGAGAATTCTCAAAAGTGATACCCTCTTGCTTTTTACTCTCAAGTATTCTCTTCTTATCTGGGAATCACTTTTGAGAATTCTCAAAAGTGATACCCTCTTGCTTTTTACTCCCAAGTATTCTCTTCTTATCCCACTCCTGCCGGTGCCCGGCCAGCTTGTGCCATGTACCATAAAAGAACTTATCTCTATGTATCCCTCGTTTCATCTCTGGTTATGATCAGTTGGGAGATGTAACAACCCAGGTGGTGAGTTCACTGGGAGTGCCAGCTCAGACTGTATCACAATTCATCCAGCTCTACTACGGCTTCTCCCACGACTGGCTGGGCTACGTCACTGTTGCTCTGCTCAGCTTCTCCTGCCTCTTCTTCTGCGTGTTCACCGTTGCCCTCCGCTACCTCAACTTCCAGCGGCGATAAGCTACCGTCATCGCCCGGATAGTAGACAGTGTTGAATAGTAGACAGGGGTTGTCTATTATCCGGGTGTCTCTTATAAACAGGCTAGCCTCATTATAAGACACCTATTTGTGTGTACGCGTTAAGCCAGTGTTGTAGAGGTTAGGGGCAATCGTATAGCGAGGGGGTATCTTCTAAACGGTTCTTTGTCCATTTATAAGATTTATAAGACACCCTAAACCGTCCAGAATACAAGACAAGCCAAGCATTTTCGCCTGTGTTTGAGATAAGACATATATGTCTACTATCCGGGCGATGACGGTATGAACGGATGGATCGGATACATACAACATACTTGAACTACCGCTGCTGCTGTTGCTCTGCTCGGCTTCTCCTGTCTCTTCTTCTGCGTATTGTTCACCATTGCCCTCCGCTTTCTCAACTTCCAGCGGCGATAGGATTGGGACTTGGGAGAGATGAGCTGCTGTAAATGGATCATGTACCGTACCTATAGATCTGTTCTTTAAGGCGCTTTAAAGCCGGCAGCCCAAATTGTTCATGCTTTTAAAAGATGACCAGAGGGAGTTTTTCTGGCGTGGGCTTTGGCGAGAGTTTCCAATCACCACGTATGATTGTGGTACACAATATTGCAGGTGGTCCCCTCATTACCTCCTCCTATAGCCTGTCGATAAGGCGGTTGGTCAGTAAGTCAGTGGGGTTAGGGGCAGCGGAGGAACGCCGCTGCGAAAAGGGCTAAGTACTCGAACGAGATCCTTTATTCAAACGAGTTATTCACCCAAATACGGACGGTCGTCCAGCTTCATCCGAATGTCTGTTCAAATCAAGGCGGTGGAAAGGGTAAAAGGCACCCGTCCAGGTTCAAGTCGAGAAAACTTTTGAGTCAACTCAAAAGGTTCAAGTCGAGGAATGGGGTGTTGGAAGTCTGGCTGGTGTTAGGGCGTGATGCGAGGGAGTGACTTTTGACATGCCTCAAAGGGGTGAAAAGCTCACATGCGGGTTTTGAGAATTGGAGTGTTAGCAGGTTGGTGCTAAGGCCGTGAGGTGAGGATTTGGGAAGCAGATAGTTTCTGAGAGGAGGCGATTCAGGATGAAAGGCTCACATCCGGGTTTGAGTTGTAAGTTGGGTTGTCAAGGGCGTGGGGAAGTGGAAGGGTGTTAAGGCCGTGGGGAAGTGGAAGGGTGTTAGGGGCGTGAGGAGAGGAAGTGGAAGGCGGGGTTATCTCTGAGAGGAGGCGGCACCGGCAGCACTGCAATGTCAATGCCCTCCATGCTGCGTGCAAAATCGTCAGGGCCAAAGGGGATACTGCGTAGTAACATGGGAAGGGGAAATGTGGGAGGGGAGAGAAGGGAATATGGAGGAGACAACACTGCAATGACAGTGCAGACAGTGTGCGTGCTGACAGTGTGCGTGCTGACAGTGTGCGTGCTGACAGTGTGCGTGCTGACAGTGTGCGTGCTGACAGTGTGCGTGCTGACAGTGTGCGTGCTGACAGCGTGCGTGCTGACAGTGTGCGTGCTGACAGTGTGCGTGCTGACAGCGTGCGTGCTGACAGCGTGCGTGCTGACAGTGTGCGTGCTGACAGCGTGCGTGCTGACAGTGTGCGTGCTGACAGCGTGCGTGCTGACAGCGTGCGTGCTGACAGCGTGCGTGCTGACAGCGTGCGTGCTGACAGCGTGCGTGCTGACAGCGTGCGTGCTGACAGCGTGCGTGCTGACAGCGTGCGTGCTGACAGCGTGCGTGCTGACAGCGTGCGTGCTGACAGTGTGCGTGCTGACAGTGTGCGTGCTGACAGTGTGCGTGCTGACAGTGTGCGTGCTGACAGTGTGCGTGCTGACAGTGTGCGTGCTGACAGTGTGCGTGCTGACAGCGTGCGTGCTGACAGCGTGCGTGCTGACAGCGTGCGTGCTGACAGCGTGCGTGCTGACAGCGTGCGTGCTGACAGCGTGCGTGCTGACAGCGTGCGTGCTGACAGCGTGCGTGCTGACAGTGTGCGTGCTGACAGTGTGCGTGCTGACAGTGTGCGTGCTGACAGCGTGCGTGCTGACAGCGTGCGTGCTGACAGCGTGCGTGCTGACAGCGTGCGTGCTGACAGCGTGCGTGCTGACAGCGTGCGTGCTGACAGCGTGCGTGCTGACAGCGTGCGTGCTGACAGCGTGCGTGCTGACAGCGTGCGTGCTGACAGCGTGCGTGCTGACAGCGTGCGTGCTGACAGCGTGCGTGCTGACAGCGTGCGTGCTGACAGCGTGCGTGCTGACAGCGTGCGTGCTGACAGCGTGCGTGCTGACAGCGTGCGTGCTGACAGCGTGCGTGCTGACAGCGTGCGTGCTGACAGCGTGCGTGCTGACAGCGTGCGTGCTGACAGCGTGCGTGCTGACAGCGTGCGTGCTGACAGCGTGCGTGCTGACAGCGTGCGTGCTGACAGCGTGCGTGCTGACAGCGTGCGTGCTGACAGTGTGCGTGCTGACAGCGTGCGTGCTGACAGCGTGCGTGCTGACAGCGTGCGTGCTGACAGTGTGCGTGCTGACAGCGTGCGTGCTGACAGTGTGCGTGCTGACAGCGTGCGTGCTGACAGCGTGCGTGCTGACAGCGTGCGTGCTGACAGCGTGCGTGCTGACAGCGTGCGTGCTGACAGCGTGCGTGCTGACAGCGTGCGTGCTGACAGCGTGCGTGCTGACAGCGTGCGTGCTGACAGCGTGCGTGCTGACAGTGTGCGTGCTGACAGCGTGCGTGCTGACAGCGTGCGTGCTGACAGTGTGCGTGCTGACAGCGTGCGTGCTGACAGCGTGCGTGCTGACAGCGTGCGTGCTGACAGCGTGCGTGCTGACAGTGTGCGTGCTGACAGTGTGCGTGCTGACAGTGTGCGTGCTGACAGTGTGCGTGCTGACAGTGTGCGTGCTGACAGTGTGCGTGCTGACAGTGTGCGTGCTGACAGCGTGCGTGCTGACAGCGTGCGTGCTGACAGCGTGCGTGCTGACAGCGTGCGTGCTGACAGTGTGCGTGCTGACAGCGTGCGTGCTGACAGCGTGCGTGCTGACAGCGTGCGTGCTGACAGCGTGCGTGCTGACAGTGTGCGTGCTGACAGTGTGCGTGCTGACAGTGTGCGTGCTGACAGTGTGCGTGCTGACAGCGTGCGTGCTGACAGCGTGCGTGCTGACAGCGTGCGTGCTGACAGCGTGCGTGCTGACAGCGTGCGTGCTGACAGCGTGCGTGCTGACAGCGTGCGTGCTGACAGCGTGCGTGCTGACAGCGTGCGTGCTGACAGCGTGCGTGCTGACAGCGTGCGTGCTGACAGCGTGCGTGCTGACAGCGTGCGTGCTGACAGCGTGCGTGCTGACAGCGTGCGTGCTGACAGCGTGCGTGCTGACAGTGTGCGTGCTGACAGCGTGCGTGCTGACAGCGTGCGTGCTGACAGCGTGCGTGCTGACAGCGTGCGTGCTGACAGTGTGCGTGCTGACAGCGTGCGTGCTGACAGCGTGCGTGCTGACAGTGTGCGTGCTGACAGCGTGCGTGCTGACAGCGTGCGTGCTGACAGCGTGCGTGCTGACAGCGTGCGTGCTGACAGTGTGCGTGCTGACAGTGTGCGTGCTGACAGTGTGCGTGCTGACAGTGTGCGTGCTGACAGTGTGCGTGCTGACAGTGTGCGTGCTGACAGTGTGCGTGCTGACAGTGTGCGTGCTGACAGTGTGCGTGCTGACAGCGTGCGTGCTGACAGCGTGCGTGCTGACAGTGTGCGTGCTGACAGCGTGCGTGCTGACAGCGTGCGTGCTGACAGCGTGCGTGCTGACAGCGTGCGTGCTGACAGTGCGCGTGCTGACAGTGTGGACCGTTCTCATCCCTCCCCTCACCTCGGCTCATCCCCCCTCTTCTCACCTCGAGTCATCATCCAGCAGGAAAGATCCAGTAGCAGCAGGGGACCGCGCCTCCTCGCTCATTCTCGCGCGCATCATCTGAATGACTTGCGTGCTGACGGTGTGCGTGCTGTACTTGACATCCCAGTACATAGTCGCGATGCGGTACAGCTGCTGCGTTGACAGCGACGGGCAGAGAGTGGTGACTATCTCGTCTAGGCTTTTCTTGGGTTTCTGGTGCAGCACCTGGTGTAGGGGCGGAGGTGAGAAAAGAGCACGTGCTTGAGGAATGTCAAAAGCCGTGCTGACGATGTGCGTGCCGTACTTGCCATCCCAGTACATGGTTGCGATGCGATACAGCCTGCTGCGTCGACAGCGACAAGCAGAGAGTGGTTACGATTTCCTCGAGACTCTTCTTGAGATTCTGGTGCAGCAGCTGGTGGGGAAAACGCGGTAGGAGGCAGAGAGGAGAGCATGTTGCCGTACTTGCCATCCCAGTACATGGTGGTGATGCGATACAGCTGCTGCGTTGAGAGAGATGGGCAGAGGGTGGTGACTATCTCCTCTAGACTTTTCTTGGGTTTCTGGTGCAGCACCTGGGGGCAGAGAAGGTGGGAGGAGGCAGGAATGGGGACACGTTGGAGGAGCCCGAGAAGCTGTGCTGTGCTGACAGTGTGTGTGCCGTACTTGCCATCCCAGTACATGGTGGCGATGCAATACAGCTGCTATGTTGACAGCGACGGGAAGAGAGTCGTTACGAATTCCTCTAGACTCTTCTTGGGGTTCCTGGTGCAGCACCTGAGAAGAGGGGGGGTGGGAGAAGAAGGGGTAGAGCAGCAGGAGAGGGGCAAATAGTGGTGTTAAAAGACATGATCTCCTCGTGACCTTTTCTTGTTAGGCGTCTGTTGCAGCACCTGCAGAGGTGATGGGGTTGGGGTGTGGCGGCGTGGGTGATGGGGGTGGGGTGTGGGGGTGTGTGGGTGGAAGCAGCGGGAGAGAGACTTTTGAGTCGACTCAAAAGTCACCTATGGGGGTGGGGTGTGGGGGCGTGTGGGTGGAAGCAGCGGGAGAGAGACTTTTGAGTCGACACAAAAGTCACCTATGGGGGTGGGGTGTGGGGGCGTGTGGGTGGAAGCAGCGGGAGAGAGACTTTTGAGTCGACTCAAAAGTCACCTAAGGGGGTGGGGTGTGGGGGCGTGTGGGTGGAAGCAGCGGGAGAGAGGCAACGAGTGGTATTAAAAGACTAGGAAGAGAGTCGTCATGATCTCCTCGAATCTCTATTCTTGTTAGGCGTCTGTTGCAGCGGTGGAGGGGTGATGGGGGGTGGGGCTGGTTGGGTGTGGGTGGAAGCAGTGGGTGAGAGCCAAGGCAAAGGCTCTTTTTCTGAAGTACCTTGAGATGCTTTCCTCCTGGCTCTTTGTGTGAATAGAGTCGACTCAAAACACACCTGAGTTTTTTTCTGGGGTGCCTTGAGATGCCTTTTCTCCTGGCTCTTCTAACTTCTCGTACAGCCTTGCTACCTCATACAATCCCCCCTTCACTCCCTCCCTCCCTCACGCACTAACTCCCTCAGTCACTCACTCTCTCACTCACCAGAAACCCCACAGCCTGGGTAATGCTTCGAAGCTCCTCCCACGCGCGTCCTATGCTCTCCTCCCCCGCTTCCCGCATCCACTGCTGCACCTCCTGCAACCCCGCCTTCACATACTCTCCGTTGCTCAACGAACAGCACTCCCGGCGAAGCAGTAAGCTGGGTGGAAAAGGGGGTTTCAGGGGTCGAGGGGAGCGAAAAGGGGAGGAGAAGAGGAGGAGTGAGAGTTGAGGCACAGGAGTTGGGAGGGAAGGCTGCACCTCCTGCACCCCCGCCTTCATGTACTCTCCATTGTTCAACAAAAAGCACTCACGACGGAGTAACAAGCTGAGGGCATAGCGGGGAAACAAGGAGAATGGACGTTGACGAGGGGGATTTTGGGGGTGTGGAGTGGAGGGGGAAGAGTGTGGAGGGGAGGCAATGCGCCCTGTAGCCCCGCCTTCACGGGGCGTGTTGAGCCTGTGAACACGAGCCTTCCCATACTCTCCAATGCTCAACACGAGCAGGAAACAGGAGGTATGGGAGTGGGAAGCGAGGCTGCATCTCCTGCAACACCACCTGCATCGTTGATGATGGAGAACACCTGACCGGAGTGAACTCCTTTCTAGCGAGTAACTGCCTCTCTTAAATCCCACAATCTCCCAATCTTCCCACTCCTGTTAAACAGCTGAACGTTGATGAGGAAGAACACCTGGGTGAACATTTTCCGGATTAGGAAGGGCGCCACGTGGTTGCCCTTGAGCGTTGTGAGCAGCAAGGAGAGCGCCGCTATGATGGTATGCCACGGGCTTGGTGGGGATGATGCTGATGGTGATGGTAATGAGGGTGATGTTGGTGATGAGGATGATAGAGGCCCGCTGCACGCTGCTTCAACACCCTGTTCTCCCCCATTGTTCCAGTTATGTGCTTCCCTCCACTCAACCCTCCTCAACTGCTAAACAGCTGCACGTTGATGAAGGAGAACACCTGGGCGAACATTTTCCGAATGAGGAACGGCGCCACGTGGTTGCCCTTGAGCGTCGTGAGCAGCGATTGCCCACTACCCTCCCACTCTCTCACCATCCCTCACCTGTTGAAGAGCTGCACGTTGATAAAGGAAAACACTTGAGCAAACATCTTGCGGATGAGGAACGGCGCCACGTGGTTGCCCTTGAGCGTCGTGAGCAGCGATTGCCTACTACCCTCCCACTCTCTCACCATCCCTCACCTGTTGAAGAGCTGCACATTGATAAAGGAAAACATTTGAGCAAACATCTTGCGGATGAGGAACGGCGCCACGTGGTTGCCCTTGAGCGTCGTGAGCAGCGATTGCCTACTACCCTCCCACTCTCTCACCATCCCTCACCTGTTGAAGAGCTGCACGTTGATAAAGGAAAACACTTGAGCAAACATCTTGCGGATGAGGAACGGCGCCACGTGGTTGCCCTTGAGCGTCGTGAGCAGCGATTGCCTACTACCCTCCCACTCTCTCACCATCCCTCACCTGTTGAAGAGCTGCACGTTGATAAAGGAAAACACTTGAGCAAACATCTTGCGGATGAGGAACGGCGCCACGTGGTTGCCCTTGAGCGTCGTGAGCAGCGATTGCCTACTACCCTCCCACTCTCTCACCATCCCTCACCTGTTGAAGAGCTGCACGTTGATAAAGGAAAACACTTGAGCAAACATCTTGCGGATGAGGAACGGCGCCACGTGGTTGCCCTTGAGCGTCGTGAGCAGCGTGCTGAGTGCCGCTATGATGGCGTGCCATGGGCTTGGTGGGGATGATGACGGGGGCCCGCCGCCCGCTGCGCTGCTAGGAGACGAAGATTGCCGCCCGTATGAGGAGCGGGAGACGCGCGGAGCCTGGTTTGGGGAGGAGGGCGGGAAGAGCAAGGGTGGGAAGAAGAGGGTGGGAGGGGGAGGGTGGGGAGGGTGGAAACAGGGGGGTCAGAACAGAAACGTGGGATGAAAGTGTGTGCGTGTGAAAACACTGCCCACTTCATAGCCGCAAGAACCCTAACCCTAATTTAGCCAACTGCCCAGCCAACTTCCCAGCCCAGCCCACTGCCCAGCCCCCTCCCACCGGAATACACAGCCCCAAGCACCCTAACCATAATGTTACCTGAACGAATTGCCAAAAAATCAGCAAAATGTCTTGAGGTTGGTTGTCTCTGATGAGCCCACACACCGTCTCCACATATGCGGTCAGCTGCTGCCGAACAGCATGCAGCAACCCAGCCTCCCCCCCCTGGTGCCCCCCATCGAGGTGCCCTTTGATAAGCTGATCTCCACACCCACCTGAATGCACTGCCCCAGGATGGGCGAAATGTCTCTCTTGAGGTTGGTTGTCTCTGATGAGCCCACACACCGTCTCCACATACGCTGTCAGCTGCTGCCGAACAGCATGCAGCAACCCAGCCTCCCCCCCCTGGTGCCCCCCATCTAGGTGCCCTTTGATAAGCTGATCCCCACACCCACCTGAATGCACTACCCCAGGATGGGCGAAATGTCATGCTTGAGGTTGGTTGTCTCTGATCAGCCCCAACACCTTCTCCACATACGCTGTCAGCTGCTGCCGAAGCAACACCCTAACCCCACCGTCCCCACACACCCAAGTGCCCCCCAAGCAAATAACCCTAACCCAACCCCACCTGAATGCACTGCCCGAGGATCGGGGAAATGTCTCGCTTCAGGTTGTCTCTGATCAGCCCCAACACCTTCTCCACATACGCTGTCAGCTGCTGCCGAAGCAACACCCTAACCCCACCGTCCCCACACACCCAAGTGCCCCCCAAGCAAATAACCCTAACCCAACCCCACACTGAATGCACTGCCCGAGGATCGGGGAAATGTCTCGCTTCAGGTTGTCTCTGATCAGCCCAAACACCTTCTCCACATACGCTGTCAGCTGCTGCCGAAGCAACACCCTAACCCCACCGTCCCCACACACCCAAGTGCCCCCCAAGCAAATAACCCTAACCCAACCCCACCTGAATGCACTGCCCGAGAATTGGGGAAATGTCTCGCTTGAGATTGTCTCTGATCAGCCCAAACACCTTCTCCACATACGCTGTCAGCTGCTGCCGAAGCAACACCCTAACCCCACCGTCCCCACACACCCAAGTGCCCCCCAAGCAAATAACCCTAACCCAACCCCACCTGAATGCACTGCCCGAGAATCGGGGAGATGTCTCGCTTCAGGTTGTCTCTGATCAGCCCAAACACCTTCTCCACATACGCTGTCAACCGCTGCCGAAACAGCAGCAACCCAACCCTCCCCCACATCCAAGTGCCCCCCAGTAACCCTGACTTTACCTGAATGCATTGCCCAGCCTCAATGGTACCTGAATGCACTGCCCGAGAATCGGGGAGATGTCTCGCTTCAGGTTGTCTCTGATCAGCCCAAACACCTTCTCCACATACGCTGTCAACTGCTGCCGAAACAGCAGCGCGGGGTACTTGGCTTCCACCAGCTTCAGCGAGCTAGACCCATCCGGCAGAGGCGGGGACGGATATCCCATCTGAGGGCCCATATGAACCATCCTGCCACTAGTCCCTCCTCCCCCCTGCACGCCTCTCCTCCTCCCTGCCGGCCCAGCCTGGCCCGCACTAGCCTTGAGCGTCCGCTGCAGCAGCACCAGCAGACACGACGTGTTGGACAGCCAGTACGCCAGCCGACCCATGCTCTTCCCTCCCAACCCCCCTCCACCGCTCAGCACCCCTCCGCTCGGCAGAGCCGCCAGGGCTGCCTCATCCTCCTCAACAGCTGATCTGATAGTGCGGTTAATGCGGTCGAATATGCTTGTTCGCTCTGCTTCGAATGCCCGCCAGTGCAGTAGGCATTTGTAGACTATGCAGGCGGCTAGGGGCCGTTTGTTGCTGTAGCCGAGACTGGTGGCTGAGAGGGCCTTCAGTAGTGCCTCCTGCTCTTGCTGTTATCATCGACGCACCAGGGAAAGGGAGAACGGAAGGGGGGAGGAGGGGGAAGAGGGAGATAGGACCAGCGAGGGGAAGGGTGAATGAGGAGGAAAGTGTTGAAATCCTTTTGGCTTCAAATGCCCGCCAGTGCAGTAGGCATTTGTAGACTATGCAGGCAGCTAGGGGGCGCTTGTTGCTGTAGCCTAGACTGGTGGCTGAGAGGGCCTTCAGTAGTGCCTCCTGCTCTTGCTGTGATTGGGGCAGCAGGGTAAGGGAGAGGGAGGAGGAAACGAGGGAGATAGGAGCAGCAACAGACAAGGTAAGAAAAGAAAAAGGTGCTATATTCTTTCGCCCTGATAGAACCAATGCGTCCAAAGCCCTCACTCCTGCTCTCCACTCACCGAGAATTGTTCCAACTGCATGCGATTCAACCGCCTTGAACAAATTTCGAGGACCTCTTACCCTCCAACCCTTCCAGTTCTCCACTCACCGAGACCCGTTCAGACTGTATGCGATAGAACCGCCTGTCTCCCCCTTCCCCAGACCCACTCCCCAGGGGTGACATCGCCGCCACACCCCCCCTGCTGCCATTCCCACTTGCTGGGGTGAGCTGCAACGGGACCGGAGAGTCTGGCGACCCGAGCCTCCGGCCCGGCGACCCGTGGCTCTGGCTCGGCAATCCGAAGCTCAGGCTCGGGGTAATCCCGTTCTGCTGCAGGGATGGCACCGGCACAGCTGCTACCCCTCCCGGACCTGCTGCTGCTGCTGCTGCTGCTCCTTGCTGCTCTCCACTTCTCACTACTCCCACTGCCCCTCCTCCTCCGCCTCTGTCTGGTCCTGAGAGTGCTTGCTGCTGTCGCAGCGCTTGGTTTTCTCGCTCCATCCGCGAGTACAGCTCCTGTACCCGCTTTAAATCCGCCTGGGTCTGCTCCAACTCTCTCTCGCTCCGTGCTGCCTTCTCCTGTACCTGCGGGGGCAGATGCACATGCACAAGCAGACGTGAGCAAGCACACATACACAAGCACGCCAGGAACAAGTATATTCATGTGTACACACTCACATAAGAACGCACACATGCTATGCTAGCCGTTGGCTTCTGCAACAGCTTATCTTTTAGCCTCTTACTCGGCTGCCCGGCCATGTCTGCCCCAAACTTTCACCTGAAAAAAACTCACCTGCCCGGCCAACTCCGCCTGAAAGGTCTCAACCGCCACCTCTGCCAGAAAACTCTCACCTGCCCGACCACCTATGCCAGAAAACTCTCACCTGCCCGACCACCTCTGCCAGAAAACTCTCACCTGCCCGGCCACCTCTGCCTCATAGCGAGCCAGACGCCCTTCTGACTCTGCCAGCAGCGATTTGAGCTGCACGTTCTCCTGCTGCAGCTGTGGGGTGAAAAAGGCACCAAGATTGTTGAAGAGAAACAGGAGGTGATTGATCACGGGCTCTATTCTCACGGGCTCTATTCTCACGGGCTCTATTCTCACGGGCTCTATTCTCACGGGCTCTATTCTCACGGGCTCTATTCTCACGGGCTTTATTCTCACGGGCTCTATTCTCACGGGCTCTATTCTCACGGGCTCTATTCTCACGGGCTCTATTCTCACGGGCTCTATTCTCACGGGCTCTATTCTCACGGGCTCTATTCTCACAGGCTCTATTCTCACGGGCTCTATTCTCACGGGCTCTATTCTCACGGGCTCTATTCTCACGGGCTCTATTCTCCGCCAGCAGCGACGCGAGCTGCACATTCTCCTGCTGCAACAACGGGGGAGCACTCTCGCAGAGGGTGGGAGGGTAGGGGAACGCACGAGTGGAGTAGCAACGAGAGGTGATTGATCAAGTCTCAGTCCTCTCACCTCACAGCGCACATTCAGTCGCAAACTAGACAGATTCTCAAGCGTGCCTCAGCGCCAGTCATAAACGTTCATCCCAGCTCACCTGGCCGTCACCCTCCCCAGCAGGTCTGGCCCCAGTCTCCCCAGCTGCTCGCGATGACACAGACGCAGCAGCAGCCGACGCCCCCCCACCAGACATCACACTCCCTCGCCCCCCACTCCCAGCACCACCACCAGCAGCACCAGCAGCAGCACCAGCAGCACCAGCAGCAGCTGCTGCTGCTACCACTGGCCGGTCCGCCAGCTGTTGCGCCAGCCTGGCACTCTCCTCCGCCATTCGCTCGCTCTGCTCCCTCAGCTGCCGCACCTCCGCCTCTGCCTGCTCCACCTTCCCCTGCGCCTCCTGCAACCTCGCTTGCGCCTCTTCCAATCTGCCCTGCGCTTCTTCTAGTCTCCCTTGGGACTCGTCTAGCTGCCTCCGGGTGTCGTCTACTTGGCTCTCTAGCCGGGTTCGCGTGTCGTCGAGCTCGGACCGTAGATCTTTCACTTGCGCTTGCAGCCGTTGGATCTCGGCGGCCTTCGCCTCCTCTAGGTCCAGCTGGATTGGGGGCAAGCGGATGGGGAGGAACAGGTGGGTATGAAACTGAAACAGGCACGAGACGGGTATCATGAGATGGGAATGAAATGGTCGAGAGCAGGGAAAGAGAAGATCGGCACCTGCACCTGCAACACGGACCAACATGCAACAGCCTTCATTCATTCGCCCACCTAAAACAAGCCATCTACAACACTCTCTCAGCCCTCACAGCCCCACTGACCCGCATGCGCTTCTCTAGCTGCAGGCGCCACGTCAGCTCCTCCAGCTGCTTCTCCAGCTTCGACTTGGCCTCCCGCAGCGCCCCTGCCTGCCTCGCCTCCTGGGAGAATGAGAGTTGGGGAATGGTGGGATAGGCAGGATAGGCAGAATTGGCAGGATAGGCAGAATTGGCAGGATAGGCAGAATTGGCAGGGCCAGATTTGTTGAATAGCTCCTTAAGCTGCCTCCGGCTGTTCGCCCATCTGCCTCGCCTCCTGAGACAGCTAGGGGTCTAAAATTTCTTTTTACACGGCACTCTAGGCTTCCTCCGGCAGTCTGCCAGTCTGCCTGCTCCGCCCCTCGGGGCAAAAGGAACAAGGAGCGACAACAATGGCGGACAGGCATGTAAGAAGAGAAGCCCCTGTTTGCGTTGATCCTCCTGTTTGCGTTGACTTGTTCCTCCTGACCACCATGGAAAGCGGGTTGGATGACTGATGGGGAACACACGAAGAACGGCATAGCAAACACCTGCCTGAGCCCCTCCTCTCGCCACTCGCAGTTGTCTTAGCGGCAGCTCTTGCCCTCCTCGAGATCACAACAAGTTCTGAGACACCTAAGGCCTTAGCCTGCGTGCCGGCTATGCCAAGGCTCACCACTCGCAGTTGCCTGAGCAGCCTGCGCGCTTGTCTCGCTCTCCACGCGCTCTGAATGACCACGGCACTCCAGCGCTCGCGGAGGAAGTCCATTCGATCCACGTAGCCCCGCCAGGCCGCCTGCAAGGGGTTGAAGGGGGGGATTCGAACCAAGAGGGGCGAACAAGCAGGAAATGGGTGTGGGAAGGAGAGGTGGGAAAGAGGTGTGCTCCAGCAAGCGCACACGGAGAAAGTCCATTCGATCCACGTAGCCCCGCCAGGCCGCCTGCACAGGGCAAGTAGGGGGGATTGGATTGGATTCAAGGAGGAGACAAGGGGTTGGAACAGCTTTTGAGTTGACTCAAAAGCGGTTTCAAGGAGGAGACAAGGGGTTAGAACAGCTTTTGAGTCGACTCAAAAGCGGATTCAAGGAGGTGACAAGGGGTTGGAACAGCTTTTGAGTCGACTCAAAAGCGGATTCAAGGAGGCGACAAGGGGTTGGAACAGCTTTTGAGTCGACTCAAAAGCGGATTCAAGGAGGCGACAAGGGGTTGGAACAAGGAGGTCTGAATGACCACGGCGCTCCAGCGCTCGCGGAGGAAGTCCATCCGATCCACGTAGCCCCACCAAGCAGCCTGCATGTGGACACAGAGTATGGACCATGGGCATGCAGGCGGACCATGGGCAGTCAACAACATGTCACAATGCAACAACAGATGGATACCAAATCATTCATACTTCAAACAATCTCCTATCACTCCCTGTCCTCCTCTCCCCACCCCTCTTCCCTACACCCTCCTCTCCCCTCCAACCATCCTTGTTTCCACCTCCTGCACTCTCAGCTCCTCCCACACCCACTTGCGGCACAACATGCTAACACTACCCGGATCTGAATCTTATGAGGAGCCTCAAAAGTCGTCACATGCTAACAGTACCCGGATCTGAATCTTACCCTCTCCCTCCCGTTCCCTTCCGTCCCTTTCCCACTTATTCCCCCTTCCCTCCAACCAACCTGTATTCTTGTCGCCGCCCGCTGCACTCTAATCTCCCGCACCCACTTGCGGCACAACATGCCGCGGAACGCCGCCTGGATGATGATGGCACTGTAGCGAGTGTGCTCGTAGGCGAGCTGTGTGGTGTATCGCCGCACGTGCTTCTGAATCGTCACTGCTGCTGCTTCTTCTCGTAGCCAGCTGTAGTACTGCCGAGTCAGGTGGCCTTGGGGGGGGGGGGGAGGGAGGAGGGCGAGAGAGGGAGGAGATCAGAGGGAGAGGGAGGAGGAGGGGGGGGAGAGGTGGGGGGACGAGAGGAGGGAGGAGGGAGGTGAGCGAGAGGAGTGAGAGGGGGTTGGGTGAGAACAGCAGTGCAGCAGCGAGTGTGCTCGTAGGCGAGTTGTGTGGTGTATCGCCGCACGTGCTTCTGAATCGTCACTGCTGCCGCCTCCTCTCGCAACCAGCTGTAGTACTGCCGGGTCAGGTGGGCTGGGGGGAAGAGCGGAGAGGCGAGAGGAGAGGAGGGGAGGAAAGGGAGAAAGGAGAGGGGGGGAAGGGAGAAGGAGGGGCGAGGGGAGAGAGGCAGGAGAGAGAAGGTAGAAGAGAGAGAGGGATGTAAAAGGAGGTTGAGAGAATGAGCATGAAAGACAGAGTGAGGAGTGAGAGCGGCAGCAGCAAGTACTGCACTCCTCAGCGAGGTTGCACAACAGCTCGTTAACGAGCCTGCATGCTGATCACGGCCCATCGCAGCATGTTGTATTGTGTAATGTGAGCTACCGCCACGACCGTACACATTGATATCTCACTCTCGCTCTCTCCCTTCAATCCCCTCACCTCGCCACCTCGCCTGCATGCAAATCACAGCCCATTGCAGCACACTGTACCGCATGAACTGCCGCCAATACAACCACACCTTCCGTTGCTTCCACCTTCTACCTTTCTCATCCCTCCTCACCGCTCATCACCCCTCCTCACATCGCCACCGCGCCTGCATCCTAGTGACGGCCCATCGCAGCATGTTGTATCGCATGAACTGCCGCCACGAACCCTTCCCTTGCTTCATCATTCCCCCGTGTTTTAATCCCTCTCCCATCCCTCCTCACCTCGCCACCGCGCCTGCATTCTGATGACGGCCCATCGCAGCATGTTGTACCGCATGAACTGCCGCCACGACCGCCAGGCGCGCTGAATCACCCGCGCCGCCCACCCCAGCTTCTCCGCCCTCAGGGCATCTAGATCGGCCATTTGTCCCGCTCTTAGGAACACCTTGGTCCTGCCCACCTGATTGGGAAGGAGGGAGGGTGGAGGTGGGGGTTAGGGGGAAAGGGGGGAGGGAAAGGCATAAGAGCCTTCAATAGCCTCTCCGCCCTCAGAGCATCCAGGTCTGCCATCTGGCCTGCCCTTAGGAACACCTTGGTTCTCCTCACCTGTTTGGGAGAGGATGCGGAGAAGAGGGATTGGGGAAGGAATAGAGTGCTCTACGGGCCCTAACAGCCTCTCCGCCCTCAGAGCATCCAGGTCCGCCATCTGGCCTGCCCTTAGGAACACCTTGGTTCTCCTCACCTGTTTGGGAGAGGATGCGGAGAAGAGGGATTGGGGAAGGAATAGAGTGCTCTACGGGCCCTAACAGCCTCTCCGCCCTCAGAGCATCCAGGTCCGCCATCTGGCCTGCCCTTAGGAACACCTTGGTTCTCCTCACCTGTTTGGGAGAGGATGCGGAGGAGAGGGATTGGGGAAGGAATAGAGTGCTCTACGGGCCCTAACAGCCTCTCCGCCCTCAGAGCATCCAGGTCCGCCATCTGCCCTGCTCTTAGGAACACCTTGGTTCTCCTCACCTGTTTGGGAGAGGATGCGGAGGAGAGGGATTGGGGAAGGAATAGAGTGCTCTACGGGCCCTAACAGCCTCTCCGCCCTCAGAGCATCCAGGTCCGCCATCTGCCCTGCTCTTAGGAACACCTTGGTTCTCCTCACCTGTTTGGGAGAGGATGCGGAGGAGAGGGATTGGGAGAGGAACTCTGCCCTCCCTCCTCCTTGCCCCACCACACCACCCTCCCTCCACCTAAACTCACCTGTCCAAGCCTTGAACCGGTAAAACAGCAGTAGTGGAAGTTACCTGGAAGTTGGTGAAGCCCAGACGCTGCAGCATGAGGGTGACAGCAGCCTTATCGTCGTATCTGCAGCAGGGGAGAAGGAAACAAGAGGGGACAGGAGCAGGGCAGTGGATAGGGGGGTCAAGTTCTGAGCGGCCTAGTTTTGAGGTGCCTCAAAACTAAACTGCACTTGTCGTCGAATATGCAGTGAAGGAGGAGGGAACAAGAGCGGGAGCAAGGCACGGGCAAACGAATTGGAAGGGGCAATAGACAGAACCAGGCAACAACATAGGAAGTAGAACAATGGAGACTGATGCAAGGAGGGTCGCAGCAGGGCTGAGGGCTCGCGAAAGGAAGCAGGGGGCGGGAGGACTGGAAGCAGGGGGCGGGAGGACTGGAAGCAGGGGGCGGGAGGACTGGAGCGAGACGAGGACGTGTCAAGAAACTTGTTTTGAGACGTCTCGAAAGTCAAGAAACGTGTCAAAGGAGTTATGACGTTTCAGAGAACACCAACTGACCTTCCCTTCCCTTCCCCCGTCGCAAGAAAAGAGAATCTGTGAGGCGCGTATTGCGCAACTCAAAACATGTCGTGAGCAGGCTTGAAGGTTGACACTGACCTTCTCCCATCACAGAGGTCAGGTGCGAGAACAGAGAATCTGTCAAGAAATTCGTCAAAGGGGCGGCGAGTGGGGTAGCCCGCACAGCTGATTCGAATTGCCTCCAGCACACCCTGCGATGACGTGGGTGAGAGAGGCAAGTGGGTGAGAACGGGAAGTCAGTCATTTGAGTTAACTTAGAGCTCGTCAAAGGGGCGGCGAGTGGGGTAGCCCGCACAGCTGACTCGAATGGCCTCTAAGACTCCCTGTGATGAGGTGGGTGAGAGAGGAAAGTGGGTGAGAGAGCGGGAAATGAGGGTTTCTGAACATAGTAATGTGAGGGTCAAAGTCGAACTATGCTCAACCTCACTCAACCAATCTCAACCCAACTGAACCCAACACAGCTTAACTCATCCCGCATCTGAGTTGGTGAATGACGCTGGGGTTCTCTAAGTACCTTGCTTGTACTGCCCTGCCCCTTGGGCTTCACATACCCATACACTGCTCACACTGCACACGCGGTGTGCGTGGAACTCAACTCAGCCCAGCTCAACCGGACTCAACTCACCCCGCATCTAAGTTGGTGAATGACGCCCGGGTTCTCTAAGTACCCTGGCTTGTACTGCCTGTTGGACTTCACACACACATGCACACACTGTGCATGTGGAACTCAACTCAACCCAACTCAACCGAATTCAACCCACCACGCATCTGAGTTGGTAAATGACACTCAGGTTCTCGAAGTAGCCTGGCTTGCACTGCCCATTGGGCTTCACACAACCGTGCACACACACACACACGTGCTCTGTGTGTGGAACTCAAATCGACCGGAAAGCAACTCACCCCGCATCTGAGTTGGTGAATGACACTTGGGTTCTCAAAGTATCCAGGCTTGTACTGCCCGTTGGGCTTCACACATCGCACGTAATGTGGGTCCATGTGGCTCAGAGTCGACATCAGCTCCGCCAGTTGTTGCTGGGAGGGGGTTGGGTTGGGTGGGGGGGAAGGGGGGGGGGGATGGGGCAGTGGATGGTGGGTTAGGTGTGCATTGGGGGGGGGGGACGGGATAGGTGGTTTTTGAGGCGCCTCAAAACCGACCTCAATGGGACGGGATAGGTGGCATAGAGGCAGCAGCTTCACACATCGCACATAGTGTGGTGGGTCCATGTGGCTCAGAGTCGCCATCAGCTCCGCCAGTTGTTGCTGCCAGAAGGGAAGAGGGGAAAAGCATTGGGCGAGGGGGGAGGGGAGTAGAGGACAGGATAGGCAAGAGAGACAAGTCAACAGGCATCGGAATCTCTAGGCATTCCAGTTCAATCTGGGCTGGTACTACCCAATGGGCTCATGATAAAAGTGAAGTTTTGAGACTCGTGATAAAAGTGAAGTTTTGAGACGTCTCAAAGCCTCACATTTATCACGTCAAGACATTCCAGTTCAGCCTGGCTGGTACTGCCCGTTGGGCTTCACACATCGCATGTAGTGCGCGGTTTGGCCACTCCAAGGAAAGTGCAGCGCGGCTGCCACAAGCGAGGGTATGCGGGCAACCGTGCACTATGACCCTACTGCCACAACAGAGGGGAAGAGATCTGCTACGACAGAGGGGAAGAGATCTGCCACGACAGAGGGGAAGAGATCTGCCACGACAAGAGGGGAAGAGATCTGCCATGACAGATGGCGTACTATGACCCTACTGCCCCTCCTATTCACCATATCTCACATCCCAAACTCACCTTGAACCCTGAACCCAGAGATGTGAACTTGGTCTTGGCCTTGTCGCCAGAGGGCATGGGGAAGAGCGCCGCCACAAAGGGGTCGATCGACGCTCCCAGCAGCGCCTGGTGCTCCATCACCACGTAGTCCTTGTTCTTCTCCAGGAACAGATCGGTCTGATACGTGACCTGATGAATAATGAGCGACACGAGGAGACATGTGACGATAAGATTACTCTCATCTCAACATCCCAGCAACGCCTGGTGCTCCATCCATCACCACGTAGTCCTTGTTCTTCCCCAGGAACAGATCGGTTTGATGTGTGACCTGGTGTGATGAGGAGGAGAGAGGGAGAGGAAAAGACGTGACAGAAGAGCATTTATATCACAGCTTAGCAGAACCTGGTGCTCCATCCATCACCACGTCTTGTTCTTCTCAAGGAAAAGGTCTGTTTGATACGCGACCTCGTGTGGTGAAACGGAGAGGGAGGAGGAGAGAGTGGGGAACGCCTTGAGGCGTACTCCATGCCACGTCACAGCCCAGCAGCGCCTGGTGCTCCATCCATCACCGCGTAGTCCTCTTGCGCAGAGTTTAAAGGGTTCGAACCGCAGCAAGCGTGAATTCGCCTGAAGGTTTTAGCTAAACAGTACGCCTAACGGGGTGGGTGGGTTGCTAGAGTATAAAAAAGGGTGGTAAGAAACCAGGACTACTATGAGTCACAGGTAATATGCGTTTCGGCCGGAGCCGTTGTCAGCGCCAGAGTTTTGTCTGGCAGAGTTTTGTCTGGCAGAGTTTTGTCTGGCAGAGTTTTGTCTGGCAGAGTTTTGTCTGGCAGAGTTTTGTCTGGCAGAGTTTTGTCTGGCAGAGCTTTTTCTGGCAGAGTTTTGTCTGGCAGAGTTCTTCTCCAAGAAGAGACCGGTCTGTCTGGCACGTGACCTGGGTAGGGAGGGTTGCGTTGCAAGAAGGAGAGAGCGGAAAGGAAGGACAAGTATGGATAACACGCTGGCGATCCAGCACCGCGTAGTCCTTGTTCTTCTCCAGGAACAGGTCCGCTTGATTCCCTACCTAGTACCCTCCTTGCTCACGTAGTGGTCGATTTGATGGCCTTGTTAGTCTGAGAGACCTTGGGCTTGCTGTGAGACATCTCAACACGGGCTAACCCCTGAAAATGAACTCGAGACCCTCTCACTTACCTTCCCAGCGTGGTGCTTGATGGTGAAGTCGGTCTGCGAGAGCTTGGGCTTGTTGAAGCGCCTCAAGCAGCCCTAAGCCCTAAACCCTAGCCCCTAAGCCCAAACCCGAAGCCCTAATTCCCCACATTACCGGCGTAGTGCTCGATTGTGAAGTCGGTTTGCGAAAGCTTGGCCATGTTGAAGCGCTACAAGCAGCCTTCCAATGCCTAGGCCTTAACCCATACTGCCTAGACACTAGCCAGCCCACCTACGCACCTTGCCAGCGTAGTGCTCGATTGTGAAGTCGGCCTAAGAGAGCTTGGGCTTGTCGAAGCGCTGCAAGCAGCCTTGAAAACCCTAGCCCCTAACACCTAGTGCCTAAACCCTGGCTGAACCCCCTTAACCCTACCCACCTTCCCAGCGTAGTGCTCGATGGTGAAGTCGGTCTGTGAGAGCTTGGGCTTGTCAAAGCGCCGGTGGGCGCCCACCGTTTGGTAGAGTTTCGTGGCAAAGGTCTCGTGGTTTGACTTGGGAAACATGCTGCACACAATGAACATGAATGCACGGGGGGGCGGGGGTTGGGAGTGAGGGGCGCATGTATTAGACCATGCTTCCTGGCAAAGGTCCTGTTGTTGGGCTCCAGAAAGATGGTGCATGTGGGTGGGGGGCTGGAGTGAAGAGAAAGGAAGGGGCCGGGGAAGAGGGGGTTAGGGGTCGAGGGAAAGCCCTATGAACATTTCTTGAGAAAAATCCCACACAAAAAAAGTAGTGCGATACAAAGAGAAAGGAATTTCCAGAAGATTCAAGGTGTGAAATGAAACTCCTCTCAGGCCTGGCTTCTCTCACCATTGTTCGTCCAGGAGAGCAATAATCCCCATTGGCTTCTGCACCGTGTAACCAAGGAGGAGTGCAAACACAACAACCGCACAGCACCACACACAACCACACCAGCACAGCACAGTACAGAGAGCATATAGAAAACGGCACACGAGAGTGCAATGAAGGGAGGAAGACATATTTGGGCGGAAGCGAGTTGCAAAGCAGAGGCAGTAAAAGCCAGGCAACGAATCAAACAATATGCCACATCACATTTGCGTAACATCTCACATTTGTGTAACATCTCACATTTGTGTAACATCTCACATTTGTGTAACATCTCACATTTTTGGAAGAAAATATGCATATGAATATCAATATGTCAACCTCAAACACTACTGTATCATTACCCTAGATAAAAGCTTTCTTTACACACTTACGGACCAAGTGAAAGGACCATCACTGTACCTCTAAAAATCCCAGGCATCGCCGTACCTTCTCCATGAGCTCGAGCACGTCTTGGTTGCCCTTTCAGTCGATTAAAAAGCCTTTGAACCACAGGCCACCGCACTGTACCTTCTAAATGAGCTCGAGCACGTCTTGGTTGTCCACCAACTCAATGTAGCTCCAGTCTATTGCCTCGCTCTCATACTCCTCCAGCTTTTGAGTCGACTCAAAAGTCACCATCGTACCTTCTCTATGAGCTCGAGCACATCTCGGTTATCCTTTGAGTCAACTGAAAAGCCGTAAGACCACAGGCCACCGCACCGTACCTTCTCTATGAGCTCAAGCACGTCTTGGTTATCCACAAACTCGATGTAGCTCCAGTCTATTGCCTCGCTCTCATACTCCTCCTGCTCTGCTTTGAACACGTGCTGGGTTTGGGAGAAAAAAGGGGCATCGGGAAGAGGGGCGAGCCAGAGGGGGGAGGTGGAGGCTGAGTGTTATCACCAGTTAATCGCCTTGGACTCCTCCTGCTCTGCCATGCACACATGCTGGGAAAATGGGGAGGGGTGGAAGGGCAAGGAAGGTGGGGAAACTAGTGGGGTTGGGGGAAGGGGAGGTCGTTTTTGAGGCGCCTCAAAAACGACCTCAATGGAGGGGTGGAAGGGCAAGGAAGGTGGGGAAACTAGTGGGGTTGGGGGAAGGGGAGGTGGGGATGGGTGGAAGGGGGTGGTGGGTAGAAACCTCTGGCCAGTGGCCTACTCGCCACGGAAGGGGGGAAGAGGGAACCTCTAGCCAGTGGCCTCCTCGCCCTCATCCTCCTATCACGAGCTGGTGAACACGGCGGGGGACGAGAGCATCAGGGTTGCTTGGATTTGAATCCAATCAACAAGCTTGCTCTCTCAAGCACTGCAGGCTCTGCCTTGAAACCTTCAAGCTCATGCTGATGAGCCAGAGGGTGTTGAGACGTGTTTGGAGCCATCTCAAAACTTGCTCTCTCATATGCCGGTGGCTCTGCCTTGAAACCTCGAAGATATGCTGATGAAACAGAGGGTGGAGTGGAGAAAATTGAAGAATGGATAAGCCAAGGTAGGTCAAGATAAGTCAAGCACGAACCTGGTTGAAGTGTTGTTGGAGCTTCTCGTTTGCCAGGTTGATACAAAACTGCTCAAAGCTGCACAGTCACAACACGGCACAACAGGAGGAGGAAAACGATTTTCACAGGGCACACAGGTCCACATGGGAACCACGAGGAATGAATCAACTAGCTTCTAGTGTGCTGCCTCTAAGAGCCTCAAAAACTTCCCAAGCCATACCTGTTGGTTTGCGAACTCCCCAAGCCTCACCGGTTGGTTCGGCAGCCCACCTGTTGGTCTGGAAGCTCTCGAAGCCATAGATGTCAAGCACTCCAATGATAGACTTGGCATGAGGGTCCTGGCCAATGGACACGTTCACCTTGTGCACCAGCCTGGTAGGGATGGGAAGGAAGAAGCGGGATTGCGTTTAGAGGAGTGGGAGAGAGGCGACGGATAGGACACCAATGATAGACTTGGCATGGGGGTCCTGACCGATTGACACATTCACCTTGTGCACCAGCCTGGTGGGATGGGGGAAGGCGAGGGCGGAGTGGGGGAAAAGCAGGGTTGCGTAAGAAGGGGAAGAGAAGGACTGATAAGACACTGATCACACCATTGATGAGCTTGAGTGCGTCAAGACCCACCAGTCAAAGAGCTTGGAGTAGATGGTTTTGGCGAGTGTGTCTCTGCTGATCACCGCAGCTGCCGGGTCCAGAACACACCACACATTCAAGAGACACAGAGTCCACTCACACACCACACACCACACACCTTCACGCATGCAGCCCTACCCACCAGTCAAAGAGCTTCGAATAGATGGTCTTGGCGAGTGTGTCTCTGCTGATCACCGCTGCTGCCGGGTCCAACTCCCTCTTGATGTTCCCATCACGCGTCACCAGCGTGCGTGTTATCAGTGACTCCCGCAGCGCCCGCCGGTCGCACCTGTAGGACAAGAGAGCAGGGGGAAAGAGCACTGCGTCTCAGTCCTACGACATATTAACTCCCTCTCTTCATGTTCCCGTTGCCAGTCACCAGCGTGCGCATTTGCAGAGACTCTCGTAACGCCCGCCGTTCGCACCTGTAGGTGAAAGGGGGCAAGGGGGGAAGAGCACAGGAGAGCACAGCAGGCCCATCAGCTCTCTTTTGATGCTCCCATCGCAGGTCACCAGTGACCAGCCTGTGTGTTATCAGTGATTATTCAAGGCCCGCCAGTTGCAGCTGTGCAACAAGGGGAGGCAGGGAGGAAGAGTTAGCACAGCACAGCACACACATCAGCTTCCTCTTGATGGCCCCATCGCAAGCCACCATCTCTGCTGTTGCCTCAAGGTGCTCTTGCGTGGCCTTCCACCAGACGCCTTGGATGAGTCCGGCTGCTTGCCTGCCTGCTGCTGCGGTAGCGACCACTGAGTAACCATCCTACCCACGAGAGCACCGTTGTGCTACCTCAGCTGCTTATCCAAGCAGCTTTGCCACACAAGGCCAAATCTGCCACACACGAGAGCACCATTGTGGAACTTGGCCAAGCTGCCTCCAAGTGGAACTTGGCCTTGTCGCTCAACACCTTGGATGAGTCAGGCTGCTTGCCTGCCCAAATTGTGTCCACTGGAGAACCAACCAACCCACTAGAGCACCAAATGCACCCACCCTGTGCCGGTACGATGCACAAGCACTACAACCCTCCCTCCTAGCCTTACCCGAGGAGCTCCGCTGCTGCCTCCAGGTGGAGGAACTTGGCCTTGTCGCTCGACACCTTGGATGAGTCCAGCTGCCTGCCTGCGCTTGCGTGCCTGCCCTGGTTGCTTACCTATCTCTCTACTAGTCTTACCCGAGCAGCTCCGCTGCTGCTTCCAGGTGGAACTTGGCCTTGTCGCTCGACACCTTGGATGAGTCCGGCTGCCTGCCTGCGCTTGCGTGCCTGCCCTGGTTGCTAACCTATCTCTCTACTAGTCTTACCCGAGCAGCTCCGCTGCTGCTTCCAGGTGGAACTTGGCCTTGTCCCCTGACACCTTGGATGAGTCCGGCTGCTTGCCTGGAGCAAACGAGATGTTGCCCAGGTGCAGAATGGCCGCCACCACCCGGAAAATGGCGTCCTGGTTGGGCAGGGACGGGGGAACAGGGGGAGGAGGGGAGAGACAGCAGTAACTCTCCAGGCATCTCAAGGTTCAAGCTTGCCCGGGGCAAACGAGATGTTGCCCAGATGCAGAATGGCCACCACCACTCGGAAAATGGCGTCCTGGTGGGGAGACAGACGGGGAGAGGGGGGGAAAGGGCATGATGGCTCTGCGGGTGGCAGCATACTCGTCCGTCCGCGTTGTTGCATGCAGTGGGCGGATCTCTTTAGTGTGCTTCGCTAACTCGCCCCTCAGCACCGCTTTCAACCGCTCTGACCTGCTCTCAACCGCTTTCAATCATTCTCACCTGCTCCAGGTGGCTGAGCCCAACCACGTCCATGGCTCTGCGGGTGGCAGCATACTCGTCCGCGTTGTTGCTGTACCCCGTCAGCTCAAAGCAGGAACTCTGGTTGAGGTAGTGGAACGTCTCAGGTGGGGCAAGCTTTAATCTTGCTGCTTCCTGCATGCAGCACACCAGGGTGATGGGGGAAGGAAGGGGACAAGAGGAGCTTGAGATAACTCAGAAAGCATACTCGTCCGCATTGTTGCTGTACCCAGTCAGCTCAAAGCAGGAACTTTGGTAGAGATAGTGGAACTTTTGGGCGGGGCGAGCTTCAACCTTGCTGCTTCCTGAAACACACACACAGAGACAGGTATTGGAGTGAGGACGAAGGAGGGGGGAGAAGAAACAGTTTGAGTCAACTCTAAAAGCATGATCTTCCGTGGTGCTGCTGTATCCTCCCGGTCAGCTCAAAGCACGAGCTCTGGTTGAGGTCTCTGGTGGTGCGAGCTTCAGCTGTGCTGTTTCCTGTAGCACACGGAGGTATGGGAAGAAGAAGGGGGGAAGAAAACAGTGGGAGAGGGGAGGGGGGGGGGTGAACAGGGAGAGTCCATGTAACCGCAGGGGTGGTCTCAGTGCAGAGCTGGTAGTTGCATTGGTAGTTGCCATTGGGAGTAGAGATTTCTTCACCCCATGATGATAGCATACACGTTTCAAAGACACCTCAAGACGAACCTCAGGGGTGGCGCCAGCGCACAGCTGGTAGAAGCAGTGGTAGTTGCGTTCGGGATCAGAGGTCTGCACCACTCTGGACCGCTCCAACAGGTACGTCCGCACAGCAGCCCCCGATATTCGCCCCGCCGCATCAAACTGGATCTCCACAAACTTGCCAAACCGGCTGGTGCGGTCCATGAATGGAGGTTCGGCAATGAGGTTCGGGAATGAGGTTCGGAGACAGGGGGAGGGGAACGGGTGGTGGAGGTTTGGCAGGTTGAGTAGGGTGCGGCATATGCTGTTGCATGAGGAGTCTACAAAATAGAACGACAACAAAGAGGATGACTTGAGGCGAGGGAACATGAGGGGATATTAGGGGGATGGCTTGAGAGGCTTAGGGAAGTAGAAATACAGCTAAAAGGAAAGGAGAGGAGCAGCGGGAGGAGAGGTACAGAGAAGATGAAGAGGGAGGAAGACTCGAGGAGGGGGGGTTTGCGAAGAAACAAGGACAGACCTGGAGTTGTTGTTCCTGACGGTCTTGGCATTGCCAAAGGCTTCGAGAAGGGGATTGGACTGCACGATTGGGAAAGAATGGAGGGACGGGAGGGAGGGCAGGGGTGGGGGAAAGGGGGGAACAGAAGGATGGAGGGATATGAGGTTAGGGAGGGACATGGGGGTGAGGAGGGAGTGAGGGAAGGAGGGAGAAGTAAAGGAAGCCAGAGAAGGAAGAGGGGAACAGGAAAAGTTCAGATCAACAACTTAGAGTTAGTTAGATGAGGAGCAAACCCACCCCTCCAATTCCAACCGCTCCCAACCCCTCCAACAGCATATGTACATTGAGGCCCCCCACACATTATAAGCTCAGATAAGTTGACCCTGAACGTACAGTACAGCCTTGTACACATACTCACGTCCCACTCCAAACACGCACTTCCAGCACTTGCACTTCCACGGAACCCCCTTCTGTGGCCCGTCCCCCCATGTACGCCAGGTACTACATGATGAGCTTTGTGGTCTCCGTTTTGCCCGCCCCGCTCTCACCATCCGTACAACAACACCTCTGAGTGTGTTTTCGGCCGACTCAAACCACTCTAAACACCTACCTCCAGCACTTGCGCTTCCACGGATCGCCCTTCTGTAGCCCGTTCCCCCATGTACGCCAGGTACTACATGATGAGCTTCTTTGTCTCTGTCTTGCCTGCCCCGCTCTTCCCATCCGTACAACAACACCTCTGAGTGTGTTCTCGGCCGACTCTAACCACTCTAAACACCTACCTCCAGCACTTGTGCTTCCACGGATCGCCCTTCTGTAGCCCGTCCCCCCATGTAAGCCAGGTACTGCATGATGAGCTTCGTTGTCTCTGTCTTGCCTGCCCCGCTCTTCCCATCCGTACAACAACACCTCTGAGTGTGTTCTCGGCCGACTCTAACCACTCTAAACACCTACCTCCAGCACTTGTGCTTCCACGGATCGCCCTTCTGTGGCCCGCCCGCCCATGTAAGCGAGGTACTGCATGATGAGCTTCGTTGTCTCTGTCTTGCCCGCCCCGCTCTCCCCGCTCACCAGAATGGACTGGCTCTCGCCACAGTCCAGCATGGCCCTGAGGGGAGGAGGAAGGGTGGGAGAAGGGGGAGGGAGGGGAGAGTATAAGGGATATGGAGTTGAGGTGTGCTCACTAGGATAGATCGGCTCTCGCCACAGTCCAGCATGGCCCTGAGGGGGAGGGGGAAGGAGAGGGTATGGTGGGTCTGAGAGACTAGGTCACACATTCACTTGATTTGTATTCACATGCTACACACACACACACACACACACACACACACACTCTCTCCCCCCCCCCCCCACCACACACACACACGGGCAGGCGCCCACCTGTAAGCTGTCTCTGCGATGGCAAACACATGTGGGCTCAGCTCGCCCAGGCGCACGCCCTTGTACTGCTCCATCATGTGCTGGCTGTACAGATGCAGCAGCCGCTCCCCCCAGGCATGCACGCACGCACGCACGCACGCGCGCGCGCGCGCACACACACACACACACACACACTCATCTGCCCGCTCTCCCACCTGTAAGCTGTCTCGGCGATGGCAAACACATGCGGGCTCAGCTCGCCCAGGCGAACGCCCTTGTACTGCTCCATCATGTGCTGGCTGTACAGATGCGGCAGCCGCTGAAACGGGTTCACCGCAATCAAAATGTTGCCTGTGTATGTCTGCAGTTGCAGCGGAACAACAAGCACACGTGGACAAGGGAAAGGCAAGCCCAGTCATACAGGTGTTTAAACGGATTCACCGCAATCAGAATGTTGCCCGTGTATGTCTGCAGCCACAGTGGAACAACACGCACGGGTGGACAAGGGAAAGCCAAGCCAAGTCAAATAGTTGTTAAAACGGGTTCAACACGATCAGAATGCCTCTCGTATACAAATTATTGCTTGGTGCAGGTACGGTGATGCTAGCTTGGTGCAGGAATGGTTATGTCCATCTTGTCTCACACATCTCGCCTCGCAGTCTCTCTCACTCATCTCGCCTCGCAGTCCCCCACACATCTCGCCTTACTATCTCACTCACATGACTCCGGACTACTGTTGAGCATTATAAAGATCTCGTCAAGGCCGTATCTTGTGAAGAGGTTGCTGGGTGGAATTTTACAATTTCACACACATCTCGTCTAGGCACTCGCACATGGAACACGTGTGAACTCTCAAGGTGCCGTACATAGATCTCGTCAAGGCTGTAGCGCGTGGCGAGGTTGCTGAGCACGCCCGGCTCGTGAAGGTACGCCTGCTTGTCTCACACACATTTCTTACAACCATTTCAACTCCCACCAATTGGTGCCTTACATAGATCTCGTCGAGGCTGTATCTCGTGGCGAGGTTGCTGAGCCAGCTTGCCTCACACACCAGTCTCACACCCATTCGACTCTGGACCGCACGGCCTTACATAGATCTCGTCGAGGCTGTATCTCGTGGCGAGGTTGCTGAGCCAGCTTGCCTCACACACCAGTCTCACACCCATTCGACTCTGGACCGCACGGCCTTACATAGATCTCGTCGAGGCTGTATCTCGTGGCGAGGTTGCTGAGCACGCCCGGCTCGTGCAGGTACGCGAGCTTCGTCATGTCGTCCACTCCGCCGCTCGGTGCGTCGGGGTCCTTGGGATGCACGTTGGACAGCTTCAGGTTGACCTGCGGTGGAAGGGGAGGGGGATGGTTAGAGAAGACTCAAAACGCCGCTCGGTACGTCGGGGTCCTTGGGATGCACGTTGGACAGCTTTAGGGTGGCCTGCGGTGGAATGGGAGGGATGGTTAGAGAAGTCAAAACGCCGCTCGAAGCTCGGCGCGTCGGGATAGCTTTAACGTGGCCTGTGGTGGAATGGGAGGGAATGAGTTTCGCAGGCTTGAACGGAAGGAAAAATCGGGGACCTTGGGATGCACGTGGAATTAGCTTCAACCAGAGTGATTGTGTTCGGTAAAGATTGTATGCAGTGAGGTCGGTATGCGGCCAGAATGAGGCCTACAACGAGACTGGCGACTCATGAAACCTCAAAATGGAAAGAAGATCAGCGCTGTGCGTACTCAGCACCGTGGCAGTAGGAACAAGAACAATGGTCTCGACACAGGCGTAATACGGGTCGGAACATTTACAGTTGACTAAAATACGGACCTCTTTCCGTCCAATCCTGACTGTAACCGTCTTGCTGTCTACTCCGAGTACTTCCGCCGGCATCCATGCCTTCTGTGGGTCCTCCACCCACACGTACGACCCCACCACTATGTTGCTCGCCGTGGCCTACACGATCAGGAATAAGAGAACATGTTAAAGAACTGGAAAGAATAACTGTTGCGAGAAATAGGTTCTGAAAGCAATTAACGTACCATTTTCGCTGACTAAGTCTGTTCAGCGAGTTAGGCAACAGTTAATTATCCAGCCTGCATAGCTGAAGTCTAGCGTACGTCAAAGCGAGGACGTTTTACCTAGACTACGAGTCTAATGCAAGTAAATCAAAACAAAGCGCGTGAAAATTGGGACCACGATTCTGGTTTCCCTAGACCGTAGTAGGTCAAATAGCTTCTAAATGGCCTCGGCCTACGGAGGCAGAATACGCTCTTTGAACTACGTTTGAACAGGCTGTGTCAGGTTTCAGAAACGGAGAAAACGCAATGGTCAAGGTTGGAAGAAACAAGACTATAGGAACGGCTGAGATTGCTTAGGGGGTGACGAAGATGAGGGGAACGGCTGGGATGGGTGCCACCGAACAAAACGGGGAGAAACTACGTAACGGACGAAGCGCAGCTGTGGGCAAGATCAAGGTACCAGCAGCCAATCATGGTCGCCCTCGTCCACGCCAAACCAAACCACTTTCGTGCCGCACCTTCCTGACTTTCCACGCTCTCCCTCCAAACTGCCGCTTGGCTTGTGCACTGGGGAACGTGGCAGGTTGCATTCTGCATGTGTGACGCATACAGTACAAATGCCCCCACTGTGTCTCGATACAGAATGTTTCATCCTAACGTTAAACCGAAATTTTAGTCTTAGCGACATAAAAAAGCCAGAAAAGTGTACTAAATTGCAGTCCCGATTCGCGAGCGGCGAAAGAAGACTCTCTGACTCTTGGCCAGCAGTTCTGACACACCGATGGAGGGAAACTGCTCTCGCTGTAACCATCAATATTGTTTCGTTACCAGCCCACTCGCCTGCTCGTCAAAGCTTCGCACTGGAGACGCTTCAAGGTTCGCGACGGTTGGAGCTTTCAGGCCGCTAAGCTAACCTACCTCCTATTTTTCTTCCAATAGCTAAGGGGAAAGGTTAAGACAGTGATCAACAGGTGATCAGCTATAGTGGGTCAGACAACGGGCGAACGAACAATAGGCGGCAAATAGGGACAGAGATCAACTGTCCTTGAGTTGTTCCGGAACAAAAAAGTCGATCACGTCGCGATCTTTCGTTACGTCTGTTTGCGAGACCTTTCTCAACCGCCTAGGTGTCATCTTTCCGCGTGCAACTGCTTTTTCTACCACGCAACGCGTCTTCTCCAGCGTGATTTTCCAATATGGAGGTACAGCTCAAAAGCCTTGTCGTATTCAGGCTGTCTGCGCCCGATCCACACCTATCCTTTGCTACGTTCTACTGTCACCAGGATCGATAACGCAAGCCTCGCGAATTCCGTTCCTCTCACGCCATCCCCTGCGGATTCGTGCTGACTGGCGAAAGTGCCTGAATTGACGCTTCACTGAGATAGAGCTTGCTAAGATTGACGGATCCATCACCGTCTGCAGTACGATGAGATAGATCTTACTAAGATTGACGGATCCGTCACCGTCTGGAATTCTAATCGCCATGGTGACTCTCTGTTGTGATATGCATCCATCCGTCTGATGCGCGTCGCCCTTCGACGCCTTGGGTGGTTCGACCATCGTACCCCAAACTAGTCGGTTTCCCTTGTTGGATGGTTTGGCCTGGCAGGGGTACCTTCTGAGTCGACGCAAAGGTCCCGTTTATTCCCAACCAAATTGGCGATTGCATTGTTTCCCCAGGATTTCGTGACCTGGGGTTGTCGTCGGGTGTCGGGGTTGTTGTGGTGCTCGTGGAGTTCCTCCTTGAAACTTTTTGAGTCGACCCAAAAATCACCATCCTCTGTTCGTGTGTGGTTCTTGGTCGCCTCGCTTTGACAGACCGACGCACCAAATGACGGTGACGTGCTACTGGAGTTTCGAGCTGGGAGGATGACTGTCAGCGGCAGCACCGTGAAACCCGACCCTCGCAAGGGCCTGTTCCGACTAATCAGGGTCAGTGTCGGGGTCGTATCAAGATTCACAGAAATTGTTGCTGGAATTTGTTTTTGTGCATGGGACGGATCAAGTCGTGCACTTTTTCCTGTAACGTCAGTTTGATTTTCGACTGGATCTGTCATTTCAAGGTCTCTGGGTTCGAATAGGTTTGAGCGAGTTTGAGCGAGTTTCAGTGGGTTAAGGAAGTTTGAATGGGTTGCAGAGAGGTTGTTTTACATCTGCACCTGCAGCAGTGGCTGGATCACACCTTTTCCGTTGCCTCACCGCCTCCTTGTCTTGTTCCCCGATTCCCTACTAAACGGAGGACCTATTGCCGCATCTGCAGTGGCTGGACCACTGTTGTCTTTCTCCCTTGTCTCACTACCTGTTTGTCATGTTGCGCTTTTTTCCACCAGACGGAGGACCTACTGCTGCTTCTGCAGTGGCTGGATTACACCACTGTTGTATTCGTTCCCTTGCATCACTCCCTGCTTGACTTGTCCCCGCTTCCCCCAACAGACGGAGGACCTACTGCTGCATCTGCAGTGGCTGGATTACACCACTGTTGTATTTGCTCCCTTGCATCACTCCCTGCTTGACTTGTCCCCGCTTCCCCCAACAGACGGAGGACCTACTGCTGCATCTGCAGTGGCTGGATCGCACCACCCAAGCTGTTGAGGAGGACATGGTGGTGTTTCCAGATGAAGCTAAATTTGAAAAGGTAATCTGGGGGTTTGAAGTCTGGCTGGTTGTTGTGGTGTGTTGGGTTGTCTTGCCTTGAGGTCTTACAGCAGTAGATCGCAGCACCCAGCCGTGGGAGGGGTCATGGTGGTGTTTCCAGACGAAGCTACATTTGAAAAGGTAAGCTGGGTTTTGAAGTCTGGCTGGTTGTTGTGGTGTGTTGGGTTGTCTTGCCTTGAGGTCTTACAGCAGTAGATCGCAGCACCCAGCCGTGGGAGGGGTCATGGTGGTGTTTCCAGACGAAGCTACATTTGAAAAGGTAAGCTGGGTTTTGAAGTCTGGCTGGTTGTTGTGGTGTGTTGGGTTGTCTTGCCTTGAGGTCTTACAGCAGTAGATCGCAGCACCCAGCCGTGGGAGGGGTCATGGTGGTGTTTCCAGACGAAGCTACATTTGAAAAGGTAAGCTGGGTTTTGAAGTCTGGCTGGTTGTTGTGGTGTGTTGAGTTGTCTTGCGTTGAGGTCTTACAGCAGTAGATCGCAGCACCCAGCCGTGGGAGGGATCATGGTGGTGTTTCCAGACGAAGCTACATTTGAAAAGGTAAGCTGGGTTTTGAAGTCTGGCTGGTTGTTGTGGTGTGTTGGGTTGTCTTGCCTTGAGGTCTTACAGCAGTAGATCGCAGCACCCAGCCGTGGGAGGGATCATGGTGGTGTTTCCAGACGAAGCTACATTTGAAAAGGTAAGCTGGGTTTTGAAGTCTGGCTGGTTGTTGTGGTGTGTTGGGTTGTCTTGCCTTGAGGTCTTACAGCAGTAGATCGCAGCACCCAGTCGTGGGAGGGATCATGGTGGTGTTTCCAGACGAAGCTACATTTGAAAAGGTAAGCTGGGTTTTGAAGTCTGGCTGGTTGTTGTGGTGTGTTGGGTTGTCTTGCCTTGAGGTCTTACAGCAGCAGATCGCAGCACCCAGCCGTGGGAGGGATCATGGTGGTGTTTCCAGATGAAGCTACATTTGAAAAGGTAAGCTGGGTTTTGAAGTCTGGCTGGTTGTTGTGGTGTGTTGGGTTGTCTTGCCTTGAGGTCTTACAGCAGTAGATCGCAGCACCCAGCCGTGGGAGGGGTCATGGTGGTGTTTCCAGACGAAGCTACATTTGAAAAGGTAAGCTGGGTTTTGAAGTCTGGCTGGTTGTTGTGGTGTGTTGGGTTGTCTTGCCTTGAGGTCTTACAGCAGTAGATCGCAGCACCCAGCCGTGGGAGGGATCATGGTGGTGTTTCCAGATGAAGCTAAATTTGAAAAGGTAAGCTGGGCTGGGGTTCGAGTCTGGCTTTGTGTTGTACACTGTGTTGCCATGACTCGTTTTAGCGAGGTCCAAGTCCCCTCAACACTGGATCATTCGCTTACATCACCTGGTAGTGATGTGAGCACGTGTTCGTGCTCTTCTGAGATGATTTCTGTGCCAACTCGAAGTGTCCATACCTGATGCACTTCTCTCCGTCCACCTCTCCAGGTGGCTCAGTCCAGTGGGCGAGTGTACGTGCTCTCCTTCAATGAAGACGACCGCAAGCTCTTCTTCTGGATGCAGGTGGGCTTGATTGCTTTTCAAGAAACTTATAGATTCTGATGGAAGGATTAAAACACACACACACACACGCACACACGCACACACGCACACACGCGCGCACACACACACACACACACACACACATACATACACACACACACAAAAATAGGGTTCTATCTTTTTTACTTCTCCAGGATCTTTCAGGCCCTTCTTCTGGTGCTTTCAATTTTTTACAAGGGTGAAGTAAAACTGGTATTCACCTATATTATGAGTTAATCTGTTCTTTGTGAGTCAGTTTGAGCGTCAACTTGCATGCCACCCGTCCGTCCCTCATTCCACCATCCTCGCTTCACTATTCCCTCAGGAGCCCAAGGCACACAATGACGAGCACCATTGCTCCGAAGTCAACCGGATACTGAATGAAGCTTGTAAGTCGCTTGGCCAGCTGCCGTTCCTCTTCGCTTCGTTCGCCTTCCTCTGCTGGTTGTGGATTCCAACCCGAATGATGTTTGTCATAAAAGGGCAAGAAGCAAACGGCACGTGACGATGAGCACCATTGCTCCGAAGTCGGTGTTGGCCAGTTGCCGTTCTCCCTCGTGTGTGTGTGTGCACGTGTGTTGCGAGGCCAATGCTCGTGAGTATTGGGCACACGTATGCACATGTTTGCACATGAATCCACATGTATTCGCCTGTATGCGCCTGTGTGTTTCAATCATAAAGTATGCACGACACGATAGAGTGCTGGATGCAGCAATGATGGACTCTGAAGCCGATGCTCTTGTGTGTGGGGACACATTTATTCACCTGTGTGTTTCAATGCAATGTTTGTTCTGACACCTTTCCATGCCCGATCACAGGGCTGCTAGAGGAAGACGACCGGGTGTTGGATGCAGCAATGATGGACTCTGAAGCCAATGCTCTTGGTATCAAGGGGGCACATGTATTCACATGTATTCACCCGTGTGTTCCAATCCAATGTGGGTTGATGTATGCACGCAGGGCTATTGGAGGAGGACGATAGAGTGCTGGATGCAGCAATGATGGACTCTGAAGCCAATGCTCTTGGTATCAAGGGGGCACATGTATTCACATGTATTCACCCGTGTGTTCCAATCCAATGTGGGTTGATGTATGCACGCAGGGCTATTGGAGGAGGACGATAGAGTGCTGGATGCAGCAATGATGGACTCTGAAGCCAATGCTCTTGGTATCAAGGGGGCACATGTATTCACATGTATTCACCCGTGTGTTCCAATCCAATGTGGGTTGATGTATGCACGCAGGGCTATTGGAGGAGGACGATAGAGTGCTGGATGCAGCAATGATGGACTCTGAAGCCGATGCTTTCGCGGAGAACGAGGAGGGTCATTTGGGGGAGGCGGATATGCATGATGACGGGGACAGCCACCAGATTCTGGCGCCTGTACCTTCAGCAACACAGCAGCCCAGGTATGGCTCTGGGGGGGCTTTTTGCATGTGGGGGAGGAAGGCCACTAAGGGGAGGCAGATATGCATGATGACGGGGACAGCTACTAGATCACAGGACAGGCGCCTGCGGCAGCACAGCAGCCCAGGTAGGTGCTAGAAAGCACTTTCCGTTTTTTTCTTCCCTTTGCGTGCGGGGGAGGGGGGGGGGGGGGCGGGGGGGGAGTCTTATGGGGGAGGCGGAAATGCATAACGATGGGGACAGCTGCCAGGTTATGACGCCTGGTACGACGCAGCAGCCGAGGTATACGTGTGGGGGGAACCGTCCCCACTGCATGTGCAGGAGTGTCAGCCACCAGCTTACGGCAGGTTGGATGGGATGTCATCCCTGTATAGAATCATCATAAGTGGCATTACCACTTGCCTCTCATCTCTTGTATTTCGTCCCTGCCCTCCCTTGCCCTTCTCGCCCCGCAGACCAGCTGGCAAAAGTGGTGCCGTGCCAGCCGGGTCACAAGGGGCGTCCGGTCTTGGTGAGCTGAGAGGCAATGCGGGAGGAGGCGGATCAGCAGCAGGTGGAACTCTGGGTGTCGGTGGCGCTGGCAGTGCTGCTGGTGCTCCTCCTCCTCCTGCTGCTGCTGCTGCTGCTGCTGCTGCTGCTACTGCTCCTGGTGCTGCTTCTGCTGGTGCTGGTGCTGGTGGAAGAGTTGGGGGACCGGTGCAGTTGGCGCAGCTGCAAAGCATTCTGGCGGGTCTAGGCCAAATACAAGTGCCGCAACACTGTGAGTGGAATGACAAACTCTTTCCTGTCTCAACCCTCCTCCCGGCGCAAGTGCTTGGTAGCCTAGTACATCTAGGGCAGCTGGTGCGATTGGGGCAGCTGCAGAGCATTCTGGTATGTCAGGGTCAAATACAAGTACCGCCACACCATGAATGAAAAGCGTGCCCGTCGAACGAGCACACCCAGTGCCCGACATCATTGGCCTAAGTTCTTTTCCTCGCCCTTGCACATTGCTAGTCACTGCGAGTCACCACTTTTAAAGGCCATTATACTCAACATTTTACAACTGGGTTTGATAATCTATCATGATGGATTATCAAGCTCAGTTGGCAAATGTTGAGTTTGACTGCTTTCGAAGGTGGTGACTCGTCGTAAGTAGCAATGTGCAAGGGCGAGGAAAAAAACTACGGCCGATGATGTCGGGCACTGGGTGTGCTCGTTCGATCGGCCCTTCCCTTCTTGAAACTGTGTGCTGTGAGTGTAAGGACTGTGCATCCCTTCATGTGTGCATGCAGTGCGAGCTAGGAGCATGAAGCTCACGGACATTCTCAAGCCTGAGGTTATGATGAGCACTCTCAGTGATGGCACAGTACAGCAGAGACTGGCCGAGTTCCTCCCACCTGTACGTACTGTCGCTTCTCTAAACCCGTGTTGAGCCTGTCTCAAACCCCATTTTGTCTCTATGTTTGCGACATCTTGAAACCCCTGCCTGCTGTGTTCGAAGTCTGATAGCTGTAGCGCTCTTGCTCTCTCGTGCTCACTCACTTGCTCTCTTCTGCTGTGCTTGAAAAGCCTGCTGCTGCTTGCATCTATATGCATCCATGTACCACTGCCTGACTGCTTTCTTCCCGATAAACAGGAGCTGAGAAAGGCGGAAGATATGATTTTTGGGGCGCCTCAGAAAGTTTGAGGCCTCAAAATGCTTACATCTATATGTATCCCTGCACCGCTGCGTGACTGCTCTCTTCCCAATAAACAGGAGCTGAGGAAACCAGAAGACATGCGGCAGTTGGTGCTGAGCCCGCAGTTTCAGCAGCAGCTGGAAGCGTTTCCAGAGGTCAGCTGTTCTTCTTCTCAACCCGTCCTCTGTCTCTCCCCAATAAACAGGAACTGAGGAAACCAGAAGATATGCGGCAATTGGTGCTGAGCCCGCAGTTTCAACAGCAGCTGGAAGCGTTTTCTGAGGTACCCACGCAGTGGAACATGTATGCACCCCCGCCGCACTCGCAGTGCACATACATCGCACTCACACGCACACCACACAGTCTTATACACATGCCAGACATCCACACACCCACCGGACATGCCTGCTGATCCAGCAGAAGCGTGAAGCAGAAGCGTGTCTGGGGTACAGAATGCTCGTCACCTCATTTTTTTTCCATCTAACTAGCCTCGCGCCATACACACACACATGCACACACACATGCACACACACATGCACACACGCACACACACACATGCGCACGCACACACACACACACATACGCGCGCGCGCGCACACACACACACACGCGCGCGCATGCACACACAAATAGCGCACATGCCTGCAAGTACACCGGCTTCCCATCCCAACTTCCTGACTGTTGCTCTTCAAGTCTGTTCACGTCCTCCCTCTCAACCTCCATACCTCCATGGCAGGTGTTGCTTGCTGGGAAGATTGACCTCTTGCAGTTTGGCATCGATGTGAACAAGTGTAAGTTCTTGTAGAAAAAACTTTGTGTGACATTGTAACGAGATTACTTCTGAGTCAACTCAAATTTACTTTTGAGTCGACTTGCAAGTCATGTCAGTATGGGATTTATGTGAACAACTGTAAGCAGTTTGCGGAGTCTTATTGGTGTCCGTTGAAATGGGTCATGAAACCATTTGCATCCATTTGACATCCGTCTGCCATCCGATTGACATCAGTGTTATTCCTTCCCATCCTGTCCCTGCCAAGATGCTGTCTAGTCCAATGCAGTGTTTGTTCAGAGCTAACTGATAAATGGAGGAAACAAGCATGTTTCGCCTCTCTCTCTCCCTGTGTGCTCAGATGGGTATGGGGTTGTTTCTTTCCTAGAGGCGATTGACGACTCCACCCCTGCAATTTCTGCTGATGCCCCTGTTGGTGAAGCTGCCTCCGATGCTGCGGCATCTACTGCTGCTGCGGTTTCTGGTGCCCCTTCTTCTGCTCCAGACGGGGAGGCGACCACTCAACCAGCAGCAGGGGTGGAGAAGGGAGATGAGACAGTGGAGGAGAAGGAAGGAGCTGGCAGATAACACATGGTCACGTCGTGTCATTTGTCCCAACTGACAACTGACTACAAACAGTGGTTCTGTAATGCTCGAAGGACAAATGTGCTGTTGCATTTAAGGCTTCATATGTCCATTGAGTTGACTGATGTTGTTATGGAGCATTGTAAGAGATCCTATTTTCCAGGTTATATGGCAGGTGTTGAGGTGAGGAGAAACCGTCTAGTGTTGCCAGCTGTTCACATCACCAAGCCGCCAAGCTTGTTGCATGTATTACCGTACGAGGATTTCACAAGAGGTGAAGCGGGCTGACAGAAAATGTGATCCTCGTAACCCGGGATACCCTGTTCCGCTTGAGTTGCGACAGCGTCAAACGGATGGCAATGATTTCGGAGGTATCCGAGCGTTTCGCGCGGCTTTTCGTACATTGTATTGCCACAAGGACACTCCCTAGGATTCCGACCATGTCACACGCCCTCGGGATTGACGAAACGAGACAGTTTGGCCTATTTTTCTGGCTAGCTTGAAATACTCAGGGCAAGGCCATTTTGGATGCTAATTTGGGTTGCGCATTCTAGTCTAACAGGCGGCTGGACAAACAGACGAACGGACAATGCCGTTGTTGAGACGGTAGGGGATCTCTTGGGAAACTACACCTAACCACCGCTATTTTCTTTCGGTCTATCTTCAACCCCCACGTGTGCAAAGGGGTAGGCACCCTTCAAAACGTTTTTGACCGAGGGTTGTGTCGGACGTCATACGCTCTACGCAGAGTTAGTTCCTGACTCCTGAAAGCTACGCAATGGGATGCGCAACAACAAGCAGACTCCACACGAGCCGAAATTGTCTTACACTCGCCCGATTGAAATCTCCATTTGATGTCATTCATAGTCCCCTATAACGAGGTTTCTAACAGAAAACCCCAAAAGCTGGGCAGGGATTACATGAAAATCGGGAACAGTGCCAAGGTCAGAAGTTGAAAATAGCGGTGGCTAGGTGTATTTCTTTTCCGTTGAAACTCTCGTGCGCATCCCTCGAGCCGTTTACGCGTAACCTTCATTTACCTTGGTTATGCGTCACGTGCTATAAAGGCTTCCTGACTATTATATCGGGTATGGAACAGGGTCGATATCAGTGAAACCCATGGCAGCTTCTGCCGTGACTCCTGCCTGCGGGTCCATTGTTGATAACTCCTGGTCGAGTTGTGATTCGCTAGCACGTCCGCTTATAGCAATCCCGCGTTCTTTCGATTCTTCATCCAGTTTCTCCTTGGCATCCGGACGCTCTATAGTGTTTTCCGGAGGCTCGAAACCCGAAATACTACAGTCGACACGGCCGTCGGGAATATTGAACTCGAGAAAGACTTCAAAAGATTCGGTTTGTAGTGTCACGTCAGGAACACGGCTCCATGTGGTAACCCCCCTCTCAACGTCTGCTTTCAAACGGGAACCTCTTGAACCACTCTCTCTTGGAAACGGTATTCCCAAGGGGATTCGACCACGATGGAGTTTCATTGGCGGGAACCAGACTCGACGAGGGGACACGTGGCGGCTGCTGGAGACGCGGCGGCGCGGGTGGGCTCGCGAGGGGGAGAGTGAGGGCGGGGGTGTGACTGCAGCGAGGGACGGGCGGTACAAATTCAATCTGAATGAGTACATGGTGACTATAGAGAAGCCGCTGGGAATCTGGTTCTCCCAGACGGATAGTGGAGCAGTTTATGTCGAAGCACTACAGGAGAAGGTACGTACAGGGGAAGGGATAACCACACTGGTAAGAGAATTTGTGAGGGAACGAAAGTGACTGACGCGAGTTCGCTTCAGTATGTTACTGTATCAGGTGGTTTATATGATCTGACCGTTTCGTTCTTGGTGAATGCGGTTGTATCAGGGGAACGCGGAGCGCGGGCAGATGGTGATGGTGGGGGATGTGGTGCGACAGGTGTCTGTGGCTCAAGGCACGCCGCTCACTCGAGTCATCGACCTTCCATCCCTCGTGTATGTATCACGTCTTTTGAGGCGCCCCAAAAGTTGGAGGGCGGGCAGATGGTGATGGTGGGGGATGTGGTGCGACAGGTGTCTGTGGCTCAAGGCACGCCGCTCACTCGAGTCATCGACCTTCCATCCCTCGTGTATGTATCGCGTCTTTTGAGGCGCCCCAAAAGTTGGAGGGCGGGCAGATGGTGATGGTGGGGGACGTGGTGCGACAGGTGTCTGTGGCTCAAGGCACGCCGCTCACTCGATTCATCGACCTTCCATCCCTCGTGTATGTATCGCGTCTTTTGAGGCGCCCCAAAAGTTGAAGGGCGGGCAGATGGTGATGGTGGGGGATGTGGTGCGACAGGTGTCTGTGGCTCAAGGCACGCCGCTCACTCGGGTTATTGACCTTCAATCGCTCGTGTAAGTGTGTGTGAACATATATACGAATTATGCGTGTCTCAATGTGCTCGTGTATGTGTGTGTGAACATATATACGAATTATGCGTGTCTCAATGTGCTCGTGTATGTGTGTGTGAACATATATACGAATTATGCGTGTCTCAATGTGCTCGTGTAAGTGTGTGTGAACATATATACGAATTATGCGTGTCTCAATGTGCTCGTGTATGTGTGTGTGAACATGTATACGAATTATGCGTGTCTCAATGTGCTCGTGTGTGTGTGTGTGTGAACACATCTACGAATCATGCGTGTCTCAATGTGCTCGTGTATGTGTGTGTGAACATATATACGAATTATGCGTGTCTCAATGTGCTCGTGTATGTGTGTGTGAACATATATACGAATTATGTGTGTCTCAATGTGCTCGTGTATGTGTGTGTGAACATATATACGAATTATGCGTGTCTCAATGTGCTCGTGTATGTGTGTGTGAACATATATACGAATTATGCGTGTCTCAATGTGCTCGTGTAAGTGTGTGTGAACATATATACGAATTATGCGTGTCTCAATGTGCTCGTGTAAGTGTGTGTGAACATATCTACGAATTATGCGTGTCTCAATGTGCTCGTGTATGTGTGTGTGAACATATATACGAATTATGCGTGTCTCAATGTGCTCGTGTATGTGTGTGTGAACATATATACGAATTATGCGTGTCTCAATGTGCTCGTGTATGTGTGTGTGAACATATATACGAATTATGTGTGTCTCAATGTGCTCGTGTATGTGTGTGTGAACATATATACGAATTATGCGTGTCTCAATGTGCTCGTGTATGTGTGTGTGAACATATATACGAATTATGCGTGTCTCAATGTGCTCGTGTAAGTGTGTGTGAACATATATACGAATTATGCGTGTCTCAATGTGCTCGTGTAAGTGTGTGTGAACATATCTACGAATTATGCGTGTCTCAATGTGCTCGTGTATGTGTGTGTGAACATATATACGAATTATGCGTGTCTCAATGTGCTCGTGTATGTGTGTGTGAACATATATACGAATTATGCGTGTCTCAATGTGCTCGTGTAAGTGTGTGTGAACATATATACGAATTATGCGTGTCTCAATGTGCTCGTGTATGTGTGTGTGAACATGTATACGAATTATGCGTGTCTCAATGTGCTCGTGTGTGTGTGTGTGTGTGTGTGTGAACACATCTACGAATTATGCGTGTCTCAATGTGCTCGTGTATGTGTGTGTGAACATATATACGAATTATGCGTGTCTCAATGTGCTCGTGTATGTGTGTGTGAACATATATACGAATTATGCGTGTCTCAATGTGCTCGTGTAAGTGTGTGTGAACATATATACGAATTATGCGTGTCTCAATGTGCTCGTTTATGTGTGTGTGAACATATATACGAATTATGCGTGTCTCAATGTGCTCGTGTATGTGTGTGTGAACATATATACGAATTATGCGTGTCTCAATGTGCTCGTGTATGTGTGTGTGAACATATATACGAATTATGCGTGTCTCAATGTGCTCGTGTGTGTGTGTGTGTGTGTGTGTGAACACATCTACGAATTATGCGTGTCTCAATGTGCTCGTGTATGTGTGTGTGAACATATATACGAATTATGCGTGTCTCAATGTGCTCGTGTATGTGTGTGTGAACATATATACGAATTATGCGTGTCTCAATGTGCTCGTGTAAGTGTGTGTGAACATATATACGAATTATGCGTGTCTCAATGTGCTCGTGTAAGTGTGTGTGAACATATCTACGAATTATGCGTGTCTCAATGTGCTCGTGTATGTGTGTGTGAACATATATACGAATTATGCGTGTCTCAATGTGCTCGTGTATGTGTGTGTGAACATATATACGAATTATGCGTGTCTCAATGTGCTCGTGTAAGTGTGTGTGAACATATATACGAATTATGCGTGTCTCAATGTGCTCGTGTATGTGTGTGTGAACATGTATACGAATTATGCGTGTCTCAATGTGCTCGTGTGTGTGTGTGTGTGTGTGTGTGAACACATCTACGAATTATGCGTGTCTCAATGTGCTCGTGTATGTGTGTGTGAACATATATACGAATTATGCGTGTCTCAATGTGCTCGTGTATGTGTGTGTGAACATATATACGAATTATGCGTGTCTCAATGTGCTCGTGTAAGTGTGTGTGAACATATATACGAATTATGCGTGTCTCAATGTGCTCGTGTATGTGTGTGTGAACATATATACGAATTATGCGTGTCTCAATGTGCTCGTGTATGTGTGTGTGAACATATATACGAATTATGCGTGTCTCAATGTGCTCGTGTATGTGTGTGTGAACATATATACGAATTATGCGTGTCTCAATGTGCTCGTGTGTGTGTGTGTGAACATATATACGAATTATGCGTGTCTCAATGTGCTCGTGTGTGTGTGTGTGTGAACACATCTACGAATTATGCGTGTCTCAATGTGCTCGTGTATGTGTGTGTGAACATATATACGAATTATGCGTGTCTCAATGTGCTCGTGTATGTGTGTGTGAACATATATACGAATTATGCGTGTCTCAATGTGCTCGTGTATGTGTGTGTGAACATATATACGAATTATGTGTGTCTCAATGTGCTCGTGTATGTGTGTGTGAACATATATACGAATTATGCGTGTCTCAATGTGCTCGTGTAAGTGTGTGTGAACATATATACGAATTATGCGTGTCTCAATGTGCTCGTGTATGTGTGTGTGAACATATATACGAATTATGCGTGTCTCAATGTGCTCGTGTGTGTGTGTGTGTGTGTGAACACATCTACGAATTATGCGTGTCTCAATGTGCTCGTGTATGTGTGTGTGAACATATATACGAATTATGCGTGTCTCAATGTGCTCGTGTATGTGTGTGTGAACATATATACGAATTATGCGTGTCTCAATGTGCTCGTGTAAGTGTGTGTGAACATATATACGAATTATGCGTGTCTCAATGTGCTCGTGTATGTGTGTGTGTACCTCCATCTCTCAATCCCGCAGAAGAGCAATCGAGGAGCGCAACGACCCCCGCATGTTCGTTTTTCGAGGCGCCTCAAAAAGAGGAGCGCAACGACCCCCGCATGTTCGTTTTTCGAGGCGCCTCAAAAAGAGGAGCGCAACGACCCCCGCATGCTCGTTCTTGAGCGAGCCCTGCATGGCCTCACCACCTAGGCAGCACATTATCCCATGGCTTTTGAGTCGACTCAAAAGTCACCTAGGCAGCACATTATCCCATGGCTTTTGAGTCGACTCAAAAGTCACCTAGGCAGCACATTATCCCATGGCTTTTGAGTCGACTCAAAAGTCACCTAGGCAGCACATTATCCCATGGCTTTTGAGTCGACTCAAAAGTCACCTAGGCAGCACATTATCCCATGGCTTTTGAGTCGACTCAAAAGTCACCTAGGCAGCACATTATCCCATGGCTTTTGAGTCGACTCAAAAGTCACCTAGGCAGCACATTATCCCATGGCTTTTGAGTCGACTCAAAAGTCACCTAGGCAGCACAGCACATTATCCCATGGCTTTTGAGTCGACTCAAAAGTCACCTAGGCAGCACATTATCCCATGGCTTTTGAGTCGACTCAAAAGTCACCTAGGCAGCACATTATCCCATGGCTTTTGAGTCGACTCAAAAGTCACCTAGGCAGCACATTATCCCATGGCTTTTGAGTCGACTCAAAAGTCACCTAGGCAGCACATTATCCCATGGCTTTTGAGTCGACTCAAAAGTCACCTAGGCAGCACATTATCCCATGGCTTTTGAGTCGACTCAAAAGTTACCTAGGCAGCACAGCACATTATCCCATGGCTTTTGAGTCGACTCAAAAGTCACCTAGGCAGCACATTATCCCATGGCTTTTGAGTCGACTCAAAAGTCACCTAGGCAGCACATTATCCCATGGCTTTTGAGTCGACTCAAAAGTCACCTAGGCAGCACATTATCCCATGGCTTTTGAGTCAACTCAAAAGTCACCTAGGCAGCACAGCACATTATCCCATCGTTATCCTCTCCTCTCCTCTACAGCTCGTTCAAACTCGTCCCTCTCTGCCTGTGTCCCCCTGCCCCCACCAAATCCCATCCTTACAGAACCGCAGTCAAGGAGGGCAAGGCCCCTTGCACGTCCGTGCTAGAGCGAGCCTTACACGCCCTCACCTCACCACCCAGGCAGCACATAATCCCATCATTCTTCAAGTCCTGCTATCCTCCGCCTGCCCCTTCTCTCCCCCTTCCCTCTCCCCTACAGAAATGCAATAGAGGAGGGTAAGGGCCCTTGCACGTTCGTGCTAGAGAGAGTTCTTCAAGCTCCCACCACCCAACGCATCATCCTCTCCCACCCTCTCCACTCCGACAACCCCGGCCGCTCAGCAGCTGCCACGTGGCACCACCCGTCCAGCTGGCCGCGGTACTGTGCGAGCAGCGCCATGTCAACACGGACGCTGTTCATGAGGGGGGGAGTGGGGCGGGTGGGTCTTGTGTCGTTTTCTGAGCTAAGGCCACATGGGGAGAGGAGGAGAGAGAGGAGGGAGTGGGGTGGGGAACAGGGACAAGGGGAGGGGAGGGTGGAGGAAGGGACGAGGGAGGGGAGTGAGGGGAGGAAGGAAGAGGAGGGAAAGGGTGTGTCCGGGCCAAGTCAAGAGCAAGGGAATGGTAGTGATGGTGGTGGTGGCGAAGGAGAAATGAGAGGAGGGGTGAGAGTGAAAGAGGGAAAACAGGCAGAGGAATCAGTGGGGGTGGTGGTCGCAGCAGGAAGAGAGGAAGAGCAAAGGGATGGGATGCCTGCAGACGTTACCGAGCCTGTAGTGATCCAGCATGTGGGAGAAGCAGAGGTAGTGGAAGCGAGGGAAGGGGAGGGGCGTGGGGAGGATGGGAGAAAGGTGGAAGATGAGGGGAAGGTGGATGATGGGGGGAAGACGGAAGACCGAGGTAAGGTGGAGAGAGTGGGTTTTGCAGAAGGAGGGGGGAAGAAGGATGTGGTGTTGAGTGGAGAGGTGGAGAGGAGTGCAGATGGGGATGGGGGCATGGGAGACGGAGAAGGGGAGAACAGGGTAGATGAGGAGATGGGAGATGGAGAAGGGGAGAAGGAAGGGGGGCCACGGAAACCAGGAGGGAGAGGTGTGAGGGCGATAGTAGGAGGCACTTTGTGGGGTAGGAAGAGGAAGGCAGGAAAGGGGAAAGGAGAGGGAGGAGCGGGGAAAGGAGAGGGAGGAGCGGGGAAGGAGCGGGTGGAGCAAGCACAGGCGGAACCAGAGTGGATCTTATTTCCATTCTTTGAGGGGAAGCTTGTGTCTGGCTCGGATTCAGGTCCGGATTCCGGAGCTGATGAGAGGTCTGGTGAGCAGGAGGCGACAGGTTCGGGTGAAGGTTCGGAAAGTCGAGCAGCTGAAGCCCAAGCCTCTGAAACCCAGGGCACCCTCTCCATCGATGCTGATGAAATGGTTGGAAGGGAAGGAGGCCTGGCAGAAGAGAGGGCTTCTGGCAGGGAAGCGAGCTCAAGTAATGAGGATGGGGGAGGTGGGGCTGGGGCAGGTGAGGCTGGGGGAGGTGGGGCTGGGGCAGGTGAGGCTGGCTCGGGTGACAATGGGCCAGGTGCGTCCCCAGCTATGGGAACTGCGGCTCAAGTAGCAAGCCAAGAGAAGATCGAGCAAGGGGATGAGGGCCTGGAGAGAATAGAGGAGAAGGAAGAGAGGACAGGGGAGGAGGTTGAAGAGAGGAACGGAGATGAGGAGGAGGAGGAGGATGGGGCGGATTGGGCGCAAGCAGCAGAGGCAGCAGCAGCGCTTGCAGCAGCTATGAGAGGGGGAAGGGGAGAGGAGGAAAGGGAAAGCGACGAGGAGGGTATGAGGGGTGATAGGGACGAAAGGGTCAGGGATGAGGAGGGGGAGGGTGAGAGGGAAGAGTGGTACGGGGAGGGGAAGCAGCAGGGTCGGAAGGACGCGGATTGGCAGTGGCCAGAGCGCGGTTTCTGGGATGCTTCCTCTGGAAAGGATGGGGGAGTGGAGGGGGAGGGAAAGTGGTGGGGGCTTGGGGTGGGGCGGGTGGATGAATTTGTGGAGGCGTATACGAGAGGTGTGGGGGATTCGCGGTTCGAGCCGCTGCATTCGCCCACCCACACGCAGGTGAGGTAGATTTGTTTGTGTGATGTACGTGGTGTGTGTGCAGTCTTGCTTAGACACAGCTTGTGGGGGCTTGGGGTGGGGCGGGTGGATGAATTTGTGGAGGTGTATACGAGAGGCATGGGGGACTCAAGATTTGAGCTGCTGCATTCGCCCACCCACACACAGGTGAGGGAAGGTGTGCATACGTGTGTCACATTCAAGCAAGACAGAATGGCGTGTATGCTGTTACTTTAGTGCAGATCGTGGGGGCTTTCAATCACCACAATCATTGTAAGCTGATTCACCCGCCCACTCACGCACAGATGTCCTCACCTCCAATGCGACGTCCCTTGGCTTTCTTCCGCCCTCCTATGCAACGTCCCCCATTCACCATCCTCACCTCCACCAGGTATCAGAGCATCTGGCGTTTGGAGCAGCACTCCTATGCCCAGAAGCTCCCTCCCTCCTTCCTTTCTTCTCCCCTCCTTCTACCCTTCATGTTCTCTTGGTCGCCCCGTGTCATGAACATCCCACAGGTATCAGAGCATCTGGCGTTTGGAGCAGCACTTTTGTGCCCAGAAGATATCACCTCCGCGCACCAAAGGCTGGTGCGTCCCCCCTCCCCTTGCTCTCTATACACCCCACCCCCCTCTTTATACGCCCCTCCCCCTGCTTTCTAAACACCCCTCCACCCCTCTATACGCCCCTCCACCCCTCTACACGCCCCCCACTCCTCTATACGACGCTCCACCCCTCTATTCGCCCCTCTTCCCTGTGTGCGCCCCTTCTCTTCTTTCTGGCCTGTGTTATGGTAATGTTTTCCCGCTGCACAGCCACTGCACTGCCATACCAGTCTTTATTTCTGAAGGGAATTATTGAGCTCATCTTACCTCAGGGCACGACAGCAGTGCTGGACCTGCAGCGAGCAACAGAGAAGCTCAACTGGGCGGTGGACGTGGATGAAGTTACAGAGGGGTCTTTCACGCCCTTCCCCACTCTTCCCCATTTCCACCCCTTGGTAAATCTCCCCTTCACACACTCTCCGTATTTTTTCTTTACCCACTCTACCATCCGACATCAGGGCAAGACAGCAGTGCTGGACCTGCAGCGAGCCACAGAGAAGCTCAACTGGGCGGTAGACGTGGATGGCATATATTGGCTGCCCTGCCCATCACATGGTCTTCATAACCCCTCCCACCCTTACCCCCTCCACCATCTCTCCTCAGAGCACAACAGCAGTGCTGGACCTGCAGCGAGCAACAGAGAAGCTCAACTGGGCGGTGGACGTGGATGGCATGAACAGAGCAGCAAGGGACGCGGGGGTGATGGTAGTGCACCACCCCATCAGGTGAGCTCCCTTTGCTGGTTGTGGTGATTGACTGGGGGCGTTACAGCAAAAAGAGGGACTGTGATGCGGACTGGACCAGGGTGCATGCAGCAAGGGACGCAGGGGTGATGGTGGTGCACCACCCCATCCGGTGGGCTCCTTTGCTCATTTTGGTTGCGTGGGTAGGGCTTTGGATGGGGATGGCATGAACCGGGCAGCAAGGGGCGCGGGGGTGATGGTGGTGCACCACCCCATCAGGTGGGCTGCTTTTGCTTGCTGTGGCGGTTGATGGGGACGAGGGGGCAAGGTTGCCGGTGGCAAGGGCTGGTTGGGTGATGGTGGTACACCACCCGATCAGGTGAGCTGCTCCTGAGTCGACTCAAAAGCCACCTGATCAGGTGCGCTGTGTTCGCTGATTGCTGTTGCTGTTGTTGTTTCGTTCATCGTATGTTTTTTGAGAATTCTAAAAA